>JAJJWW010018665.1:0-238303 GCA_023531295.1 Papaver armeniacum
TTAAGAAACCTAGCATACATCTAAGCAATTTCAAACATTCATTCCACCATGTGACTCATCTTCTTTTCTTGCTCAACAACACCATCAAAACTCATACACAAACCCAAAACCCAATCTGACTGCATCCATCTCAGACCACCAACAATAGCTTCATTACCTTCCAATGTTACCAACTCCATCTCTGCTTACAACTCCTCCTTGTTTCAATTCCAACAACCAGCATCATTATCTTCCTTGATACACACCCATAAGAACAGCAACAACATTTCTTGCAGATTCTGTACCACCATCCACAGCTTAGAATGAACACTGACATACCCTTTCTTCATCTCTGAGTTCTTCTCAGCTACAGCCTTTAAATTATCCATAAACCCATCTCTGAATTTCATCTCAAAGAGCTCAAATCAACCCTCAATCCGAGTTGAACCCATTCAATTTACCGATTCAATCATCACCTTGTTCTTGGTAGCAAACTTCCCATCTGAGTTCATCATTCGAACTCAACCCATCTTTTTCATCTGAACTTCTTATACTCAATTTCTCATCGATTCCAGCAAACCCATCACCTTGTTCTATCAGTTGCAGAGATCGAATCACCATTAAACCCTAACTCTTCCTGTTAATCGATTGCAGCAACAGACCTGGCTAATTTCTTCTCTTCATGAGCTATGAGTTTCGACTCGAGCTTAAACCCATATTCATAATCTCACAGTGTCGTTCTTCAATTGCAGAGACGAACCCTAAGTTTCTTTATCTCTGATTCATCTTCTACAGTTCATCGCCATCTCTGATTTCTTCTCCCTGAGCTTGACAATCTCGGCTTTTTACAATGACCTTAGTTCCTTCATTTCGATCTCTTGGAAATAATAGCAGCCGCTGCTGCTTTCTCAATTTCAGTAAATGAATATGATTGAGAGAAAACAATTCTTCTCAATTTAGGGTTGTAATGATTTGGGTGGGATTTAGACACCTTTTGTAGAACCACCATTTGGTATCCCCTTAGCCTCAAGTGATCTGTGTTTAACACTCCTCCAAAAGAGTCATCCCTTAACCTTTGGTCTGGCTCCAAACAGTGTTAAGCCTGCGAAATGATTAATTTGTACTTTTTGACTCAATTTGGGTAGTTTCTTCTTCTTTTCTTCCATGTGACTCCAGAGTACCTAATAACTCAAAAACACGCGTAAAGTACATAATTCACAAGAAAAATAGCAAAGAAAGCATAAACTCTATATAGTAAATACGGTGTATTCTACACCTATCAAATTCCTAAAACTAAGAGTTGCTACGACCCAAAGTCGAAGACTTTAATAAACAAATTTGTCTCACACAAAGGTCTATAGGAATAGATAAATCTGTCTCCCATAGAAATACATACGATTTTTGTTCCATCTTTTGATAAATTAAGGTGAACAGGAACCAATTGATATACCAGACTTATATTCCCGAAGAACAGCCTAGAAATATCAATCACCTCATAATAATCTTAATCGACTAGCGAAACAAGATATTGTGGAATCACAAACGATGAGACGAAGGCGTTTGTGACTACTTTTCTATCTTGCCTATCGTAGATATAAATCTCAAGCCAATCTTGAAAATACGGGAGTCTAACAACCACACCCAACAATTCGTTTGGCAATATGAGAGAACTTACTCCAATATACTTTCTAGAGAATCAACTAGACAGTCAGACTCAATCTAGAGAAAAGTATATCAAAGAGTTTAATATCTCTAACTCTTAATTCAATCTGCAATCAGCAAATAGAAATCTGCGAGCCCGATTGAATATAAGAGGAGTAACTTGAACGGTACCAAAGACTAATGTTCAACTACAAAGAAAATAGTTGGGTCTGGCTTCACAATCCCAATGAAGTCTTTCAAGTCGTTAACCTACATGGTCTCGATAGAAACCTAAGGTTAAAGGAGAATCGACTCTAGTTTATGCAACTAGTAACACACAGGAGGTGTGGGGATTAGTTTTCCCAGTTGCTAGAGCTCTCCTTTATATAGTTTTCGAATCAGGGTTTGCAATCCAAGTTACCTTGGTAACAAAGCATTCAATATTCACCGTTAGATGAAAAACCTGATTCAACCAAGCTAATATCTTTCAACCGTTAGATCGAACTTAGCTTGTTACATACAAATAAAATGTACCCTCATTTAGGTTTATGTAACCGTACCCAAACGTGTACACCATGTTGGTTCACAAATAGTTAGCCGAGGTTATCCATATGATTACTCTCATATCAACCTTATTCATCTTAACCATAACTAGTTCAAATGACTCAAATGAAACTAGTTAAAGAGTTGTTCAATTGCTATATTCTCATAGAATTATACAAGAACACAATTGAAGCAAAATCGGTTTGATTCACTCGAACCAATCATGAACATTATAGTCACGGTTTGCAAAGATTGCATTCCTTATTATATAAATATTTAGGTTCATGTTCATAACCGATTTTAGAACTTTAACCTTCAAGTATGCAAACGTGTACGCATACTTGAAATACCCGGACTAAGATTGGGTTTCGCCAGTACGCAAACGGGTACGCATACTTAGGTTCCAGGATTTCTCAAACCAACAGGTACGCAAACGGGTGCGTATACTATGGTTCCCGAACATGGATTACATATGTGCAAGAGTGCACAACATGACATATCCAATAATGGTTAAGTGTTCTAAACTCTTATTTCAATCATTGAAACTTTCTTAGAGGATGACAATAGTCGTTTTCACATACTATCTTCATCAAAGCAATTTTCAAGTTATTGAAATAATCATAACGAAACATTCCAAGACTACACCAAATGATTGTATCACACAAACCATGTAAGATGTTACTCGGAAATTTTCACATGATATAAGATGAACTTGGTCGAAGCGAAAGCTTGCCAACACATATTTCGAGAAATATGTAAGCGACATAAACTCAGCTCAAAATCTAATATGTGTATATAGAAAACTATATCGTTATACGACTTATGTCTCAATATAGGAGATAGAGTAGAAATAGACTTTCTAAGTGATAGATGAGTTTCAGTCTCCACATACCTTTTGTCGATGAAGTTCCACAAGCTCCCCTTAGTAGTTCTTCGTCTTCAAATGATGAACGCCGTGAAGTCTAAGCTCAACTACATAATCTATGTCCTAGTCCGAGACATCTATAAATAGGTTATAAATCAAGACTTATAGTTTTGATCACTAACATTGACAAACATGCTTGAGATAGCAACGCATGCGAGTTCGACCGAGCAGTGCTCTAACAATCTCCCCCTTTATCAATTTTAATGACAAAACTATCAATACATATGGATTACAAAATAATCAAAAATTGTAGCTTCTCATCTAAATGCTTGATCTCCTTGGCATCTTCAACACGACTCGGAAACTTCGTCACTTCCAAGTACTCCATGATTCTAAACGTGTTCAACTTAGCATCATAGTTGTTGAAGATCCGTAACGATAACAATGAGAAAACAAATGCTCTCAATCATTATTATACAGTGTCATAGTATTATTACACAACATCAAAGTTCAATTATATCACAACTTTGACAACAATACTATGGTAATATGTATCACTCCCCCTTAGTCAATACTTCATCTCAACATGAAAACCACTCGCCCTTACATAATGATCCGTAAACCATATGTATTTGTAGTATGAAACTACACATTAATTCTCTCCATTTTTTTCAATATAAATTGTCAAAGGTACGAAAACTAGTGGGATCCTCATGAAATTTTCATAGAGATACTTCATGACCAAAAGAGACTAACATACCAACTTATTTAGATGCAATCATAAAGCCGAAGCTAAATGCATTCATCAAGGAGTTTATAAAGATACAAGATAACCCCTATAATATTCCACAGCCGCACTCCCCACAAAGATTTGTAAATTAATCACAAGTTCAATTAAGAACTCTCCCCCATAAAATGTCATTCCCGAAAGAACAACAAAGGCGACCTTGCTTTTACAGGAAAAGAAGGATTTCTTTGGACATAACCAAATCACATGAAAACATGAATTTGAATCCAAAAATCTCAATTGAATCAACCACACAAATGATCAATTCAATTGGCCATGCTCGACATAAGAGAACTTATGGAGCAACACAGTATATGCACAAAAAATGTGGATCGGAGATCAACCAATACTGCGGAATACACAAGGATTCATTCTATTTTTCATCACTATTTGCACAATGACATATAATAGACTTAATCCTTGTAAACAAAAGTTTTATCCTTTCTTCCATCAAAATTTGCATAATGACATAAAAGTTTTTAACTTTTGTTTGTCAAAAGTTCATTCTATCTTTTATCAATACTTTCATATCGACATAATAGAGATAACTTTTGAACAAGTATGGGACAGTCACAGGTTCACGGACGTAAACAACTTATCCCATAACAAATTGCAATATATAAAATCATAAAGATTAAAATTGCAAAAATCATCTTCCAAAAAACTTAGAATTTAAATAAATAAATCTAAAAACATTGAAGATGAAAACATTGGAAATAGCTATGTGTACTCACAATAATGGCTATTCCAAACCCTAGTAATCCTTCTAAAAACACAAGAAATAAATTCTCATAAGAAGTTTCCTAGACATTAAGACAAACTCGTAATGCACATACCAGATGATTTTTCCTTAGAGGGTAGAATTAATCTTTTTCACCCGGACTTACACTAAGAATAGCTAGCAAAGGCGTATAAAAACATTTTCAAAGAAGAACATATATACAAAGCCATTAATGACCATGCACCATAGTTTACACAAGATGATTGTAAACATTCCAGAATCCCATAGCAATGCGTACTACTGCCCATTATTCAACTTCCTTCTTTGTGATTCACCAACAACATTCTTTTAAAAGCTACAATTAGCTTATAAGAGTAGTACTACAAGAATCCAAGTGCCCAAGTCCAAGAGAAGTGGAACAAGTGCGACGAAACCGAGCAAAATACTCAAAAACAAGATACAGGGAAAATACCAATCTTAACTCATCCAAATTCAAGGTTTCGCATCTCCATTTTGAAGAGAATTCAAAGAGGACGAGAATTAAAAAAGAATGCGGTCATTCCGAGCTCGGACGAAGAAGTTACGGCCAAAACAAGTTTACCGAAAATCGACGTCTACAGACAAGTATGCATACGGGTATGCAAACGAATTTCATGACCTGGGGTAGTATGCAAACGGGTATGCATACTAAAACCCCTGGATTTTGATTTTAAATGATGGTATGCATACTTGGTATGTCTACCATGAAGTCTAAACATCCCGAACTACTATTTTAATACCTAAACATTTAAGAACCTTAAACACATATCAAGTTAGCTAGAAATGAACGATAAGACAGGTACATGGATCATTATAAGCACTCTAAGCAAATAAAAACACAAATCTTGCTCAAGTTTATAGACATAACTTTTTAGAATAATCTAATCGAATTCTACAGCCTTACCAAACATAATCCGTGCGCCCCAATTCTTGTGCTTCCCTCACCGTATACATAGCAGAGTATTTCTTGGTGAGGATGCACTACCAACACAATCAAGTTGTGTTGAGGTGAACAATGTCTTGCTCACCATGGCACCAAGAAAGAGTTTCTTTCCAACTACTCTTATATCTTACAATACTGAAAGAAACCCAAGGGACTGTCTTTACAAGTTTTTCAAAGAACATAAAAAGAGCACAAGATAATTTGTGTTCCTCATTTCTTCGTTTACAACTTATAACCCACAGTCTTTGCAGATAATGTTTAGTACTGCACAGGGAAACTCTTTAGATAAAAAGAGATATCCTGACTTTCTCACAAAAGAGGGCAATACCATTATCTTGAGAAGATGTATCAGGGCTTGACTGATGAATTGATTCATGCTTAGAGGTGATGCAGTCATATGACTTAGACTTAAACTCTTCTTGTAATTCGTTTAGTTTGCTACAACCAATTGGATTACATAGAGGAGGAGCATTGCTCTCACTGATTAGTAAATCAATGTCAACCTCAATATGAATATTATTCATCATAATTTGATTTAGCCTGTCAAGAGACTCTTTTCATTCTGGAGAAATAAATCAACATCAGAAGATAAGCTTTCAAGTTTCTTTTCAAGTTCTGAAAAAACTTCAAGGGATTTTAAACCTGGTGGAGGTCTAGATAAAATTTCTCATACAAATTTTATTAAATCAGTCATGGAAGAGAATTCTGGAGTCCCTGGATCTGGTGGTGCATTTATTGAGATAACACTACTGTCCATATTTAGATCGCTACAAACACAGACTTATAAGGTATTTAATGTGTTTGCCTGCTCTGATACCAATTAAAAATGCGTGGGTCTAACAACTACACCCAACAATTCATTTGGCTATCTGAGAGGACTTACTCCAATATACATTCTAGAGAATCAACTAGACAGTCAGACTCAATCTAGAGAAAAGTATATCAAAGAGTTTAATATCTCTAACTCTTAATTCAATCCGCAATCAGCAAATAGAAATCTGCGAGCCCGATTAAATATAAGAGGAGTAAATTTAACGGTACCAAAGACCAAAGTTCAAGTGTCAATCAATTTAAATCAACAACCCAAGGTCGGATATTCTAATTGATTGAACTTAACGCACAACATGTGATATTTCAATTATATAACAAAATATAATGCGGAAAAGAAATAACACAGACACCAGAATTTTGTTAACGAGGAAAACCGCAAATGTAGAAAAACCCCGGGACCTAGTCCAGTTTGAACACCACACTGTATTAAGCCGCTACAGACTCTAGCCTAATACCAATTAACTTCGGACTGGACTGTAGTTGAACTCTAATCAATCTCACACTGATTCAAGGTACAGTTTCGTTCCTTATGTCTCTGATCCCAGCAGGATACTACGCACTTGATTCCCTTAGTTGATCTCACACACAACCAAGAGTTGCTACGACCCAAAGTCAAAGACTTGATGAACAAATTTGTCTCACAGAAAAGTCTATAGATTGAATAAATCTGTCTCCCACAGAAATACCCAAGAGTTTTTGTTCCGTCTTTTGATAAATCAAGGAGAACAGGAACCAATTGATAAATCAGACTTCTATTACCGAAGAACAACCTAGTATTATCAATCACCTCAGAATAATCTTAATCGACTAGCGAAACAAGATATTGTGGAATCACAAACGATGAGACGCATATGTTTGTGATTACTTTTATCTTGCCTATCGTAGAAATTAATCTCGAGTGAATTATTTCAATTGTACTCAATACGATAGAATCGGGCAAGATCAGAACACGCAACTACAAAGAAAATAGTTGGGTCTTTCTTCACAATCCCAATGAAGTATTTCAAGTCGTTAACCTACATGGTCTCGATAGAAACCTAAGGTTAAAGGAGAATCGACTCTAGTTTATGCAACCAGTAACACACAGGAGGTGTGGGGATTAGTTTTCCCAGTTGCTAGAGTTCTCCTTTATATAGTTTTCAAATCAGGGTTTGGAATCCAAGTTACCTTGGTAACAAAGCATTCAATATTCACCGTTAGATGAAAATCCTGATTCAACCAAGCTAATATCTTTCAACCGTTAGATCGAACTTAGCTTGTTACACACAAATGAAATCTACCCTCATTTAGGTTTATGTAACCGTACCCAAACGTGTACACCATGTTGGTTCACAAATAGTTAACCGAGTTAGCCATATGATTACTCTCATATCAACCTTATTCATCTTAACCATAACTAGTTCAAATGACTCAAATGAAACTAGTTAAAGAGTTGTTCAATTGTTATATTCTCACAGAACACAACTGAAGCAAAATCGGTTTGATTCACTCGAATCAATCATGAACATTATAGCCACGGTTTGCAAAGATTGCATTCCTTATTATATAAATATTTATGTTCATGTTCATAACCGATTTTAAAACTTTAACCTTCAAGTATGCAAACGGGTACGTATACTTCAAATACCCGGACTAAGATTGAGTTTCGCCAGTACGCAAACGGGTACGCGAACTTTCAATCCCATCAGAAATTCTCGGACATGAACCTTTACGCTAGTACGCAAACGGGTACGCATACTTAGGTTCCCGGATTTCTCAAACCAATAGGTACGCAAACTGGTGCGCATACTATGGTTCCCGGACATGGATTACATATGTGCAAGAGTGCACAACATGGCATATCCAATAATGGTTAAGTGTTCTAAACTCTTATTTCAATCATTGAAACTTTCTTAGAGGATGACAATAGTCGTTTTCACATACTATTAGCATCAAAGCAATTTTCAAGTTATTGAAATAATCATAATGAAACATTCCAAGACTACACCAAATGATTGTATCACACAAACCATGTAACATGTTACTCGGCAATTTTCACATGATATAAGATGAACTTGGCACATATTTAGAGAAATATGTAAGCGAGATAAACTCAACTCAAAATCTAAAATGTGTATATAGAAAACTATATCGTAATACGACTTATGTCTCAATATAGGAGATAGAGTAGAAATAGACTTTCCAAGTGATAGATGAGTTTGGTCTCCACATACCTTCGTCGATGAAGTTCCACAAGCTCCCCTTAGTAGTTCTTCGTCTTCAAATGATGAACGCCGTGAAGTCTAAGCTCAACTACACAATCTATGTCCTAGTCCGAGACATCTATAAATAGGCTAGAAATCAAGACTTATAGTTTTGATCACTAACATTGACAAACATGCTTGAGATAGCAACGCATGCGAGTTCGACCGAGCAGTGCTCTAACAAATCTTACGATTGCACTCAATCACGATAGAAACAACAAGATCAGATCACGCAACTACAGAGAAAATAGTTGGGCCTGGCTTCACAATCCCAATGAAGTCTTTAAGTCGTTAACCTACAGGGTCTCGAGAGAAACCTAAGGTTAAAGGAGAATCGACTCTAGCTTACACAACTAGTAACACAAAGGGGGTGTGGGGATTAGGTTTCCCAGTTGCTAGACTTCTCCTTTATATAGTCTCCAAATCAAGGTTTGCAATCTAAGTTACCTTGGAAACAAAGCATTCAATATTCACCGTTAGATGAAAACCTGATTAGATTCAAGCTAATATCTTCAAACCGTTAGATCGAACTTAGCTTGTTATACACACATGAAATGTAACTTCATTTAGGTTTGAGTAACCGTACCTAAACGTGTACACTTTGTTGGTTCAACAATAGTTAACCAATGGTTAGCCATATGAGCACTTTCATATCAACCTTATTCATCTTCACCATAACTAGTTCAAATGACTCAAATGAACTAGTTAGAGAGTTGTTAAATTGCTTAGATCTCATAGAAGTATACAAGACACAATCGAAGCAAAATCGGTTTTGATTCACTCGAATTGATTCATGAACATTATAACCACGGTTTGCAAAGATTGCATTCCTTAATATATATAAATGTTTTAGTTCATGAACATACCGATTTTAGAAAGTATCCTACCTAAGTATGCAAACAGGTACGCGTACTTAAGTAACCGGATTGAGTTTGTTTTCACTTTCAAACTCCAGTAGAAATTCACGGACGTGAACTTTCCGCCAGTACGCGTACCGGTAGGCATACTATCCCGGATTTCCAACAACCGCCAATACGCTTACGTGTACGCATACTTTGGGTTCCCGATTTTGGACTTTTACACAAATGTGAAAACACACTATACTTATATCCAAAGATTGGTTACATGTTCTAAACTCTCATTTCAATCATTGAAACTTTCTTAGAGGATGTTATATAGTTGTTATTCACAAACTATTTTTCATCAAAGCGATTTTCAAGTTATTGAAATAATCAACATGACTTTCGTCACGAGTAAAGATGAACTTGGACAAAGCGAAAGCTTACCAACACATATTTAGAGAAATAGATAAGCGAGATAAACTCGGCTCGAAATAGCAAATGTGTATAATCGAAGTCTATATAGCAATACGACTTTTGTCTCAAGATAGGAGATAGAATAGATAGACTTTTGAGTGATAGATAAGTTCAAGTATCCACATACCTTTTTGTCGATGAAGTTCCACCAGTTCCTTGAGTAGTTCTTCGTCTTTGCATGATGAACGTCGTGGAGTCTAGAGCTCAACTACACTTACTGTCTTAATCCGAGACTTAGCTATAAGTAGACTAGAAATCAAGACTTATAGTTTTGGCAACTAAACTTGACAAACAAGCTAGAGATAGCAACGCTTGCGAGTTCTACCGAGCAGTGCTCTAACACTAATGATTAGTATTTGAGAGAAAAAGATAAAGAAAACATACATTGTAAAACCGGAAGTGATGGATTTTTTCTTGCTTTGATACCATCTTAAAGTCCGTGAGCATCCAACTCAAAGCCAATTGGCAATAAATGGAGTGACCCTTCCATATCACATTTATTGTTTATTAAAGGGATATTAGCAATGTAGGATTATTACCCTTCACCCACCCCCCACCCCCCCACCCCCGTGTAGGGCACTCTCTAAGCATGTAACACGTGGACCTTCATATGAGTAACCGTTGGATTTTTCACATATCATACGAGCCTAGTTCCGAGACTATTATAAAATATGATTAGTAAGTAATCAAAGATAAATGAAGAAAACAAGATATTATCCTGATTTGGTCAATATCGACATATGCCCGCAAATAAAATTTCGTAGAGTTAAATATGTTAGAGATCTATAGTTTTCATTGAGATAATTTACATTTACATGATCATTCCTTTTTATAGGATTATAGGAAAAACTGTAAACCTCAATGGTAACGAACTATCTTGACTAGGTAAACTAAAGCTTATCTATCTAGAATACAAGGTTACTAATAACTAAACCACATAATCATGTACAAATTAGTATTGTGAAAACTAACTAACATACACGGACACCTAGGTAGCTATATATTCTAATACTATTAATGAGTATCGTTTATTTATTTATTTTCTTAAAATGGTTAATAAATTAAAGCGACTTCCCAACTTGTCCAAAGAGTTACAAGATTATTTGCAGAGTTATCTAACAATAAATGATGAAATTTTACCCATATATGGGATCTATCTACTAAGAAATTATTATTAATTGAAACAAAAATGAGAGTTGTTCATCTAGTAAGTACCATATTATAAGATTTTGCTTCTTTAGTTTGAGAGTCTGTGGTTATATTAATTTTTCTAGAAATAAAATTATAACTCAAAAAGTAATCACAATGTGAGACAAGTCCTTTTGCTTCATTGAGAACTAATTCAAGAATCCGAAGAACCCTTATGTTGATGCCTTAGAAATATTTGACGAATCTCTTGTAATCCCATATGTGCTGAAGTTTTTAAGCTCATTGTCTTTTGCCAATCTCGTCGTCATCCACAATGAAAACTTTTGCCTCTTCTGCTTCTGTTGAGATTGATGGCTCTGCATGAACTCTCTCGAAAATCCATACATGATTACTTTAAATAAGAACAAAACCCGCCTTAGTGATAGAGTCATTTTATGAGGAAACTATGTTAAGTTTTAGTTCATTAACTCCTAGTTGGATCCAAGTAGCATCAGGGGAAGCTAAATTCCATATTTGCCTTTCAAATGACGAGGTTACCAAGTACACCATAATTTTTTCGATGTCCACCTATTCAAGACAAACTTAGTGTAATCTAATATAGACAAACGCTGTCAAGTAGATAACAGCAACGAGATGTCCACTTTGAATACAAAGAAAGTTCGAGCCAAACCAAACTATAGAGATCAAACCAAGTGTCTAATTAACACATTGAGCTATTACTTTAATTATAATCATAACAATAATTATAATGCAGAAACTAAAGTATATCTCAAAGATAAATACCCAAAGTTGTGTAAAAAAAACTGGTATATACTTCCTTGACACTTTAATCATTATGGAATGATCAAGTCACTAATACTAGAGATACATAAATATATTTCTTATATTATGTTTTCAATCTAAACGACTTTCACGAGATGTAGATAGAAATGGAACAAGTCAATTTTGTAGTACTAACCTCGAACGGAAGGATGATATGTTAGTTGATACCGCCACATCTTCAGTTTCTTTAGAGTAACATGAGAAAGTCTTAACATTTCTATTGTTCCTAGTCCAACCTAACAAAGTTGACTCTAGTAATATAATCAAGCAGCCTCGAGTTTTGGAGCTAAAATATGACAACCAAACTTGACATACCAATGCTTGGTGGGTTCAACCGAGAATGCTCTAAAAACCTTATATTGATATTCTAGTCTCGTATCCGAAGGTCATACGTAGGATTCCAACAAAGAATGTTCCTTTGAATACCCAAAGTCAAAGAAACAAAGACATAAAAATTCGTATTTTCATTCAAAATCCCGTCGCACATATCTTTCCAAATGAACCAACATTTAATAGTTGTTGATTGAATTGAAATGCTCTGAACTTTTTCATCACTCGAATAATTATAATAACATATAAAGGAAGCACTAATATACACATTCAACAACAAAAAAAAAGGATAACGGAGAAACATCCATGTTAATTTAGAGCAAGCACTATGGCGTATATTTTATTGGCTGAATTTCAGAGATGTAACTACACATATAGTAGACAAAATGATAACCATTATGGCCCTTGGATAACTAGATAGGAAAACTAGGATTCCGCATTAATAGTGTCTCATAATTGCGCTGTTGGATTTGATTCGACGGGGGACGGTAGTTTAAGATGCAAAATTAAATTTTAGTTTAATAAAAGAGAATAATATAGAGCGAAAACTTAGGTTCATGCGCGTTAATCCAAGACTTACAAGCACTGCAGATGTATAGTTTCCGTTAATCATGGCATAACTGACTACTACAATCTATAAAATTAACATGCCATGATAGTTCCATGTTACTAGATTCTAGAGAAAATGGCTTACTTCGCTTACTGTGATTCTTGCTCTTAGCAAAATGGCCCTAAAGAAGTAGATGATCGTTATTCTTCTACTTAAGCATCACTAATGAATCTTGACAATTGGGAGAGCGTCATTTAAACATTTCCATGTACAACAAGAACTTTTTATCAAAAACATCGTACACATAAAAATCGTCCAAATACAAAAAAAAAAATATCTCTTTACACAATTCACACTAATTTAAATATGATTTTTTTTCCTTTTTGTTTTCTTTTCTTTTTCTCTCTCACTCAAACTTGTCAAAACAAACTATATTGTAATATCAATCAAGTCTACAAATAAATTATCCATCATCTGTGTCTCCATTTCAGCTGTCTGAAGTGCCTTCACACCGGCTAAATAACTAGTTTGATTAACTGCAAACCATAATATACTCGTCAGTAAATTACCTAATCAAAAATTTAAAACTAGGATATACAAATTACTTCCCTAACCCACTGGAAAATCTCCTTCTTTCGTTTTTTATTTTCCGTAATTTTTATTTTAAAACATAATTTTTGCTTTCGCGGGCACATGACATGAACATTAAGTAAATGATGCTTCAAAAAAAGAAAAAAAAAACATCAAGTAAAGGAGCTCAAGGCTCATTATCATGTTATTGTAATTTCTTCTCATTTCGGTCCAACTGTATTTGAATCTTTGAGTATCGCGTACCCTCTTATAATAACCTTTCAACATATTAATAAATTTCGTGCTTCAAAAATAAAAGAAAAAAGAAAATAAAAGAGTGACATGTACGTTATTTTTTTCTTCATTTTTTATTTTTTCAATTTTCAATTTTCAATGTAGCTTCAAACTATTATTAATCAAAGTCGCATCAGCGTGCTTGTATGCCTGTATCTTGCTACAATTACGTTTTAGAGAAATATATTTATTTTTCTATTACCTTTTTTTTTGATAATCTATTTTTTTTTTCTATTACCTATATGCACGAAGTGATGAGGTAAACATACAGACTTATTTACCAATTAGAGGGAGATTGAATAGAAAGAAAACATCTTGGGTTTCACTTACATGACTTACTGGGTTCATTATAAGCAGACATCTTTTTTAGAGGGCATGCCAACAGCGGAAGGACCGGTAGGTTTTCGCAGTTGCAGATTTCAATCATGTAACCATCGGGGTCATGGAAAAAAAGTTGATCAACTTGGATTCCTCCTTCTTCCACGATGGCTGTTTCGTACTTCATGCCCATTTCTGCAAGCTTTCTCTTTACTAGACTAATGTCTGTACACTGTCATTATTTATATTTAAACAAGAACTAATTAAAATTGATCCAATTAGTTATGTCTCAAATGATACAAGTATAAGATTAACTTAACTAGTTAAAGAGCCGATCAAAAAAAAAAAAAAAAACTAATTAAAGGTTTACCAACTAAAATATGGTACTTACTTGGAAGGAGATGTGGTTATCCTTGGGATTAATGAATAATGGCTTTGCGCGAAGGTCGTCAACAGAATTACACTGTAACAAGTGGATCCCAATCCCATAATTGAACAACCTACATCATTTAAAATGTGCATGCACAAATGTCCATCAAAACGATATAAACCGGAAATTATAAATTAATTTTTGATGATTTTCCTTATTTTATAGTGGTAATATCAACTAAAGATATTGGCATGAATAATAATGGCAAAATTAACTAGTTTCATTCAATGGGGTGTATGTTCCAATAAGCTAATTTTGGTTACGAAATGATAATGCAAATTCGTCCTGAATTACTTACCAAGCTCCTTGAAAATTGAAAGAAGAAGGTCTCTTAATAAGCACAAAACCAAGAACTTTTTTTTTTTGATAGAAAGTGAGAGATTTTATTAAAAAAAGATGAATTTACAAACAGGCTACAAGTTGTAGCAAACAAAAAGAAACTGAAAATCAAAAATTCATAAAACGATTAGTAAAAGTTTGCATCCCAATTATCACCAACTGTAGCATGTTGATGACCAAAGACCGTATGTGAGCAAGTAACGAGAGATTTGGCTTCGATGATTAAGTCCAGATCGGTCTTAAAACGTGCTTCTCCTCAAAAGTACGCGTTTCTTTCTCCCCAAATCACCTGGACAATTCTTTGCAGGTATCATGCTCCAATAAACCGAATTTTGTGTATTGTACGTATGCTTCCAGGTGTGAGCTAGATCAAATATGGACTGTGGAGATATCCAGCACCAACCAGATGGTATTAAGCTCAACCATAACTTGTACGCAACCTTGCAATGAAGAAGTAGATGATTTGCAGATTCTTCACAGCTTCCACACATAATGCAGGTATTGTCTAAAACCATACCCTTGTGCAGTAACAAATCTATTGTGTTTAGTTTGTTATGCACTGCACACCAGACTAGAAAACAAACCTTTGGAGGAATCTTACTGTTCCAGACGAATTTAAAAGGAAATTCATCTACTCCATCAGACAGTATAAGTTGTGAATAAAGAGTCTTAACTGAAAAAACTCCATTATTCCCCAAAGTCCATCTCCTAGTATCTGTCAGATTATCCCGATTAGGAGCTATCGATCCAATTCGATGAAGTAACAAAGCAAACTGATTAACTTCGTCTTCCAGTAGTCTTCTTTTGAAATCAAAAACCCAATCTCCATTCAAAATATGAGCTGCAACTGAACTATATTTATCTTTAACTAACCTGAATAAGTCAGGGAATGAAAGATTTAATGGTTCATCGCCATTCCATTTGTCAAACCATAAAGATACCCTAAAACCAGAGTGAATATTAATTGAAGTGTAATTATTGATCAACTGACTTGTTTCCACTATGATTTTCCAGCATGAAATCCCAAAAGAATCAGTTACTCTACCAGGTAACCAGTGAGAAGACATAGAACCATGCTTCTCCGTTATGATCTTACACCATAATTGCTCTTTCTCTACACCAAATCTCCAGACCCACTTTGCAAGTAATGCAGTGTTCATTTGTCTGAGATTTAAAACACCCAAACCACCTCTACCTTTGTCAGCCATAACCAAACTCCAATTAACCAAATGAGATGTTTTTGAGCTACCCCATAAGAAATTCCTCATTTTCTTTTCTAATTGGTTAATCATCAAACCGGAGCTCGAAAAGGGAGAAATAATAAAGTGGAAGAGAAGAGAGAATAGTTTTTAACATAGTCAGTTTACCTCCCTTAGAGACAGAAATTTTGCTCAGGTGAGAAAGTCGAAAGTCAAATTTGGCAAGAACTGGATCCCAAATTGCCTTTGAGTTAGCTTTAGCCCCTAGAGGCATTCCCAAATAAATAAAATGAAGCTTATCTGTGATGCATCCTAGCTCCGTAGCCCAAGTTTGTAAGTCTTGGCATTCACCAACTGGAATGATTCTTGTCTTAGCCGTGTTTATTTTCAAGCCTGCAATTAATTCAAAACACTTCAAAGAGGAAAACAAATTATGGAGTTCATCTCTTGAATTATTTAGAAAAAAGATTGTGTCATCTGCATAGTGGAGATGGTTGATCACAATTCCATTTTGCACATTTGAGAAACCATGAAACTGACCCATTTCTGCAACTCTGTCCAAATATCTACAAAACCAAGAACTTGTTGATAAAACCTAGCTGATTCTACTAAAGACTTACAAACATAAGATACATGGTTTAGTGATAACAATGGAAGAGAGGGAATGATGCTATTATTTGCTAATAGCACCTCTACCACTTGTTGCTGATCAATAATTCCCATTTGGATATAATAATCTCTCGCCCTCTCTCTGTCTCTCAAGAAATGAATATATATGATGAGTGAAAAGTCTCTTAAAAGGGATATCTTGAACTTTAAATGAATTATGATTAGAAGACTAATTTTTGATGCTCAAAAAGGGTAGTTAAAGGTCTGTATTTATAAAGGAAGAGATCACCACCAATAATACAAGTTCTGATTTATGGTTTTTGTTAACTTGTATACCGGTATACATGTTAAGGTTTGATAAAGAATTATTTTATTTCTTTGGAAATTGTATTTTTTTTGTCTTATTCTATTAGAAATCGGTTTTTCTTGCACTAAAAACAACAAATTTTGTTCCCAATGCAAAATTATATGCTCCTTCCCACATGTTTGGCTGAAAAAAAAAAGGATTATTTGAAATTCTCCTATATCGTGTGAGCTGGATCCAAGTCATCATATTTAAGTTTTCTAATCATATGCGGTAGGGGAGATGCTACACATCCCGCGTTTCATCCCGATAGGGGATCGGATGGATGAAAAACGGCTTTCAACATCTTGGATTAGAAAAGGTAAAAATGGATCCCCCACATGTGTCCTGCGGGATTAGCCTCGGGTTTTTGTGTCGGTTAGCCTATTATTTTCCTCCTCTTCTCTGCCTAAACGATTATCAGCAGTCATTTCTTGGTAATAATCACCGTGTATATCTGGAATATGCGTGGATTTAACGTCGTGTATTCCGTGTAGTAACACGCTGCTGGCTTCACAATGTCAATTAGCATTTGATATATATGATTTGTTAATCAATTTCATTTAAGAATATATGGAATAGTTATTTTACTTAATAGTGAAAAGCAATCTAAAAAAAAAAAAAAACAGTACGATCAAAAGAAATGACTTAGTCATTAATAAGTCATTTCTATAAAGAGTAGACCCCATTGCTACTACAAAATAAAAATAAGAAAAAAATATTTAAATGGACGAGGATGTTGTAAAATATAGAAACTTTTTCAATTTTGCCCTAAGTGTCTTTTAATTTTATGGTTTTATTGAAAATGCATTTAAAAAATTAAAAGTGATTTTGCCCTTAATTTTATGGTTTTAAAACTAAAAATTAAGTGAGGTTAAAAGTCAAAACAAAAAAGAGAGGCTTGAGACTAGGAAGGGTTACACTGAGAGGGTCCTATTTAAGGCAATATCGATTTTTGCAAGGGAATGCACGTGCATAGCACGTGCGATATACTAGTGTGGCTTAAAATATGGATTGACCTTTGTAACCGTAAGAAGAAAACTCGTCAACAGCTGTAATTTGATTTTACACTACCATTTTTGGATTTGATTACTAAAACAATTGAAACCATGTCATCAGGGTGCCAACCACTATGATAACAATCGACACTTTAATAACCTGGCCGTTTCGGGGCCTATAAAATCTATTTGGGGCATAGCACTTTCCTCACTTAACCTAGAGAAGGGAATAAGGGGTGTCTAAACTAGATAAAAGTACTAAGTTATCCTCACCGTTAAAATTCAATCATAAGTCTTATCCCTCTAAAATTGAAATCCTTTAAAATTAAAACATATTCAAATCATTTCCCACACAAACTAAAATTAACTATGCGTCGATCAATATAATGGAAATTTCATCGTCCATCTTTAAAAAAAAATAAAATCAAACTAAACATCGTCGATTGCAACCCATTACTCTTAATTATGCTTGTGATTTTATCCATTCAAGATTAAAAATTACAGACAATCTTGGATTACCGTGTTTAACCATAATTGGTCGTTGTTCATACTCCTAATTATTCACGAACACGTCAACCGATTGTCCTGAATGTGTTTTCTAGTCGAAGAAAAGTTAACCTGAATCGGTTGAAGTTAATGACCACATAAACCGATTCTGACATGGAAGAGATAATCGTTTTTCTGTATGTTTGTTTGCTAGAACCCGATTGTGTGAATGTTCACGTAAACCGGTTATATTTCTTCTTTTTTTTTGGTCAATCAACAATTTCAATTTATTCAAATCAAAATGTGATTACATGATCGCTTACAAGAATAACAAAAACATCAAAGTACAAGATAATAAAAACCCTAATACAAATGAAGATATCAATTATAAGTAAATCGTGAAGAGAAAGAGCCATATACCGTAAAAATACCCAATTTTTGTAAATATAGTAGGGAAGGATGATGGGTCTATAAAAATATCAACATAAATCGATTTTGTTTGAAAAAACACCCACTTCTCAGTATACTTTTTAGCGTAGAATCAGAAAAGGAACCGCAACAACGAAAACAAGATATGACCCAAATTAAAAGATAGGTAAACTCAAAACCCATTACTTTTTTTTAGTAATTTAGTTGTCTTATTTAGGGTGGAAACCGGAAAACTGTAACTACAGGGAAAAAAATCCTCCTGGTGTAAAATTAAGGATGGTCATGGAAAGTCGTCATGGTCGTTGATTTTAAACCATGACAACTTAAAAAACAAAAAAAAAAAATCACACACTCTTGCATCATGGTAGTATTTGATATTAGAACCTCGTTGCAGTGACTTAGCTCATGGGTTACCCAAACAGTGACTTAGCTCATGGGTTACCCAAACGTGGCGGGGATGATAGTAATCAACAACCTAAAAACTCAATACCATCCCTCACTCCAAAATAAAAGTAGCACTGGTGGAGCTTACCCTCTCTTCTATTGGTTGGTGAGCATAACCTCGTGCTCTCATTGGTTAATTGAGAAACCATTCGTATTCGTAGGATGAAATTTCGTTAGATACGGTGCGTTGATCTGACAATGTGCGGTGTAGACCGGGTGGATTGTTGGGACACACGCGATGGTACGGCCCTCATTATTTAGAAAAATTGATATATTAATTTTGTGCATTTATTGTCAAAATCCAGAAAATAAAGAAAATTACTATATTAATTTCGGACATTTATGATTAAAATAAAAAAAGAATAATTCAACATATGTATGGAATAAAATAATAAGATTTATATTTTTTGAATCTTTTAAAATTTCATGTATTTATTATAAAAATCCAGAAAATAAAAAAAGTACTATATTAATTTCGTACATTTATGACTAAAATAAAAAAAAATCAATTCAAAATATTTATGGAATAAAATAATGAGATATATTTTTTGAATCTTTTATAATTTCATGTATTTATGATAAAAAATCCAGAAAATAATAAAAAAAATATTATATTAATTTCGTACATTAATATCATGGTTACGGTTTGGGTGTCTTAGCTTTCACTACTTTAGGGGAGCTTAGCGAAGATTTTATTTGTTTTTTCAAGCGTCTGAAGAATTGTTTAGTTAACAATGACGCCGGTAGTGGTTTAGGTAGTTTTATTTTCCATAGACTGGGTGTTGTTATTCAGAAAGGGGTTGGTGCTCAGCTTGTTGCTCGGCTGCCAACCAAAGGTTCTGTAATTTAAAACATTAATTTAGAATTATTATTATTATTTTTATGACTAAAATAAAATTAAAAAAAATCAATTCAACATATTTATGGAATCAAATAATAAGATTTATATTTTTAGAATCTTTTGTAAGGTAAAAAAATCTAAAAATGACTATATTATTAATGATAAAAATACAAAAATATAAAAAAAAATTTATATTAAATTCCGACATTTATGATAAAAATATAAAAATCGAGGCATGTTTATGGGGTGAAAATATTCAGATATTTTATGGATCGATTATAAGGTAAAAAAATCTAAAAATTACTATATTAAATTGATTATTATGATAAAAATCCAAAAAAAAAATTGAGTAAACATAATTATGAGATAAAATAACCATATATTATATTTTTGAATCTTTTATAGGGTAAAATATCTAAAATTACTGTATCTATTGATACCCAAAATTAATATTTATATTTTCGATTATCTAAAAAAAATCAGATTTGTATTGTATTTATATCTGGAGTATTTTGAATGAAAATCCAAAAAACGTGATGTATATATATATATCCCTTTAACAAAATCAAGTATTTTTTTTTTGCAAAAATAAAATATACTTCCAAAATAAATAAACAAAAGAATTTTCTTGGAAACGACTTAATAATCAAGCCAGTTTTGTTTAGAAAGTCGAGATATTTTAAAATATTATATCCAAAATAAAATCATTCTACTAATAGATTTGGAATCCCTATATAAAGCTTTCAAACAAAAGGTAAACCCATTTTTTGGACACTGCTTCTCTCTTCAACTTTGATTGCTAGGATTTTTTGTTTTAATTTATGTTTTCTTATAAGCGCCCGTTGTTTGTTTTGCAGGTATCCATATAAAGCATTCGTGCAACGCCAAACCTTTTTGTTTCCGTGCAAGTTGCTTCTCTCTTCCAGAAAAATTTTGTTTTTGTTTTTGTTTTTGTTTTTGTTTTTTTATTGGAATTTAGTGTTTTTTATTTGATATTTTAGTTGTTTTACGGTATACCCTCATTATTCCAAATTTCATTGCGACATCAATCACCATAACTTTTTGTGTTTTCCGGATCTTATTGATGATGCATAAATATTGTTGCAAAACTAAACGCCAATTTTTTTTTTTTTTTTTGCAGGTCTTATTGATGCATAAAACGATTGCTGCTTTACCTATTTGCTAAAGGTTTGTTCAATTTTATTACTCACCTTGCTCATATGATGGTTTCTTATTTTCTCTTTTAATATATTTTGTGGTTGGTTAATTACTAATTGATTTTATGAATTATTATTGGTGAGTACGTAAATAGGCTTTCCTACATGCATATGGTTCTGTTTTTTTATCTATTTGTGTTCGATTGCATGAGTGTTGATATGAAGAAAATCCTAAGAATATATATACCCAAAAAAAGATGATATGAAACACTTCTTTGTTCTATTTTGTAGGAAACTGTTTCTCAATTCTGTTATTTCTTTTTGGTTTCATATCTCCTCAACCCCAGGTTCTTAGCGACAACTTATTTATGTTTCTTCTAATTACTGCTCCATACAGACTAAACTTCCTTTTGGGATTTTGTTGGTGAGGGTTTCTCAATATCATCATGTTTAGGTAATGTAGGTACTACTCTGTCCTTTAAGCTTCATGTGGAGGTATTATTTGAGTGATTGAATCGTGAAATACAAGCTTCGTACTAATGATGCTTAAGCATTGTAATATAACATCACGGGAAAGAAAAAAGCCCAACACTGATGATTAAAATTTAGAGTTATGTGTAATGCAAAAGTGAAGTTGGAAATTGTGGATTATAAAAATGGTATATGTGTTCATATACTCTACAATTAAGGAAGTTTGAAATCGAGAATTGTAGTTGCTTTGTATCTAAATTCTTACGGCCATACTGTTTGTAAACTAAAATCATATAATTTTGTCTACATTTTGGATTGATTTTTTTTTTTTTTTGTAGATTACTTAACCATGAAGAACACACATTTGGAAGTGCGACTTTGTATATATGTTGTCGAACAAGATGTAATCTTTCTCATAAATTCATTTTGTTAGGCTTTCGAAGAAGGAAAGAAACTCGGGTCTAGATACATGTTTGAGTTGAAAGGGAAGTGTTATACTTCGTGTGGATTGTTAAGGTTTTATCTATATCATTTTTATAGGTAATGTCATTTTATTTGTATTATTCGTTTACAGTTTTTGCTTCATTTTGACTTTAGTTGCTTTTATTGTGTAAACAAACCCATTTCCCTGAGAAGGCCAGTAGGGCATACTAAAACTGATGAACATCTGTAGACAACAAGAGAGTTCACTCCTTGAACTTTCATTTATTTGTTGGTCTTCCGGACAAAAGAATTTCCACCTTCCAAAATAAGTTTAACCATCCACATAATTGGTGTATTAAAAATTCAAAATGAGGTCCATATATGATCTTGCTAGCTATTCAATTACTGCATGCTAATTAATTCATCAAACAAAATTTTTCTAATTTTAATTTATGTAATCTGATGGCCTTCATATTTACTCTTATTTTGTTTCTCTATGCAGCAATTTAGGTCTTATCAAAATATTTTGTTTTCGCGCGCTAAGCAATTGAAAGGTGCATATGTAATTAGAAAAATTGCATTGTGATTTAACACTAACTTAATTTTATTAATTTTCTAATTGCGTTGTAATTAGAAAAATTGCATATTAAATTGAATTGTCATTTAATATATATGAATTAATACTATTAACTAATACTTACTTGATCATTAATTACATGATCCATGTCGTTTGCATTTTTGAAGCTCTACACTAAATGGATTTCTGTCATGAAAACCAAAAACTAAGATATACATATGAATGACCTTAATCAACCATTTCCATGAACCCTTAATAAACATATTAATGTATCTTTATCAACCATCCCCTAGATTGCTCACTATTATTATAAATTAGAGTGTTCGCGGAGTTCTTCGATATACATTTTTTTTCATGTAATATTAATTAAATAGGGAATCCTGAATCAATCCTAATGTACATTTAATTTTTGGCTTAGTTTGTATGTACTTTTAAATACGGCTCCACCATGGGTTGTCATTTCATTATATAATAGTTACACCTGTCTATGCCACCCTCCGGTCATCGCCATATACGCCAATCGAATCTAACAAACAATAACACCTCCTCACACTTTGTTTTATGCAAATACCTTTTGTGGTTGGAGGTTGAAGCAAGTACTTCAATATTTTTTTTTCATTAACATCGAAGATTTGTGAAACACTAGCATCGGATATGGTAACCATTGGCAAGATATATGATCTCCAGTTAGGGTCCACCAATTGATCACGACGTTCTTATTTACAAATACCTTTTGTGGTTGGAGGTTGTGCTAATTTGCTAAAGGCTACCAACAGTGAGGGTTTCCGTTGAATCTCTCATGAAGTGTGTTTCATGAATACCTCATCATTGTAGATTATTCACGGGCTTAAATTTGCTTAAATTTAATCCATTGGGTATAAAAAAAAAAATCTCATGTTAGAGGAGGGAGGATGGAAATGTGAGTAGGTTTAAATTAGTTAACTCTCTGTTAGAATCAACATAGTTAACCAAAATGTTGGCGACTTTAGACTTTATGTAACTGTTAGCTTAATTTCTTTGAAATAAGTAATTTACACCTATATTATATTTATGAAAAGATTTATTTTTGAAGCAATTATGGAACGATGCATACATATTAATGATGTAATCTTTTTCAACAGTTATAATTATATATGGAAAGAAAATTTTAAATAAGTGTTTATAAAACTCAAAATATCTACAAAACCTTAGGGAAAAAAATCTTTAGAGGTCTACTTATGGTAAAAGAATCCCAAATGGCTAGCTTAAATATTTAGTATGTTAAAAAAAAAACTTTTTCTTACCCTGTATTTTCGAATTAATTTAGGGAAGAAAAATCTTTCCATTACTTGGTTATATTTTGTTGCCACGCAAAGCAATTTAATTCCATTTCATTTCTCAATTCTCATTGTTTTCTTTGCGGTCGAGTCTCAAAGGTCTATATTAAGGACCTTTGGCATGGACATTTGTAAAATGAATAATTCTCTTTGTCATCTTAGATATATTCTCTAAACATGTACAAGTCTTTTCGATGATGTCGTAGTGAATATATAATTATAAACCATGATGATACTAGCCCCATCCATCATTTTAAATTCTATGTAGGGCCAAAAGGATAAATGTTAATATGAAATAGGGAAATAGGAATAAGGATGGATGTAAATCCCAAACAACATTGTTAAGTTATTGTCCTAAGAGCATTCTACTCTCTCTTGGCTTTCCTTTATAAATTTTTCTGATATTTTTGATGGGGTTCTACCAGATTATTGAATTATAGTTTTTTGTGAAACCTATTCTTATTATTCTTTTTCATTCTCGAACAGGATATACGCATGAAATCGCTTTGTTTAATAGACCATGTTGTAACGGCACTTCGTTAACTTGACCTACGTTTGATGTAAAAAAAAAGGTCCCTTTAATTGTTCAATCCCAAGAGAGTTTTATGTTTTGTTTCAAGCCACATACATAAAAATTAGTTATATGCATCACTAAAAATCCAACAACCAAATTATTTAATTAACCAATACAATTCAGATTCTCTTTGCCAATAAAGGTACTCCAGTCATTAATTAGTGGACAATCCTTGCGGTTAAAGTAACAATCACGAATATTCAAACAGAATCTTAGTGGGATGTTAGTTCATTGCTTGATAACAACTTATTTGACGGGAAGAATTTCATCTGTGTTGTACTATCTAGAATTGGAACACTATTTTATGTTATATCGTGTGTTCTTTTAATGTCTCTAATATCAAATATTAGGATTTGAGTGTGATTTTTCATTTAACTATAAGGAGTTGGTGCCTGGTTTGGGTTGACCGCTTGATTCTTAACACAAGTATATGATTTCTGAAGAAAGATATATCAATGCATTTTCTTGATTACATCATCTTCGACGGGAAACATTTTATATTCTTTTCACTATTTAGGGTTGAAACTCTATTTTATATTAATATCTATCCGGAATTTCCTTGATTACATCATGTTCGACCGGAAGCAATTCATATATATGCTTTGCAATATTAAAGTTGAAAATCTAATTTATATTAACAATAAATACAATTCGACCGGTAGGAGTCATAAATAGGAAGCTAAATAACATGACGGTAGGTGTAGGGATGTTTGGTGGAAATTGATTTATCTTTGTCCACTGGCACCTATGGAATGAAAGAAATAGAAGAGTCTTTGGAGGAGAGCAATGGATTCGAGATGAGGTGATAATGCTTATTAAGCGATCAGTTGCTCTTTGGTTATTTGATACAAATGTGTTTAAGGATGTTTACGTAACTCGATTTTGTTTCATTGGGAAACTTGATCTTACATTTGTGATGTTGTTAGTTGTGTCCTTCTCTGTAAATATTTTTCTTTTTAATATAGCATTCCTTATTCAAAAAAAAAAAGAGTCATAAATAGGAAAAAAAAACCTGATGAGAATTCATAGCAATATAATTCAGATTCCATTTTCCAATAAAAAAAACTCCAATCATTAATAGGAGATCCTTATGGTTAAAGCAACAATCACGGGTATTCAAATAGGGTCATAGTGGGATATTCGTGCATTTCCTTGATTCCAACTTCTTTGACTGGAAGCACTTCATCTGTTTTGCACTATTTAAAATTTGCATGCTATTTGTATGTTATATATCGTGTGTTCTTTTAATGTCTCTAATATCAGGTATTGATACAACCATATAATGAGTGTGATTTTTCATTTAACTATAAGAACTTGAAGCCTGGAAGAGAACTTGAGTTGGCTGCTCGATTCCTAATGCAAGCTTATGATTCTTAAGAAAGATATATCAGTGCATTTTCTTGATTACTTCTTTGACTGGAAGAACTCTACACGCTTTGCGATATTTAGGGTTAGCAATTTATTTTATATTAAGATCGTGTTATTTTTAGTGTCTCTAATGTCAGATATCAGCAGAACTATATAATATGTGTGATTTTTCATTCAACTACAAGAAGTTGGAGCCGGGAAAAATAATTGAGTTACCCGCTTGATTTTTTACGCAAGTATACGATTTCTGAAGAAAAATATATATGTGTGTTTCCTTAATTACATTTTCTTTGACGGGAAGCACTTCATATGCTTTAGTTAGAGCTGGCAATCTATTTATATTAATATCATGATTTTTTTTTAATGTCTCTAATATCACATATCAATGCCTATATAATGATTAATGACATTTCTTTGATTACTTCTTTGACGGGAAGCACTTTGTATGCTTTGGACTATTTAGGGTTGGCAATATGTTTTATATTAATATCGTGTTATTTTTAGTGTGTTTAATGTCAGATATCAACACAACTACATAATATGTGTGATTTTTCATTCAACTACAAGAAGTTGGAGCCTAGAAAAACAGTTGAGTTAGCCACTTTATTTTTAACGCAAGTATGTGATTTTTGAAGAAAAATATATATGTACGTTTCCTTAATTACATTTTCTTTGACGAGAAGCACTTCATATTCTTTACCCTATTTAGAGTTGACAATCTATTTTATATTAATATCACGATTTTTAGTGTCTCTAACTTCAGATATCGATGCCTATATAATGGCTAATGAGTGTGATTTTTCATCTAACTATAAGAAGTTGGAGCACGGAAGAGCGATTGAGTTGGTCCCTTAATTCTTAACACAAATATATGATTTTCGAAGAAAGATATATCAATGCATTTCCTTGATAACATTTTCTTTGAAGGGAAGCAATTCATATGTTGTGCACCATTTAGAGTTTTCAATCTATTTTATATTAATATCGTGTTTTTTTTTAGTGTTTCCAATATCGGATATTGATATAACTGTATAAAAAGTATGATGTTTCAGTTAACTACCAATAGTACTGATACATGTAATGTAATGAACTACTGATTGATTTCAAAGGTCGGGATAATTTTTCAAAAGTATTTTTATTTAAGAGGATTTCTTAATCTCCAACCCTTCAAACAATATGTAATTGGTGAATAATTTGGTTCTGATTGTTAATCTACTAAATGATTGCTTCAAAAAAAAAAAATGATAATTGGTGTTTTCATGGTACACTGTAGTTGTTAATTGAGATCCCTTCTTGGATGGGTGTGCTTCGCCCAACTGAGGATCGACTATGTCGTACCCGGTTCGAAGCACGGGTTAAATACTAAAAAAAATAATTAATTATGTATTTATAGCTTAAAATATTTTAATTTATTTATGAAATTGATTATTATTTTATTATATTGCATGAAATTTGTTTTCAAAACCATGTTCGATCCTCAAATCATAATAATATTATATATTTGATTATTATAAAGTTTTAATTGTTAGTTGTTAATCTATTGGATAGTAATTCTATAAGCTTATTAGAACTCTTATTAGGACGGGTGCGGGGCGAAGCCCCGCCTCAGTGAACATGAACTGACGACGCAAGAAATTTCAGCATTCCCGGTACGTAGCACGGGTTTCAAGCTAGTTACGTATAATTTGCCGTATACTTCTGGGGCACACATAGATCGGAAAGTATATAAGCAGTTCGTTGAAAATCAACTGATTAACTTGTTCTCGATCCACGTGTAATTTACATCATAATTTATTGTTCATTCAGAATAGAAATGAAAATAAGAATTTTAACCCAAAATATAACCAAGATGCGTAATAATTTATATCAACGTAAAATTAAAACTTTTATGATAATTCAAACGGGTATCAGATCGGGTTATTTCGGCAAGTACCAGGCCAGGCTATTAAATTTTAGGAAAAGCTCGAACCCGCCTAGTTAATAAATTATTATTAAATAAAATAAAAACCTAATAAGAAAAGCTAATCATATTGCAGCGGAGGAAAGATCCAGCGGACGGTAGCATTGGAGACTACCACGGCCAGTTAGAAAAGAAAACGAGGTGGGCAACAGGTCCGGATCGAACCCGCTGATACCAAGTCAGAACTAGAAGATATAAAGACAAAAGAGAATTCTATTATTGAATGAGATATTTTACATTGAGAACCCATAGGGTATATATAGCCACACCATAACTTGGTGTGCAAGACTAATACTTGTAAATCAATTCATACTAAAAATATCAAACACTAAACATAACCCTAAATACTAAAACTTTCCATATAATTTATTATTACCAATCCTATACTCTAACACCCTCCCTCAATCTCATGGGGATTGCAAATCACATGAGATTGGCCTTGAAAGTTGATGATGAAGTGCAGTGCCAATAAACGCCCGAGAAGTATAAGAACAAGCGCGTCGCCATTAAAAAGAACACCGATTAGGAGAACCGCCAAGCGAAATTAACATAACTGTTGATGGAGAATATAAGAACTATTGATAAGAGAAAAGAGATAATACCCTGCATTGCCTGCAAAATTGGGATAGATGAGATAGAGAACAAAATTAATTAATCAAAGAATGACGGAGGCTACGAAGTTGAACAGAAGTCGAGAAGAAAATAATTGGTGGGGTAGAAAGTGAAGTAGTAAGGGGACGAAATTGGGTGCGGCAATCGGTGGCATTGGTGAGTAGTAATGTGAGAAAAGGGATCGAGAGAAGGAAAAGGAAAAGGAATTTATGGACAAGAGAACTCAGGTACTGGGCAGTAAGATGGAAAAAATTGTATACGGACAGAAGATATATTTTTCGAAAGAAAGTGGACAGGATTAATCAATTAATAAGAGACGTGGGGAACTACCGATTAATCGATTAAAAGGAGAAGTGAGAACTGCACGTAGGGAGAAAGATAAAAGAAGAGCAGGAACTAGTAACCATTGGATGTGTCCCAAGAGCGGGAACTACAGCCAAGTAATGGGAGAGCGAGACACTATTGGATCAGAACTAGATATTGTTGAAGTAGAGCTAGGTCTTTGTCGGAGTAGAAGTAGGTGCCGTCGATAGCATATTTGGAACTGGTGCTGTCGAAGTAGGTGCAGTAGACTGAATTGATGTTGTAGCAGGTGAAGAAGGAGATTCCATAGCAGGAGCTGGCAGAAACAGACGTGAATTTGTAGTAGGTTCTGTAGCAGACGCTGGAGAAGGTGCACTAGAAGATTCAGAGGTATTGGAACGTGGTCACTTGGAGGAAGAATAAGAAGGAGAGACGGTGGTGAAGTGGGGGTGCGAACGTACGTGGAGAAAAAAAGAAAAAGAATGGTGGTAGAGAAAGTGGGCAGTATTAATTAACTAATGATTGAGAGGTAGGAAACAAGCAGTTGGATGGAACGATAATTAAAAGATGGAAAAAGACAAAGATGTGGAATGGTTTTGTCTTTTTGAGTGATAAGAGGAAGGGATGACGTGACTGAAAAAGACAGAGGTATTGGACGAGATGTAGTAGAAAAATAAGAAGGAGAAAAGAGGTGCTATTGGTAGTGATGAAAAAAATAAGGGTTTGGTAGAAAACTCATGACGCGTTTTTTTTTTTTTTTTTTTTTTTTTGAAACCTAAAAAATAAAATAAAAACCTAATAAGAAAAGCTAATCATATTGCAGCGGAGGAAAGATCCAGCGGACGGTAGCATTGGAGACTACCACCGCCAGTTAGAAAAGAAAACGAGGTGGGCAACAGGTCCGGATCGAACCCGCTGATACCAAGTCAGAACTAGAAGATATAAAGATAAAAGAGAATTCTATTATTGAATGAGATATTTTACATTGAGAACCCATAGGGTATATATAGCCACACCATAACTTGGTGTGCAAGACTAATACTTGTAAATCAATTCATACTAAAAATATCAAACACTAAACATAACCCTAAATACTAAAACTTTCCATATAATTTATTATTACCAATCCTATACTCTAACAAATTGCATAAGACTTTTTTTAAATTATAGTTCATTCAGTCGCAAAATTCTAAACAGGAATTAAATCAGTTATTATAAAACTTTAAAAGTACAAAATGCCCGTAGCCTGTTTGGCCTGCATGGCCTGACCTGGTTAATTAATGCGCTTTGGCGGTCTTTGGGCCTTAAAATAAGTGTTTTTACTTGGAATGCCCGGCCTGACGGGCATTTTGGGTAGCTGAATATGGAGCCCCTCCAGCCTGGCCTGGATTAAAAAATGGGCCAAGATTCCCGACCTGGCCCAATTAACACCCTTACATGAGCATGCTAATAGACATGTATAATTGATTAATTTTTATTAAACTTGGCCGGTTTCTCATCAATGTGTAAAAGCGTTAAGCTTGTTCCATAAGGTTGTTCAATAGGCTAGACGACAATCATGTCAAATCCGTGCATATGTTTATTTGTGTCTTTGTAATCTTAGTCTAGTATATTTAATTTTTTGTTTCGAGAAAGATTTTATCTTGATACATAGGTTTATTACATTATAGAAATTTATAGTATATTTCTGAAAATAAATTTTGTTGCTTTTCAAAAAAAAAAAATTCCTCTTGTTTTCTTGGAGGTCAGGTCTTACGCCGTGTTCTTTCTGTGTTTTTTTCTTCCTTTGATTAATATAATTACCCGGGTTTGGTCTAAAAAAAGAACAATAAAATCTATGGGCAACAAATAGAGGTTTATTATCCTGGCGAGATTGGGGTATACCCAATAAGACAAAATCTAGTCATTATGAAGTAAAACCAAGCCACCCCTTAACCTTGTATTTTCTAAATGGCTAAAATGCCCCACAATAATTAGCACTAATTTAATTAAAATGATTAGATTAGTTAAATTAGTTAGATTAGTTAGTTGATTTATAAGTTGGGTTTTAGAAATAATTTAGAGAGAGAAGTAGAATGAAGTAGTAGAGGAAGTTTTTTTTTGTGGGTGGGGGGGAGTTAGGGTTTTTGAGAAATTTGTGATATGAGTGATTCAAATCCTGATTTTGAAGCGGGGGAGTCTTCTAACTTTCTTCCTACATATGAGTACTTGTATGATGATCTACCAGACCATGATAAAATGGATTACATGCACGACCCTCACTTTTATTTTCCTCAAACTCATGATAGGTGTGGAAGTGATGAATATGTTGAGCCAAACGTAGAATCCAATGAGCAAGAAGAAGAGAATGGAGCTGCAAGTAATCAGGTAGACAACCTACGTGGTGAAGATTGTGATTTTTCCATGCAAATGATGGATTTTGGTTTTTTTTTCTTCAGTTTTGCTTTCCAGGGTCGGCAAGAGCGACGCTTGTCGATCATGCAGGCCAAACACGCCGGCGTGGTTTGTAATTGAACAACGTGCCGACTTTTCATGAGCAGTATTCGTGTCGGCAGGGTAGAAAATTGACACCATGCCGACTTTCAGTTTTGCAACACAGGAGTCGTTACTTGAAAATGCTTAAGCCGGCATTTTCAAGTTTTAGAACCTTGCCGACTCTAGTCTGGTCGGCCCTGTTAAATTTTTCTTACGTGCCGACTGTTTTGTTGTCGACAGGGTTTTATATGTCGACCTTGCCGACTTTGGTAATACATATCAACTAACTTTTGATGTTTTGTAGATTGTTGCATTGGTACCGATGACGGATGAGCCTCAAGCTCAGAAAATTAGGGGTCCTGATACTTCCGCACATTACGCTAATGATTTGGAATGGGAGGATAAAAATGACGCGTTCAATTGGATTGTTGAGAAAGCCAAAGAGAAGATGTGCGTTCTAGTGAAAAACATCCAACAACAATCTACGCGTTTTGAAATGGTATGCGAGTGTTATGGGTTGCCGAAGGAAAGTCACAAGAGAAAGAGTTATGTGTATGATAAGAAGACGACTAGGGTGTACAAGACGAAGTCAAAGAAGTGTGGATGCCCATTCAAGATTATTTTTTGGAGGAACAAAGAAACCGACAACGTGTGGAGAATGAGTAGAGTTGATGTTGGTTGGCATAACCATAAAGATCCGGAAACTCTTGTTGGGCATTGTCAAGTTGCCAAGTTGAAACCGCACGAGTTCGAACAAGTAAGAACAAGTTGGGGAATTAAACCAAGTAAGCTCCTAAGTAAGTTCAAGAGGGATGACCCGCGTAACCTTTCTTCATTGTCTACAATTTATGCGGCCAAGGCAACTATTAAAAGAATTGAATGGGATGGAAGAAAGGTGATGGAAGAATCACAGTGGTTAATACACAAATACAACTACACGGTGAGACACCATGAGTCATCGGAGGGGAAGGTGGATCGTATTTTTCTTGCGCATCCCGATATGATTCAATTGGCGCGTTGCTTTTACCAAGTTTTGTTCATGGATTGTACTTATAAGACGAATAGGTGCAACATGCCTTTGTTGAACATTGTTGGACAAACCTCGGATAAGAAATCGTTCACGGTGGCATGGTGTTTTATGGATCGTGAGAAGGATGATAGCTATATTTGGGCATTGAAAACTTTAAAGCTTCTCTACCACGAAGACGAGACTCCCGGGGTTATAGTCACCGATAATGAGCAAGCAATAATGAACGCCGTGAGGATAGTCTTTCCCAATGTACAAAATTTCCTTTGCACTTGGCACATACAATGCAATCTTAGAAAGAATTGTAGAAGTCATATCCAAAAACCGAAGGCAAAGAAAGGAACTAAACGTGTCAAAGAGGAAGATGAACGTCTCAGCAAACTAACTAAAGAGGAGCGAGAGAAGGAGAAAGAGAAAGAAGACGAAGAATGGAAAGAAGGTGAGATCAAGTTTGGGTTATTCATGAAAGCGTGGGATAAGGTGGTTTGGTCGATGAGTGTTGCAAGATATGAGATAAACTTGAAGGAGTTCGAGGAAGATTGGGGGACTAATTACCCCAAAGTAGTCGAATATTGCAAGAAACAATGGTTGAGGCCACACAAAGAGAGGTTTGTGTATGCTTTTACTTACGATTATAAACATTTCAAACTTGAATCCACAAGTATGGTAGAGAAAACTCATGGAGACTAAAAGGTATGCTTTTCACAAGTCAAAATGGGATTGTGACGGTGCAACATGCTATCTATGAGTACACTAATAATGATATCAACAAGATAAAAAAGCAATTCCAAGAAAGTAGCTTCCGGAAGTTGAGGGAGTTTAAGGAGGATAATTGGATGCTTGTTGGTATACATTGCAACGTCTCGCATTGGGCAATACGTTTTATGATGAAACATCTCTCTTTGTTTAAAAAGTATAAAAAGTATGACGACCCGAGCACTCCTTGTAAGTGTAGGATAATGAAGGCTATCGGACTTCCATGTCGTCATATGCTTGGTAGGTATAAAGCTCCCATTCCTTTTGATGATATCGATCCTTATTGGAAGCAATTATCTTTCAAACCGGCTCCAAGAGAAGATCCCGGTGAAGAGTTTGGCGACATGGAACTTGGGAGAATAATCCTCGAAAAGTACCCCAAGTTGAATAGGTTGGACAAACAAACTATGAAGCACAAGTTGATGCCGATTGTTTACCCTTTTATGGAAGAACTTCAAGAACCGGCGAAACAAGATCCAACGGGTAGAACACCTACCACAAAGACGAGGGCGGAAGAAAGAGAACAAATTAAAGAGTATTTGAGTACAAAATGCGATCAATCCGAAAGGGAACAAATTAAAGAGTATTTGAGTACAAAGTGCGATCAATCCGAAAGGGAACAAATTAAAGAGCATTTGAGTACAAAGTGCGATCCATCCGGACATGTTTATAACGAGGCGCAATACAAGGAGGAGCCGGCTAAAAAGAAAAGAGGTCGTCCGCGGAAAGAAACAACTACACCAACGGTTTCAAACTTGAATCCAAATGGCACTCCACTTCTTGAGAGTCAAGCAAGTGTGGAATTTGTTGGAAAGAAAAGGGGTCGGCCAAGGAAGGTTTCAACTACACCAACGGTCTCAAACTTGAATCCAAATGGCACTCTACCTCTTGAGAGTCAAGCAAGACAAGGAGATGTTGCGAAGAAAAGAGGTCGTCCAAGGAAGGTAGCGCAACCGGTGTTGCAAGAGTATCACGTACAACTCCCTCCAATTATTCAAGAGTTTGTTATTGGTACCGACGACGTCCCAAAAGATGGAAATTGTAGGTTTCACGTTGTCTCGCAACAATTGGGACACCTAAGTGGAGCGGTTGAGGAGAATCTCACCCAATGCCAATACATAAGAAAGAAGATGGCCGCCCGACTAGAAAACGACAAGGAGTTTCATATCTCAATGATGCTAGAAGGTTCCATGGAGGACAAAGAAGCAACTTTTAAAGATTTGCTAACTAGTGTTAAAGCCCGGAGGGAAATGCACCGGTCAAATGGGAGCATTGGTTGAGAATGCCGGAGTGTGGCCATCTATTGGTGGATACGTGGAATTGCGTGGTACATTTTTTTAGTAAGGGACTATCTATAGCATTTGCACCGAAACATGCGGTTTGCGTGGAGCAACTCAAGCATAGAAGAATTGTCATGGCTTTGGTGGATAAAAATCATTTTATTGGTCTACAACTTAACAAGGAATGTCCATTACCTCCTCTTTGTAGGTTTAGTTTTTGGGAGAAGTTCACAAACAAAAAGAGCAAGGAATGGATGAAACTTTATGAGGACAACATGGACCTTTGGAATGTTTTAGATGAGTCTAGGGAATGTCCCATAGATTTGACTAAACTCCCTCCAATAGATTTGAGTGATGATTGATTAAGGTAGGAACTAAGGAATCTTTTTGGAGTACTTTTGTAATCGCATTCGTGTTTTGTGTAATGTACTTTGGCGTACTACAAATGAATAAAATGGATGTGGTTTTTTTTGTGTATACTCCTTTGGTCGTCATTGTATTTGTTAAACTACCCTGTCGGCCCTCCCAGAGTCGGCATGTTATTAATTCGTCAGGCTGCTGGCTGCACTGCATGAAAGCACAGGAAAATAGGCCTGGGACGGTTGGCAAGGTTTTTACCTCTTACAGTGCCGACTGTCCCAGGGTCGGCAGGGTCTTGGTTTCTTCAGGTTGCCGACTTTTATCTGGTCGGCATGGTTTTTGAGGTTAACAATGCCGACCAAAACAGACAAAAAAAATTTGTTTCTGGATGTTCTCATGCATTAAGTCGGCAAGGTTTATGAGGAGACACCTACCGACCATATATTCACCGGCATTGTGTGCAAACTCTTGAGTGCTGACTGTGAAGAAGCCGACACGCTTTTAATTTAGTACAATGTCGACTGTACATCGAATACAAACCTTAATTAAAGCATACAAACGTTAAAAACTTAACCCTAACACATTTGGGACATAGATAGTATCTTTTTCCGGTACACAATTTCTTAGGAGAGGTAATTAGCTTCATCTTACCGTCGCAACATGGATCTGTGCATGGTAGATTGTTGATTTTAGCAACTTCATCTTCATACGGAGCTAGGCACTCATCTATCCAATAGAAAAACCCACAACAAGTGCATTTTGAATCATACGGCTGATATACATCTCCTACTGCAGCTTTCATGAGAAATGAGAATCCCTTACAACCTTCAATAGTGCATTTGCTTCCTTCAAAGGGACAATCGTTTGCAAAATGACCACTTAGTGTACAAAGACTACAAATATTTGGTTGTGTTGCACTTGAAACTTCCATTCTTTATGCAAGGTTGAAGATGAAGTTGAGAATGCTTTTATAATAAAAACACACCTAATATCTTGATTTTGAAATTTATAGCCGTTGAGCATTCAATGGCTTGTACTTTGTACCTAAAAAGTGCAACTAACATTTACACACCATGCCGACTCAGTAAAACTCTAATATTGTCTAAAACTGCACAAAAAAGAATAAGTTCTGAAGCAACTGAAACTAAAATTAACATAAGTTTAACAAGTCTAAAACCACAATCTAAGGGTTCAAAACAAACATAATGTAAGAGTTCAAACCACAATCTGAGTTTCTAAACCAAGTGAAACATAATAAAGTTTAAGAATTTCATGGATCCTTCTCATTGTTGTTATCTTCCTCCCCATCACTAGCTTTTTCACCATCACTAGCTTTTGCACCAGCATCAGCTTTTGCTTTTCCCTTATTTGGACCTATGTAGTCACCGGCCTCATTGTAATAGGGGTTCACTCCAGAAAAGTCACCTGACCTGAAAAATGTTCTTGGATCAACCTCCTCTTCTTCCTCCTCTGATGATGTGCATTCAACATAGTTGAGGGGATTGCTAGGAATGTGCATAAACCTTAGGAATTCTTCAGGATCTTTCTTACCCATCAGAAGTAACTTTCTTACAGGGCAATTCTCTTCAGTTTCATCTTTAGGATCTTCTAAATTGGGATAAATTCCGTTAATAAATTCTAATAGCGTACAATCTTCTTTTTTTTCCTCTGGGAACCTAAACCATGCACAAATAAAAGATATGAAATTTTTACACACTGAAAGATGGTTCTGGTCATATGGTCGGCAAGGTCGAGAATATATACATTGCCGACTAATACTTACTCGGCATGGTTGTAATCATATACCAAGACGACCAACACAGAGTCGGTAAGGTCCTATATAAGAAAGACGCCGACGGTTAACTTAGGAAATTAAGGTTTCTGTGACCTAAAGTCGGCATGGTACAAGTCCAAGACAATTCCGACCAGATGTAAGTCGACATGGTTTGTTATTATACCCTGCCGGCCCTGGTTATTGTCCAACAGTCGCCATGGCTGTTATGAAAAGTCGGCAGGTTATTCATCATGATACCATGCCGGCGCTTACAAAACAAACAACAGTCGGCATGGTTTTAAATTATCGACCTTGCCAACCAAAAACCCTGAAAATCATAATGTTCGATTTCTAACCTAATATAACAATCATATAACACATAAGAATAGGGTTGAGTTTAGAAATCACTTACAGTCTTCTTTTCACCGGTGGAGGTTTTTTTTCAACATTCTCAGGGATTGGATTTTCGGGTTTGCTAGTTCCAACTTTTTCCTTACCTTTTCCCTCCGATTTGGATCTTCTCATGTTACCTGTTGAATCTCTCTTGCTACTGGATCGAACCATTTTTGTAGAATATCAAAATTTAAATTTTTGCTTGATTTTGGTTAATGGAATAAGATGAAGGAAGGAGAAGAGGAGAGGGATTAGAGAAGATAGATTAGGAGAAGATTAAACGTTTTTTAGTTTTTAAGTTTAGGGTTTAATTTTAGGTTAATTAGTGCAGGGGTACTAAAGTAACTTCATCCTTTTTTGACCTCCCCTTAGTAAGGGCACATGTCCATTTAAATTTGGGTATACCCCAATCTCGCCAGGTTTATTATACAGGGATGGTTATCATCCGGGGTTTCCATATTATTATTCATAATTTTTGTTATCTAATGTGCAACGCGTTTATACAATAATATTTTTTTAAAAAAATTGTTTACATAATTCAATTTGTTTTCACATATTAGTTATTAATCAATTATATTAATCATATATTACAATTTGCGTTGTTATTTATTACTCATTTATTGTTATTTTCATTATTATAATTTTTATTTTTATTTAATATTATTGGATAAAAAGTATTACAAGAAACTAGTTGGAAGCTCAACAAGCTGAGCTCCAACAACGTACTACTACATTAGTTGAACAGGTTGCCATAATAGCCTACCAACGAGCCTAATGAGGAACCAGCCAAGGATATCATGTACTAGTACTAGCCTATAAGCGTACTACTACATCATTATTATTATTTTGATATCATATATTTTATGGAATAGCGTTACATGGAGGTTTACAAGATAATCAAGAACATCATAGAGTCTCCAGAAGAAACAGATGCCCAAGCAAAGGAATAATACCCTCGGTGAACTAGATAAATGAGAAGCGACCTTAATTACATTAGGTAAACTACTTTATTTTAAAAAAAAAAAACAAATACAAATACAAACAAAGATACAAATTACAAATAAATCGCAGATAGAAAGAGCAATGAACTGTAATAATTTCCAATTTTTGTAGGAAAGATGGTACAAACCGGAATAAATTCCAACAATTTGAGGCAGTTGTCTTCTTCGAAAAAAAATGCTTTTAATTAAGAGAGAAGCATTTTTTTTCTTCTTGTTATCATAAAAATGGAAATTGTATTAAAAGGAGAAAAATTACATAGGATAATCCTTCTCTAAAAGAGTAAGGATGAACTTGGGAGGAATACCAATCCAAGACTTCTTAACTAAACTATACTTGGCATGCTTTTCAAGAGAATCATCCACACTATTACAATCTTTAGAAACAAAAACACACTTAAGACCCCTAATAAACTCTGATTATCTACTTATATCCGAGAAGAGATTGAAGTCTGCCATTTAGAGAGAACAAAATTCGAAGACACAACTTCAATGATAGTTTTACAATCCCATTCAACTATTACATTAGCATAACGTTTCATCAGAATCCGGTGATTAAAGGAGAGCAAAAGCTTCAGCCTGTACAGAATGTCCGGCTTGCTTACAACCTCACCACTGCCTCCATGTATTTTCTTACATGATCTCTAACAACCAGCAGTTTTCTTGAAAGATTAAAGGCTACATCAAAATTAATTTGGAGATGGAGGTTTCTGAAAAGGGGAGGGTACCCAAATATACCTCAAGCTAAAACTTTTCCTACCTATAAGTCCTTTCTCCGAAAATAATTGTCTATAGACTGAGTCGAGACAATACAACTAATCGGTTCACACTTCGTGTGATCGTCTATGGATACAAGATCGAGACAATACAACAACGAAGTATGTTTACTTGATAAAAAGGTTCGGACTTATCCAAACACAATAGGATTACTTATCAAGTAAATAGGAATTAACGTTTGTGTAATTTACTTTAATTATAATAAAACTATTATAATGCGGAAAATAAAAGTAAATGACACAGTAAGATTTTGTTAACGAGGAAACCACAAATGCATAAAAACCCCGGGACCTTGTCCAGAATTGAATATTCTCAGGATTAAGCCGCTATACAAAATTAAACCAACTTCGTATAGTTGAGACCAAGCAACTAAACCTATAGTTCACCTAGTTCCGTCTGTATTCCCACGCCTCCAACATAAAGTCACGTACTTGGAACAATTCCTTTGGTTCGTATTCCAAACAGTAAAGGAACAACAAATCTGTTTGGTAGCAACTCTCTTCAACCAAGTGATGTGAGTTCGACAAAGGCTCTTCTGTTTATCTCAATAAACTCCTTCGTCAGGTTCTTAGATCTATCTTATTCTCAACTACCAAAGGTAATTGTTATGATTTTGCAATCAATACTTTTAATCACAAAGAATTGTATTGATGCCGATATACACAACTAATCAATCTAATCTATCACAAGGATATACCGATTATGGTTGCATCCTCTATACCGAAACAAGTATTGTGCACAACAAAGATTATGAACCCCAAATAAGAAATCTTCAATATCTTCTTTTTCTTCAAATCTTCTTAGATCTTCAATAAATGCCTGCATACAACAACTTGAATCTCTTGTGATCAATCACGTATAGAACGTAACAATGGATTATCACAAGACGTCTTTAGATCTACAAACAGTCTAAAGATCCCTGTCGAAACTTCGATCTAGTTTGAGTGAATCATATATCAGAAGAGAAGATTCTCAAGCATAAACAAACTAGGTGCAATCAAAGTTCAACCACCGTTAGTCAATCAAATCAATCGAAAACACAAGATAAACCGCAATTATCTAGTTTCCCACCAACGGTACTAATAGAGCTTCTCAATCCCAAAGAAGACTTTAAACTGAGCGGCCGTAAGAGATTTCTCCTAATTAGGTTACTCTCCTCTCCGAATAGGCGGCTTCACTAGTAACAACACAACCGAGGAAGTTTGCTTTCACGAAGGATTAGTTTGCTAGAAATGCAAACTTCAAGTATTTATAGACAAGGAAGTTTGGACACCAAGAAATTTCCAAAACCGAAAATATTCTCAAGATATGCAATATATTCCAAATTCGGTTTCCATAATTCTTGGAAATGCTCTGTCCAAAATATTGACCGAAAATCTCTTTGGAAAATCTTCAACTAGTAAATGTACATTACTAATTCTCATTTTCCTAAAATAAAATTAAAAACCTTAAATAAAAGATTCTTAACTTATTTATGTTTCGATCCTGGGATTTTCTTCCTTTAGCTATTAAGGAATAACTTTGAACAATTAAAGATAAGCGTTACTGCACATGTTCAAAGTATGTCGACATCCTTACTCTGCAAGTCCTCTTTCATACTTACAATCTTGAAACCAATTTTCCACGCTTCCAAACAAGTTTAGAATTGGTTCATTTGACTTTCAAGAACTATATTATTGATCAAGAACACTCAATCACTAATCATGGGTTTAACGGTTCTACCAAAACAAGTTTCGGTTCTACCTCCATGTGAGTACTGTGCATAGTCACACTAGCTTTCCAAAATTCGGTTGACTAGGTACTAGGATCGGTTCCCCACATATATATGGTATCTAACTTGAATGTGTTGCACATGTCCATATGATCGGTTTCCCTTTTCCTAAAAACGTGTTGCACATGTCCATAGGATCGGTTCCCCTAAAAACGTGTTGCACCTCATATAAGGATCGATTCCCCTTTGTGATGTGTTGCACCTCTTACTAGGATCGGTTCCCCTTTACCTAGAGTCGGTCTTACAAAATCACAAACTCGATCATACCATATCAGGTGATTACTTAAGATCGGTTTCACTAATAAAAGTCATACCAATACAAAAGTCAGGCCTTTGTGAATGGTTTTACCAAGAACACAAACAAGTCATGAGCGGTTATACTAATCACACATATTGGTTGTTCACAAGATATGCAATGAATAACAATACCAATAACGCATGGCGATTTCCTTTTCGATTCACAAAATAAGTTCATGAATTTACTTCCTTAAAACACATGTAAAACATTGTTTTCTAGGATGAAATCCTCACCTCATACCCATACATAATCACAATAGCATTTAAACGATTATGTCGATGTCTTATCTATAAAGTTTAATGGTTAAGCAATAAACCTCGTATTGTATTCCTTAATACTATGTCTATCTAGAGTGTTCATGCTTCATGATTTTGTTTTCAATATGCACGACTTGAAAGATACGTTAGGGAATGAAACAGTTCAAGTCAAATATCACTAACCTTAAGTGGAAGGATGATGTTGTCGTTGTAGCTTCTTACTTCTTCACTTCTTCAAGTCTTCGCAATACTTGTAATGTCTCATATCCTAATACTTTCAAGCTAACCTATACGAAGTTGACTCTAGTACATAATCAAGCGACTCTTTATGTGAGTTTTGATTCACTAAAATATGACAACCAAACTTGACATACCAACGCTTGGTGGGTTCAACCGAGCTATGCTCTAACAGTTTCCACATATCTTTTTCTAGATTACAATGTCTTTTTTCCTCCAAAGACTGTCCGTTTCAGCAACATAATTATTATATTTTTACATAATCTCTTTATGCAATCTATTATGTTACAAGGGTGAGCGTCTTTTTGATCAAAGACTTCATTTCTTTTATGCTTCCAAATCTGCGATATTATGACAAAGGCCAAGTTGATGGTGTAAGAATTTCTGAGAGAGATATTACTTCCTTCTTGAGATTGAGAATAAATAAGAATATGAAAGTCACCTTTTGTGTGATGATTACATAAATGACATTTGTATTCTTCGATTTGAAAATATCTGTCAATTCTACTTCTTGTCTGCAAAATATCAGTAAGACATATCCATACGAAAAAGTTTAACTTGCAAGGGACTTTTAGATACCAAAATTTCTACTCCTCCTTGCTGACTCTGCAATTATTATTTTCTATGAGCCTTTTGTAAGTAGACTTCACAAAGAAGAGGCCATTTGTATTTAATCCCCAATGAATATAATCCAGAGCACCTCTGCAAGGAATTCTAATATCTTTTATTTCCTATATTTCAGCTTGAGAAAACTTATCTTGTTGTCTTGTTGATTCTGTTAGAGCACTGCTCGGTCGAACTCGCAAGCATTGCTATCTCAAGCTTGTTTGTCAATGTTAGTGATCAAAACTATAAATCTTGATTTCTAGTCTACTTATAGTGATGTCTCGGACTAGGATAGATTGTGTAGTTGAGCATTAGACTTCACGACGTTCATCAATTGAAGACGAAGAACTACTAAGGAGAGCTTGTGGAACTTCATCAACAAAAGGTATGTGGAGACTAAAACTCATCTATCAATTGGAAAGTCTATTTCTACTCTATCTCCTATATTGAGACAAAAGTCGTATTACTATATAGTATTCGATTATGCACATTTGAGATTTCGAGCTGAGTTTAACTCGCTTACATATTTCTCGAAATATGTGTTGGTAAGCTTTCACTTCAACAAAGTTCATCTTATATTCTTGATGAAAGTCAAAAGATGATCATATGAAAATCGATGAGTAACATTTTACATGGTTTGTGTGATACAATCATTTGGTTAGACTTGGAATGTTTCGTTATGATTATTTCAATAACTTGAAAATTGCTTTGATGCTAATAGTGTATGAAAACGGCTATTGTCATCCTCTAAGAAAGTTTCAATGATTGAAATAGAGTTTAGAACTATTGGATTATGAACATAGTATGCATTCTTGCATGTATGTGTTCCATGACCGGAACTATAGTATGCGTACATGTAGTTGTGGAATTCCGGGTACCAAGTACACATACCGGTACGCATACTTGCGTAAGGTATAGGTCCGGGAATTTCTGTTGGGGTTTGGAAGTTTACTAAGGTATGCGTACACATTCGCATACTAGCGATCCCAAACTCAGACCGGCTACTTAGGTATGCGTACACGTATGCATACTTGAGTGGTTAAAGTTCTAAAATCGGTTTGTTCATGTAATACATTTACATATTAAGGAATGCATTCATTGCAAATCGTGGCTATAATGTTCATGAATTGATTCGAGTGAATCAAACCGATTTTGCTTCAATTGTGTTCTTGTATAATTCTATGATAATATAGAAATTGAACAACTCTTTAACTAGTTTTATTTGAGTCATTTGAACTAGTTGTGGTTAAGATGAATAAGGTTGATATGAGAGTGTTCATATAGCTAACCTCGGTTAACTACTGTTGAGCCAACATGGTGTACACGTTTAGGTACGGTTACTCAAACCTAAATGAGGGTACATTTCATTTGTGTATAACAAGCTAAGTTCGATCTAACGGTTGAAAGATATTAGCTTGAGTCTAATCAGGTTTTCATCTAACGGTGAATATTGAATGCTTTGTTACCAAGGTAACTTAGATTGCAAACCCTGATTTGAAAACTATATTAGGGAGAACTCTAGCAATTAGGAAACCTAATCCCAACACCTCCTGTGTGATACTAGTTGCGACTAGAGTCGATTCTCCTTTAGCCTTAGGTTTTTCACGAAACCCTGTAGGTTAACGATTTAAATACTTCATTGGGATTGTGAAGCCAGACCCAACTATTTTCTCTGTAGTTGCGTGTTCTGATCTTACTTCTTCTATCGTGATTGAGTATTATCTTTACTAAGATTTGCTTGAGATTTATCTCCTATAGGTAAGATTAAAAGTAGTCACAAACATCTTCGTCTCATCGTTTGTGATTCCATAATATCTTGTTTTGCTACCATACGATTAAGATTATTATGAGGTGATTGATAATACTAGGCTGTTCTTCGGGAATATAAATCTGGTTTATCAATTGGTGCCTGTGCACCCTGATTTATCAAAAAACGGAACAAAACTCGTAGGTATTTCTGTGGGAGATAGATTTATCTATTCCAATATACTTTTCTGTGTGAGACAGATTTGTTTATCAAGTCTTCGACTTTGGGTCGTAGCAACTCTTGGTTGTGGGTGAGATCAGCTAAGGGAATCAAGTGCGTAGAATCCTGCTGGGGTTCAGAGACGTAAGGAGCGCAACTATACCTTGATCATTGTGAGATTTATTAAGGCTCAAGTACATTCCAGTCCGAAGTTCATTGGTAGTAGGCTAGTGTATGTAGTGTCTTAGTACAGTGTGGTGTTCAAAGCTGGACTAGGTCCCAGGGTTTTTGTATTTGTGGTTTTCCTCGTTAACAAAATTCTGGCGTCTGTGTTATTTCTTTTCCGCATTATTTTTTGTTATATAATAGAAATATCACTGGTTGTGTGTTGAATCGATTAATTGGTAAATCCAACCTTTGGTTGTTGATTGAAATTGATTGATCCTTGAACAATGGTTTGGTACCGTTCAAGTTATTTCTCTTATATTCAATGGGGCTGGCAAATTCCTATTTGCTGATTGCAGATTGAAATGAGAGATAGAGATATAAAACTCTTTGATATACTTTTCTCTAGATTGAGTCTGACTGTCTAGTTGATTCTCTTGAAAGTATATTGGAATTTTTCTATTCAGATTGTCGAACGAAATATTGGGTGTGGTTGTTAGACCCCCGCTTTTTCAATTGGTATCAGAGCAGGTAAACACATTAAAGACCTCATAAGTCTGTGTTTGTAGCGGTCTGAATATGGACAAAATAGTTATCTCTATAAACGCACCACCAGTTTTCGATGGCTCAAATTACTTAAGGTGGAAAATTGCTATGTGTGCCTTTCTCCAAGCGCGTGATTGAAAATCACGGGTTTATGTGGTTAATGGCTATGATCCTCTGAAAGTTACAGAAGGCGATGTAACAGTTCCAAAGGATATTGGTAAATATGATGCTGTCGAGATTCTTGCTGCAAAGCAAAATTCTGATGGATTAAATGCTATCATCCATGTCATTACCCCAGAGCTCCAGCATCATACGACTACGTGCACAAAGTCTAAAGATGATTGAGATATATTAGAAACCGTATTTGAAGGGAATACATGTGAAAATGAAGCTAGGCTTCAAAGCCTAAATTCTGATTTGGAAAACCTTCGTCTGGCAGATGAAGATTCATTTGATGAGTTTAATCATAAAGTGTCTGAAATTGTTAATGCATCTTTTGCATTGGGTAAGACTATTCCTGAAAAGGACATTGCGATGAAAATTCTTAGATCGTTGCCATCCAGATACGATTCTAAGAAGCATGCCATCGTTGAAGGAAATAACCTTGCAACTCTTTCCAGAAATACTCTTGTTGGAAAGTTAGAATTACTTGATTATGATCAGAATACAGTCAGAACATCTGCGTTCAATGATGTGACTATTACAAGTGAAGCTTCTAACTTGTCATGGGCTGATGAGTGTTGTTCTAATAAATCTGATCCTAACAGATCGTTGATTACACAAAAGATCAAGGATATTGTGAAAAAAAGCAAGAGATTCGAGAGACTGCCTTCTCTCTCTGATGTTATTGATGATTCAGTTCAAGAAGAAATATTTCAGCGTGTCAATGATATACATACTCCTGTAGTATGTTCAGGATTTTCAGCCATCTCGGCAAAAGTCTCCATTAACTCAAATTCTGGTTCGGAATGTGAGTCTGACACTGAGAATTTAGATTTCTTGGATAAAAGTGAAGAAATTCACAAGGAAAATCTTCAACTAAAGGTTTTGTTGGAGAAAATTGAATCATCACTTCAGGTGAAAACTCTTGAGATTGACTGTCTTAATGATGAATTCACCAGAACCCTATCTCTGAAAGAAAAAGAGATTAATTATCTCAAGTGTGACCTGCAAAGGTTGACAAGAAGCTCTGACAAAATTTCAGGGATGTTATTTAGTCAAAAGGCTTTTGGAAACGTAAAAGGTTTAGGGTTCAAAAATAAGACAGTGAGCACAATCAACTCATTTGTTCCGGTCGGGTCTGGAACAACTGATATTGTAAGTTGTGATAAACATAAGTCATCTCTACAAAGCAAAAACTCTTCTTTGTTTTGCTCGTTTTGTGGAAGTGCAAGTCATGTTCAAAGTAAGTGTTGGAAATTCAAGAAGAACAACAAAAGAATTACCAAACTTCAAAATGACATGCAAAAGATGAATCTGACTCTGGAGAACCAGCAAACGTCTGAGTACAAGAAGAAGATGTCTAAAAGAATCAGAGTCAGGCGAGGTAAGTCTGTTTACCCAACAAACCTTGATATGACATCTTGTGACAGAAGAAGTGAACATTTTGTTCACTCCATTACTATCTAATCGTAGTAATGAGATGAATCCTTACTGTTGACTTTGAATAAAGATCACATCAAGGTTGCTCAAGTCCTGTAAATTATGTTGGTTATTTCTCATTATCCTATTTATGACTAAAAGTTATTTTGAGCAAGTAAATATTTTGTTGTTAAGATAGATAATGGAACGTGAACTGTGGAGACTTTTTCAAAGTTTCTTTAGGGCTAGTTTTCCTGATAAGTCTATTTATGTTCATTTGTGATCAGAATTGTACTTCACTTTTTTCTCTTTGAAAGATACAGTCTCATGTCACCTATAACTAGAGGTACTACAAAAAGAGATGCATTAGAAGCTGTCAATGTGTATCTATGTGAAGGAATCGTGTCCTCAAGTTAGAGAAAGGTGAAGGCTACGGTCAGTGATTCAGGTTCCTCCTCTAACTGCCTTTTGTCTATTTGTCATTATGATAATAACTTCAGGGATATGGTGAAAGATTTCATCAGAAAAAGAAATGATTTAAAATCTCAAATCGTTTCATCTTTTGAAGAAATATCTCACTATATATGAACAAATGTTGTCTCTAACAAAGAACACTCTGTGTGGACTGAAAAGAGAACTTAGTGAGTTAGCTGATATTTTGAAGATATGGAGGAATTGAATGATCCCATTATCAATGGGTTTTTTAATAATGAGAAGGAATTCTCAATAGATGCCCTGAGAAAGCTCTACAATGTCTAGGAAACTTCTTATGAGAATTTGTTCTTGTGTTTTTAAGAAGGATAACTAGGGTTTGGAATATCCATTATTGTGAGTACACATATCTATTGCCAACGTTTTCATCTCGCAATGTTTTTAGATTTATTTATTTAAATTCTAAGTTATTTGGAAGATGATTCTTGCAGTATTAGTCTTTATGGTTTTATATATTGCAAATTGTTATGGGATATGTTGTTTACATCCGTGAACCTTGCCTGTCCCATATTTGTTCAAAAGTTAACTCTATTGTATGTCGGTATGAAAGTATTGATAAAAGATAGAATGAACTTTTGACTACAAAAGTTAATCCTATTATGTCATTATGCAAATATTAATGGAAGACAGGATGAACTTTTGCTTACAAAGATTAAGTATATTATATGTCATTGTGCAAATAGTGATGAAAAATAGAATGAATCTTTGTTTATTCCGCAGTATTGGTCTTTCCCTAATCCACATCTTTGTGTATGTAATGTGCGGCTCCGTAAGTTCTCTTATGTGAGCATGGCCAATTGAATTGATCATTTTCCTTGTGGTTAATTCAATTGAGATTTTTGGATACAAATTCATGTTTCATGTGAATTGTTAATGTCCAAAGAAATCCTTCTTTTCTTGTGGTTGCTCTTGTTGTTCTTTCGGGAATGACATTTTATGGGGGAGAGTTCTTAATTGAACTTGTGCTTAATTTCCAAATCTTTGTGGGGAGTGCAGCTGTGGAATATTATAGGAGTTATCTTGTATCTTATAAACTCCTTGATGAATACACTAAGTTTCGACTATGTGAAATCATCGAAACAAGTTGGTATGTTGTTATCTTTTGGTCATGAAATATCTCTACGAAAATTTCATGAGGATCCCACTAGTTTTTGTACCTTTGCCAATTTATATTGACAAAAATGGGGAGAATTAATGTGTAGTTCACACTACAAATACATATGGTTTACGGATCATTATGTAAGGGGGAGTGGTTTTCATTGTGAGATGAAGTATTGACTAAGGGGGAGTGATACATATCACCATAGTATTGTTTTCAAAGTGTGATACAATTGGACTTTGATGCTATGTAATAATACTATGACAATGTATAACAATGATTGAGAGCAACTGTTTTCTCGTTGTTATAGCTACGGATCTTCAACAACTATGATGCTGAGTTGAACACATTTAGAATCATTGGAATACTTGGAAGTGACGAAGATTTCGAGTAATGTTGAAGAACCAAGGAGATCAAGCATTTGGATGAGAAGCTACAAAGTTTATTTATTATGTAATCCATATGTATTGATAATTGTGTCACTAAAATTGACAAAGGGGGAGATTGTTAGAGCACTGCTCGGTCGAACTCGCAACCGTTGCTATCTCAAGCTTGTTTTTCAATGTTAGTAATCAAAACTATAAGTCTTGATTTCTAGTCTACTTATAGTGATGTCTCGGACTAGGATAGATTGTGTAGTTGAGCATTAGACTTCACGACGTTCATCAATTGAAGGCGAAAAACTACTAAGGAGAGCTTGTGGAACTTCATCAACAAAAGGTATGTGGAGACTAAAACTTATCTATCACTTGGAAAGTCTATTTCTACTCTATCTACTATATTGAGACAAAAGTCGTATTACTATATAGTATTCGATTATGCACATTTGAGATTTCGAGCTGAGTTTAACTCGCTTATATATTTCTCGAAATATGTGTTGGTAAGCTTTCGCTTAAACCAAGTTCATCTTATATTCTTGACGAAAGTCAAAAGATGATCATATGAAAATCGCCGAGTAACATCTTACATGGTTTGTGTGATACGTTCATTTGGTGTAGACTTGGAATGTTTCGTTATGATTATTTCAATAACTTGAAAATTGCTTTGATGTTAATAGTGTGTGAAAACGGCTATTGTCATCCTCCAAGAAAGTTTCAATGATTGAAATAGAGTTTAGAACTATTGGATTATGAACATATTATGCATTCTTGCATGTATGTGATCCATGACCAGAACTATAGTTTGCATACCCCTTTGCGTACTTGTAGTTGTGGAATTCCGGGTACCAAGTACACACACCGGTATGCATACTTGCATAAGGTATAGGTCCGGGAATTTCTACTGGGTTTTGGAAGTGTACTAACGTATGCGTACACGTTCGCATACTGGCGAACCCAAACTCAGACCGGCTACTTAGGTATGCGTGCACGTATGCGTACTTGAGTGGTTAAAGTTCTAAAATCGGTTTGTTCATGAACTAATACATTTATATATTAAGGAATGCATTCTTTGCAAACCGTGGCTATAATGTTCATGAATTGATTCGAGTGAATCAAACCGATTTTGCTTCAATTGTGTTCTTGTATGCTTCTATGAGAATATAGCAATTAAACAACTATTTAACTAGTTTTATTTGAGTCATTTGAATGAGTTGTGGTTAAGATGAATAAGGTTGATATGAGAGAGTTCATATAGCTAACCTTGGTTAACTACTGTTGAGCCAACATGGTGTACACGTTTAGGTACGGTTACTCAAACCTAAATGAGGGTACATTTCATTTGTGTATAACAAGCTAAGTTCGATCTAACGGTTGAAAGATATTAGCTTGAGTCAAATCAGGTTTTTATCTAACGGTGAATATTGAAAGGTTTGTTACCAAGGTAACTTAGATTGCAAACCCTGATTTGAAAACTATATAAGGGAGAACTCTAGCAACTGGGAAACCTAATCCCCACACCTCCTGTATGATAATAGTTGCGACTAGAGTTGATTCTCATTTAACCTTAGGTTTTTCACGAAACCCTGTAGGTTAACGACTTAAAGACTTCATTGGGCAATATTATGAAGCCAGACACAACTATTTTCTCTGTAGTTGCGTGTTCTGATCTTACTCCTTCTATCGTAATTGAGTATTATCTTTGCTAAGATTTGCTTGAGATTTATCTCCGATAGGTAAGATTAAAAGTAGTCACAAACATCTTCGTCTAATCGTTTGTGATTCCACAATATCCTGTTTCGCTTCTATACGATTAAGATTATTGTGAGGTGATTGATAATACTAGGCTGTTCTTCGGGAATATAAGTCCGGTATATCAATTGGTTCCTGTGCACATTGATTTATCAAAAGACAGAACAAAACTCGTAGGTATTTCTGTGGGAGAATGATTTATCTATTCCAATAGACTTTTCTGTGTGAGACTGATTTGTTTATCAAGTCTTCGATTTTGGGTCGTAGCAACTCTTGGTTGTGGGTGAGATCAGCTAAGGGAATCAAGTGCGTAGAATCCTGGTAGGATTCAGAGACGTAAGGAGCGCAACTGTACCTTGATCAGTGTGAGATTGATTAGGGATCAACTACATTCCAGTCTGAAGTTCATTGGTAGTAGGATAGTGTATGTAGCGGCTTAATACAGTGTGGTGTTTAAAGCTGGATTAGGTCCCGAGGTTTTTCTGCATTTGCGGTTTTCCTCGTTAACAAAATTCTGGTGTCTGTGTTACTACAAAAATACTGAGATTTAGTCACGCTCAAGAACCGCGGAAGTTGATCAAAAATCCGTGGCAAAAGATAATTTGCCACGGCCAGCTACCCGTAACAAATAGTCCCGTGGCTAATACCATTTGCCACGCTGACAGCCACGGTTTTTGTCCCGTCTCTATTGGTATAAGGCCATTTGCCATGGATTTCTTCGTGGCTGATTAAGAACTAGGATGCACACGTTTGTGGTAATTTGCCACGGATATTATCTGAACGTGGCTATTGGTTAAACTATTTGCTCATGTGTTACGCTACTATTTGCATCTCAGTTATAATACGTAGTACTTAATAGTTTCAAATTGATCTGGAAAAAGAGATTAATTACACTGCAAGCATTCCAACAACATCATTTATTCATTAAAAATAATTACAATGTCAAAATATGTTACATTCAATAAGCAACTGGTTGCATTCAAGCAACATAAAGAAAATCTAAAACCAACAGAAATTCAAGTCTAGTGCTGAGTTTCCAACAAATGATTGTTGAACATTAAAAAATAAAATTTAAATGAGCAAATCAGATGGATGACGTAACATTCCTCTACTTGCAGATTGGTCTACTCATGAGTTTTAATGTGTTCCCAGAAATATAGTGTCTCATAAGTATAAAGTTACTTCTCTTCGCAGCAAGGGTTACATGATAAAAGTCGAGAAGCAGAAAATATGTAAGACCAGATTATTGTATGTGTTCCAGAAGATAAATCTAATACACATTCATACTGAGATGAATGAGTAGATGTGCTCATATATTTTGAAATACAAAGTATTAGATGTGACCCTACACCTTAGATGTTTGTGTTTTATAAGCTTACAAAATTACTGAAAGATTTATCCTCGACCACAATACTTAACAAGATTCTGGGGTTATCCACCACTATCTCGTCGGTTTGGCGAAGCACACAAGATATAACCTTAAAAACAGAATGGGGTAAGTACACAACAAAATTAATTATCACTCAGAACTAACCACTTGAAGCTCTGAAACACTTTTATCACTTGTATATGATCGAACAAGTCAGCTACTTTTAGGGGCTTGTACTACAAAAGTCTCGGGTTTCTCCGTGTAATGCAGAAGTTCATTGATTTTGGCTCAGCCACCAATTTTCGAACTCACTCACTGAGTCAACTGATTCATCCAAAACCTACAACAAGAGAAGATGGAAGCATCAGGAGCATCATAAAGAGTCATGAAATGTTTGAAACTCATTTTCCAACTTGCTTAGTAAAATCGTTCATATCCGGATATCCCACCAAACTCCTATGAGCATCTGCAAATTCAGATCAACTATAAGACGAGCTTATTCAATATGTGTGAATAATTGAGCATTTTCCAGTCGCAGTTATTTATTTACACGAATATACAACAATGAACCATATGAACATTAATCATAAAAACAAATTCATCTATGTACCCATCACTTAAATGCTTAATACATTACCTAGAAACATTCTTTATATAACCTCAGTAGAATCCAATCTGGTTACACAGTATAATAATTGTGTATATATTTGATCAATATCTAACAACAACAAACAAGATCAGCATAAATCATACGAAAACCCATGAATAAATACAGTAAATGGCACGATAACACAAATGAAAACTCATACCAGTATTACTTCTTAGCTACTTTCCATTAAAGAGCCATTAGATCATACAATACTCGCTCAAAAAAAAAAAGATCATATAATACAAAATTTGGGTCGTCATTTGTCATAAATTTCAGCTCTCGAGTACGGAGAACAGAATAGCATCATGTAATGCTTATAGCATTATGTATGCACTAAAGACGCATATACTATAGGATGTGCCACACCTCTTATCTAGGTAGTGGCCTGTATCTTTTCTTGTCTATTGAAACATCCAAAATTATTTCTTATTCTTTTAACTAGGAACACAAGCATACTAAGTCTATCAAAGAACAAAAGAGAAGCAATATAATTATTTTCAACATATATATACTAGCCATGAAATCCCAAAATCAAACATTTCAAGTGTGTGTCGAAGTGATAAAATTTCTGCATACAGTGCCAAAGATAGTAAATTTAAATATAATCCACCAAAATCAGAAATGCATGCACAATAACACTTTCCCCCTCGACTATGCCCCGAGTAATGTACATTCAAGTTCTATAAAAAAATCACCATTCAACATTTGATGAGATTTTTAATTATCGTTGTTGTAGTACTAAGATTCGAACTCTAAGACTTGTGAAGATTAAATTTAAAGGTTTAACGAAAATAATAAACAAAAGTGAGTGTCACCGGGACTTAGGACTTCACTGATATCATCAGGTTCAATTATTTATTCTTCAGCAGTTATAGCTCAATAAATAAAAACATGGACTCTTATTTTTGCCAAGGTAGATTCTCAAAATATTAGTTATAAATCGTAAGCATGAGACATCAAACATTTAAGCAACCATGACCCATCAAATAAAATAATAACTAATTAATCAAAATCATAATTCAATTTTAATTAGTGCAAAAGTCATATAGAGAATAAAATAATTTTACCCATGTATGAATTTCGGCTTCCTCCGTCGTCCCAGTGATGGGGTTTAGCTTCTCATGATGAAAACACACTCAAAATTCATTTTTATTGCTCAAATGGTGTTTACAAAGAAGAAAAATCAAATTAAACCGGGAAATTGCAACGTTTATAATCGTTGCAAACCCACTGTTACAAAGAATAACTGTAAACTGTCGTAGGAAACAGTCTTATCTCTTAAGCATAAACGACAGCTGTTTTACGACTGTCTTTGTAAGTCTGTTCTTCGTGTTCTTCACTATTTTTCTGCTGGTGCTGCAGATTTCTCTGCAACAATTTTCTCCACTCTGTAGCCTCCCCAATCACTCGATATCCTTCCATTCATCCCAAGCACCTTATTTATACGTCTCAGGTTCAAATATAATCCGTAATCACTGCAAATAATCCTTCATTACTCGTTATTATTCTCCTCGGTCCTGTTAAGGAAATAATTCCTTGTTCTTCTCTTCCACGCGTTACTGAATCTCTACACACTCCCACACGTTGGAAACTCGCCTCAGAAGAAGTCAAACCCATTGCAGCACGCCGAAACATCCCAAACTAACAAGATAATCCCGAGAATATTTCCATCATATATATCCTTCCCTGTTTTAGTTCTGAACCACGTGAACTCCTCATTCTTCGATTCTGACTCACCTACCACTCCTGTTTTGATAAAACAGGATAATATGAATCCTATCCCGTAAAAAACTCCGACCAGAACTCGACCAAAATCTCTCACAGAGTCCTGGGTACGTGATATGCCCTGATTTCTTCAAATTTAATTACCCAGCCCAATTCCTTCGAATAAAATGCCCATATAATTCCTGTTTTGCTTATTAAAGTCCATACACTCAATTTAGGCCATTGAATCTCTTCAGAGAGTCTCCCACAATCGAACCCTGATTTTTGTTCTTGGCTGCAAAATATTCCCGCCAAAATTCCTATACCGTTTCCTTGATTTCCCGATTATCTAGCCAATTTTGATCGAAACGATTACCCATACCAGACCTGTTTAGGTACCAGGAACAAACCCATTCGATTTCATCCATTGAGTCTCCTTAAAACACACCTAGAATTCAAACCCTAATTCTGTTCTATTAAAACCAAATTTTCCCGCCAAATTTCAAATTCAAAAGGTTGAAGATGACCTCCTCCTAATCCTGTGCGGGTGTCCCATTAGCACTTGCCTTATGGGTTGTAAATAGTAAGAAAGGTGTCCCTTATCCGTTGAGGTGCTCCTTAGTAATTGAGGTTTCCCTTAACCAACAATGAGAGTTCGAATAACACGTGTGCTCCAGGTGCAATTAACATTTTTTTCGAGCCAATTCTCCACAAGAGCTTATTCTTCCAAAAACAACTAAAACAAATTTATTAGAGAAATAATGAGTCCTAGATGAAGTATTTATGGTTTAAAATGCGTCGCACTTTCGTGCTTATCAAATTCCCCCACACTTACATTTTGCTAGTCCTCGAGCAAAACAGAAAATTGAACCGCTACACAGCTGGTCATATAACAAGAGAGAGTTAGACCCGCTACACAGCTGGTCATGACAAATGCCATACACAAGACCCGCGACACATTTTTTTTTTTTGAGACCCGCTAAACAGCTGGTCATAAAATAGAAATCTGAAAGGTTAACCACTCCCCCACACTTGAATCTAACATTGTCCTCAATGTTTCAAACAGTGCAACCTGTAATAGGATGCAATAAATTAATAAGAGAAACAAATGTAAATCAAAGAGAAGCGATTAGAATATTTCACCTGATTGACGCAAGAAAAGTATCATTCTATGTAACACACATCAAAAGATAGTAATAACAAAGAACAATGAAAATCAAATAAAAGCAAAAAGACTAAAGAAAATGTAAAAAAAAAACAAAAAAACTACCTACTGGATATATACAGAAACGGATCCCCATAAACTAATAACCTAAAAACTTGGGGATCGACCCAAAATATAATATTTACAAACGACAGCTTCACACTTATGTCATGAAAACGCGGGGACGCTGAAACTATCAAAAACCAAGATTTACCCCTAAACCAAGTTTTTACTGCACAAGGAAGTGCGTAAAGAACAAAATATGGGGATTCTATTGAGACTGAGGAATTATCAATCGGCTCATGCACTGTATCAGGAATAGGCAAGTCCTCTGGGTATTTAAATGCAAAGTAACCCAATAAAATTTTAGAAGCACACAATTCTAACCCTAGGTAACTTTTGGAAGTCTAGGGGTCTAGAAACAACCTCTAAGTTCGGTGAATTATCTTGTGAGATAGATTCATCTATGGAATTAGGCAAATCATCTACACAATCATGTACAGGGTCATCTACAAATTCTGTCTGGAACGGAGAGTCACTACAAGACTGATCATCATCATCATTAAATAATTTTTGGCATTCCAGAATTCTCAGTCTTTGTTCCAAACTAGGTGGTGTGTATTTGTAATACTTATCATATATCATTAGCGGGGATTCTTCACTTACCTCATGTGGAGCAGAAACTCCATACCGTTGCCTACGCTTATATTCAGCAAGCGTCATCTCAGATGAGGTTTCCTGATAATTTGACTTTCTACGCTTATATTCCGCCAACGTCATCTTAGGTGACGTCTCCTCAGAAGAAATCATCATCCTCAAAAATTCTCTGAAAAGAAATACAAAAAGAAACGCATAAAAAGGAAAAAAAAATAATCTAAAATGAAATGAAAATACTGTACAAAATAAAAATAAACCTAAAAATTAATCTAAAAACAAGTCCCCGGCTGCGGCGCCAAAATGATGAGATTTTTAATTGTAGTTGTTGTAGTACTAAGATTCGAACTCTAAGACTTGTGAAGATTAAATTTAAATGGTTAACAAAAATAATAAACAAAAGTGAGTGTCACCGGGACTTAGGCTTCACCGAATTCATATCATCAGGTTCAATTATTTATACTTCAGCAGTTATAGCTCAATAAATAAAAACATGGACTCTTATTTTTGCCAAGGTAGATTCTCAAAATATTAGTTATAAATCGTAATCATGAGACATCAAACATTTAAGCAAGCATGACCCATCAAATAAAATAATAACTAATTAATCAAAATCATAATTCTATTTTAATTAGTGCAAAAGTCATATAGAAAATAAAATAACTTTACCCATGTATGAATTTCGGCTTCCTCCGTCGTCCCAGTGATATGGTTTAGCTTCTCATGATGAAAACACACTCAAAATTCATTTTTATTGCTCAAATGGTGTTTACAAAGAAGAGAAAAGGAGAAAATCAAATTAAACCGGGAATTTGCAACGTTTATAATCGTTGCAAACCCACTGTTACAAAGAATAACTGTAAACTGTCGCAGGAAACAGTCTTATCTCTTAAGCATAAACGACAACATTCCCTACACAATTTCATACCAGAATGAGTATTTGACTGAACACTTCGCAATACTGCCAATCTTTCATCGTTTTCTAATGAGGTAAAGAATAAACACCACCGCCACCACTTCTATTGACCTTATTCTCTCTTATTTTCCTTACCTCCTCTGCTTCCTATAATCATCGATTCTTGTAATTACCAAATCCCATATCCATTAATTAGAAAATTAAACTAACACAGATTAAATTTCAAAATTAAACCACAAAATCATAACAAACAAAGGAATTAAATTCCCAGACATTAAAAATGAAGAATCTAGATTTTCAAGAGAACCAAACGGAGAAGAAGATATCATTTACCCTATGATATTTCAGTACCTAGGGTTTGTACCACGATCTTCTGATTATCCAGGTTGTCGTTGGAGAAGAAAGGAGGAAACTCAAAAAATTGGTTCGGTTTTGATTTGATTTTAATGGTATTTAGGGTTAAGTTAGTTAAAACCATTTAGGAATTTATAAGCAAGCAATTGATAACAAGGTGGGAATGATTCTCTTGTAGAGTTGGAGTAGGAGAAGTATTGAAGTTTAGGTTTAGGATTTTTCTTCCCACGAGAAGGAGTGAAAGCTACATGTACGTTTTAGGTTTTTTTTTATGGTTAGTAAATAAAATCGATGGTAACGAGGAGATGAGGGGGGGAGAAGAAGGAGAAGTGGTAGGTTTACTTTGAACTACTTCGGTTTCTCCAATTAAGATCGTTGGCCGATCTCGATCGGCGGGAATTTGGCGCTTATGTTTTGGGTAGTTCCTTTCTAACACAGCCACGACCCGTCGTAGCACAATCCCACCAGTTACCACGGCCTTCTATGTCGTGACTAAAATGCGATAAATACATTCATGGTATACAAATGTGGGTCTATTGTCAGGCTGTAGCAAATGCTACAAGTCGTGGCAAATGAGCGATCTACTGCCACGCCCCAGGCTAAGCCGTGGCAATATGTCATCAATAGCCACGACTAATGTGAATCCGTGGCAAGAAGGTCGTGGCTAAAAAGCAACATTTTTGTAGTTTTTCTTTTCCAAATTATATTTTGTTATATAATAGAAATATCACAGGTTGTGCGTTGAATCGATCAATTGGTAAATCCAACCTTTGGTTGTTTATTGAAATTGATTGATCCTTGAACATTGGTCTTTGGTACCGTTCAAGTTATTTCTCTTATATTCAATCGGGGTCGCAAATTCCTATTTGCTGATTGCAGATTGAATTGAGAGATAGAGATATAAAACTCTTTGATATACTTTTCTCTAGATTGACCCTGACTGTCTAGTTGATTCTCTTGAAAGTATATTGGAGTTTGTTTATTCAGATTGCCGAACGAAATATTGGGTGTGGTTGTTAGACCCCCGCTTTTTCAGATTCCATTGAGAAGTATTTTGAGTTATGAGCGATTGAATTGTTGAGTTGTCTTGAGTATGCTGATGATGATTGACCAAATCACTGGGCCTTCTATTTCCTATCTAGTTATATTTCCACACCTTAATCTTATATCCATCACCTACACTCCAGATATGATACTATTGTTTATGGGTGAAAACTATTTCTGCCAGTTTCGGTAATTTGGGGTGTGTGGATGAGAAATGAGTCTAAACCTTAAACAAATGCACTGCACGGGAGTGCTTGTAGATTCGAGAAATCAATCTGTGCAAATCCGGCCTAAACCAAGAAATGGCCATTCCAGACTTGTTTCGGTCACAAATTGAAGGAGATGGGGTTGATCTTAGGGAGGGAAGCGAATAAGGTGTTGAGATTGTGAAGGTGTTGGCTATGTATGACTTGTATCAGAAATCTGAAATGGCTTGCAGGATGTAAGCTATCAGCTCCGGTGTTTGAATACGATGGTATCAACACTTGAGTCTGTTGTCTGGACTTGTTCTTGTTTTTGGAAATAGGGAGGAGAACCTATTTATACAAGTCATTTGAGCCTTATTCACGTCTCTCGTAGGAAGTGGAGGAAGTGGAGTGATGGAGTAGTGGAGTTGTGTGTTAGTGTTACACGACCATTCTTGCCAACTTCTCCTGTCATCTCTAACCGTCCATGACTTCCTGACACGTTCTTGTGATGGCGCGTTGCACGCTGCACGCTGTAAACCGCCAGACCAATACCCCAGTATGTATCCCCAAGTTTGTGACATGATTGATGTCTCGAGTGTGTGGACCGTGGGACCCACAGAAAATAGCATGTAATGCTAGATTAAATAACTAAGTTATTTAGGAAGTCGATACTTGTGAAGTATCGTGTGTATTTTATGCAGGTACTGCATCATGGTGTGGTAGAGTGACGGGTGGTGATCACCATGACGCCTCACTGACCAATTAACTCCTGACCAGGGTTGTATAACCAAGCCGGTGAAGTTGGACGGACGAGATGATCTTTGAGACACTCATCTGCGACCGTTGATGGAATTAGGGTTTTTGAAGAGGTGCGCAAGCATCACTCTTGACTTGGTCGAATCCAAGCTTGGGATACAATTTTGACAGGCCGATCGTGCATGTGTGTAGACGACATGACGGTGTAGGCGCCCATATCTCATTGTCTCGTGAAAGTGTGATCTGGGCCACTCAATTTGTCCGGCGAAGTTGAGTGGTCGAGATCAATTTGCAACAGAAATTTGGTACCGCAAAAGCCGCGCATCATGCCAATTTTGGGCGCGCGTTCCAAGACGACCAAGCTTGGTCGGTCTTGGCCGATCAGCCCGGCGTGCATACGGTGGGATGTTGTATATACCTGTACTTCATCGTCCCATAGAAACGTGATCTAAGCCACTCAATTTGTCCAGTAAACTTGAGCGGTCGAGATCAGTTTGTGGTTGGGAAGTGTGACCACGCCTAACTTGGGCGCGCGAATCAAGGTGTACATCCAAGTTTGGTCTTGGACGATCGGGTGTGGAGATAGGTGGGCCCGCAGTGATCATGTTGATATTTACCGGACCTGCTTATTCTATTCCTGGACCCTTCATTCGCGCAGGAGAAAATGGACGCTCGTGATTGTTCAAACCCTAATTAGGGTTTCACCGGTCGTGCGTCATGCCTTGTTTGGGCGCACGAACTGGAACGACCAACTATAGTTGGTCCTTACCGATCGGTCATGTATGTAGGCGAGCCCACGGTATTTATGTTGACATGCTCTGGGCCCTTTGAATCTACATCTACACCCTCTATCTATGCCTGCGAAGATGGATGGTTGAGACTTTTTTTGCGATACATGTAATGTGCCGCAAACCCTAATTTAGGGTTTTTCGTCCATACTGCTTTGGCTTGGACGGTTTGGCAAGCTATGCCACCCTTTTGGGGAGACCGACCATGCGGGGCCCGCGTTGGGTCGGTGGTGAATATTCCAATACCTGCTTGGGGTCATGGATTTAATCTAAGCCATCCAATCATGCTGGCGAAGTTGGATGGTCGTGATCGTTTCTGAGACTGATATGGTCAGTCCAGGTTCAAATATGCTCAATTGGGCTAGTATAACACACCGGGAGTTGTAGCCTGTTTGGGTATTTCGTACATGTTTTATTATTAATGCTTGGAGATTCGTGTTGCTCTGCTGAGAACAACACTCAGTCGTCATGCCGCACCGGTAATGAGTACAGGAAATACAAGGCTGGTCATGCATTAATTAATAATGCTGTAAATTCACATGGTATATGGGATTGTTGCTACATGCTCCAACCTGGATGAATTTTGTGTATTTAATTCACAAAATGCTGGTATTGTTGCCACATGCTCTATTCTAGGTGAATTAGTAAGGTGAAGAAGTATTCATCACTTATTAATGGCTTTATCTCTTGCAAGATGTTAGCGTATAATTTTGGCCTTTACAATTTCAGCCTTAAATGAAAATCCACCATCAACATTAAGTCCCCTGTCTAGCAAATGATGGTTATACTATCGTGGGGTAGGCATGAGATGGTGACATATACAACATAAGAAAACAAGATAAAGGAAGTCTACCTGGAGGGATTATGACCAATCGTGGGCAATCCTCCATGCATGCGTGACCACAGGCCTCTTGATGGGACTGGTTTCCTCCCTTAGGTGTTTGAGCTAGGAATAAGATTCTTCTTCTACTGGGATTCCCCAGGGTGGGTGCTTACACACTGCTGGTTGAATCGCTATCCAGATGCTCCCCCGATTCTTGATTAGGGTTGAAAGCCTGACTTGGTCGGTGTTGAATCCCCATATATCGGGCATACTTCGCCGTAATCGTTTTAGTCTTCCTTTAGGGTTTCTTCAGCATATATGCATGTGTAGAGATTTTGAACCACTTTTACGATTTTACAATAGGGTTTCTCGAAGAAACTCCGTTTTCTCATCATGTCGAAAAACAGTGGATCGTCTTCTTCATACCATCCAGGATATTCCGCTAAACGTGCACGACCTGCGTCTGAGCTTCATGATGAATCACCTGCTCGTGTTCTCCGAGTCAAGAAGATCATACCGGTTCGTCTCCTTTTCCTTTTATGACCAATTTCTTGTTGTTCATAATGATCAGGTGAATAATCCTCTCCTTCTTGCAGAGATACCCCACCGGAACATGTGTGACAGTTATCGATGATGACGACTTAACCAGTCCTCTTCCTTCAAACTCAAACACGCCTACCCCTGTGGACCTCGAGGATGTTGATCTGGGTATCTCATCTTATGAATACCCCAGTGCAGGTCTTTCATTCGATGTTCACATAAAATGTTTATCCTCCAGCTACCGAGATGTCGGTGGATTCTTAGTGCGGAAGGAGTTTGTGCCTCTGTACACAAAGTTATGGAGAAAGTACGGTCATATCGCAACCAGGAATGTGGTCCGGCACTGTTCATCTGCTTTGGTCACCACGGTAAACTTCCTTCTTCCCATGATTGCTGAGATGGAGAGTATTTCTATCCGCAATGTAGCCGAATCAAGCCTCGAAAAGTGGGAGAATATGGTATCTACCTGCGAATCCATGGAGTTCAACGTGGGCTGGTTGCGGCAGCGTCTTGATATCATCAAGGTTGATCGAGCGGGTATCATCGTAAATGTTGTTCCTACGGCGAAAGCTATCTTGGAAGAGGAGAAGGCTCTGGCTGCAGAATCAAAGGAGGTAGAGCAGGCTGTACAGGACTTGAAGAAAAGGACAGAAAGATATCAAGCTAGACTTGAGATGATGCTCTCAAGGAACTATAATCTTCTAGATGGCCTCTTCTAAGTCGTATTCAGCTGTACTCCCTCATTGTTAATGACATTTATGTCAAAAGTTTGTTGAACGTCTTTGCGGAATAAATTGCATTGGTTTTTTGATTGGTGAAACGGGTTTTTTCATTGATGCATCTCTGAATATAATTGATGATTCAAACATGTAATGAAAATAAATGCATGTATTGTTGACAGAGCAGATAATGGTCAGGCATGATATGCCTTGAGCCACTTTCCATTGATGACTGCTTCCAGCCTGCCTCCGTCCACCTTAATGATCTTGTAGTAACCAGTATTGTAGGCCTTGGTGACTGTGTAAGGACCTTCCCATTTTGGTGAGAATTTTGGTGCAGACATGTCTTGTTGGATGTGCTTGGCCGTTTTCAAGACCAACTCTCCCACTTTGAAAATACGTGATTTCACAGTTTTGTTGTATGCCCTGGAAATTCTATTCCTGTACACCTGAGTGCGTTCTTCTGCTTTGTTTCTTCTGAAATCCAGAGTGTATAACTCCGCTACTCTAGAGTTAGAGGCTTGACCTCGTTCAGTGGATCCCGGTTCTGTTGCAATCCCGGGCTGATGGGATTTTGATCTCTGCTGGGAGAATTGCATCCGCTCCGTAAACAAGTGAGTATGGGGAAACTCCAATGGAGCTTCTGGGTGATGTCCGGTATGCCCATAGCGCCATTGGTAATTGGTCATGCCATTCCCTAGGATTGTCGTGTACTGTTCGACTGATGATCCAGATCAATGTCTTGTTGGTACTCTCAGCTTGTCCGTTCCCTTGAGGATAGTAGATGGTGGAGAAGACCTGTTTAATGCCATACTCTTCAAGTAACTCTCGTACCTGCTTATTGGCGAAGGGAGTGCCGTTATCAGTGATGATATGCTTGGGCACGCCAAAACGACAAATGATGTGTTCTTTAATGAAAGCCGCAATTGTTGCTCCTGTAGTTCCTCGTATGGGAATGGCTTCTACCCATTTGGTGAAGTATTCATCGCGGTTATGATGTACTCGTCTTTGCTTCGATGATGGCGGATTGATTTTCCCGATAATGTCCAGTCCCCAGCTGTAAAATGGCCATGGACTGCTTATTGAGTGCAAAGGGGTGGAAGGCGCATGAACAAGGTTCCCATGAATTTGGCATTTGTGACAGCTTTGAACAAAAGCGGCTGCGTCATCCTCCATGGTCGGCCAATAGTATTTCTCGTGTATCTGGAGAAACAATTTCCTCTTCCCTTGATGTTCTCCTTCGTGTGCCTCCTTCAGCATGACTGGGATTTCTTCCCCAGCCAGGCATCGTAGTAGATCACCTCCGAAGCTCTTGCGATACAGGATCCCTTCGTGGAATACGAACCGCTTGGCCTTTTGCTTTATCTTGATAGCATCATTTTGATTGGTAGGAGTTGTTCCGTCACGGAGATAGCTAATGTATGGCTCTCTCCAGTCCCCAGTGTGGTTCACATTAAAAATTTCCAATTGATGTGGCGGTGCTTGGCAATTTGAGCAGGACTTCTGAAGTAATCTGGATTGAGTCTCCATCTCTGGCCAGTAATAGCCCAGGCGTTGAAGTCGTCGGTAAAACGTTACCACCAGTGATTGTCCACAAATTTCATTATGAACACGTCTCAGCTGTAGTTGTGATTCGTCATCCCCAAGACATCTTGACAGGGAACCATCCGGGTTCTGATAATACAACATACCATGAAGCATGAAGAAGTTCTGCAGGGTTTTGAGACTGACCTTTCCTTGGGAGAGTGAGCTCTTGAGCTCTTGAATGATCGGAGTTCGCCAATCGTCGGTCTTGGTATCTTTGTATTGCGATAGCCATGTCGATTCTATGGTTCTCCTCTTTACTGTCATGGTTTCTTCCAAACCCTCGAATTTTAACTTGGAAGCTAGCGTTGCTAGACAATCGGCGTGTTTGTTGTTGCTGCGACCAACATGGGTTATGGTTGCATCGGCAAAATAGTTTAGTAACCTCTGTGCTTCTGATCGGTATGGAGCTAGCGTTACTTCCTTCAATTCGTATACTCCATTCATCTGATTCACTAGTAACTTGGAGTCACCTCTTATCTCCGGACGCGTGACTCCCGCTTGCTTAGCTATTGATGACCCTATGAGGAAGGCTTCATACTCGCCGAGAGTTGTTGGTGCATTTGATGTCCAGCTTGAAAGACTGTGAGAATACTTCCCCAGTTGGAGATACTAATACCACGCCCGCTCCTCTAGTACTATTGCTAGGGGTAGCAGAGCCATCAAAATACAAGAGCCATACTTCTTCTTCCAAAACAGAGATATCTGGAAATTCTCCAGGAAGATCCTCGTGTAGCCCTGTAGTACCTTCTCCAGGGAATGCTGCTAGTAAGTATGCGACTTATTGACCCTTGATAGCTCTAGGTGACGTACATGTTATGTCCAGCTCTGACATTTGGAGAAGCCACTTGCCTGTCCTTCCCGTCAAGACCGGCTTTGAAAGCAAAAACTTTGCAGGGTCAGATTTAGACACGAGTATCACCTTGTTGGATAGTAGGTAATGCCTAAACTTCTTAATGGAATGGATCAAAGCTAAACATGCTTTCTCTGCTTTGGGATATCTGAGTTCATCATCTCTTAATATTCGGCTGAAATAGTATATGGGACGTTCGATTCCCTCATCGTCTTCTTGAGCGAGTATAGCCCCTACGGCGGTGTCACTGAAGGCAGTGTAGAGATATAGAGGCTTCCCTTGTGCAGGAGACTTCATGATGGCTGGAGATGAAAGTATTCGTTGAATCTTTCGAAAAGCTTCCTGCTGGGTTGCGGTCCAAACGAAGTTAGCTCATTTCTTCAACAAGGGGGTGAATGAGGCGGTAAGTTGGGCTAGACCAGGTATAAAACGTCGAATGTAGTTCACTTTGCCCATGAAACTCTGGAGCTCCTTCACAGTTCGTGGGGGTGGCATTGTGAGGATAGCCTGATTCTTGGACGGGTCTACCTTGATACCTTCTGCAGTTACTTGGAATCCTTAAATTTACCTCGAAGAGACGCCTTTAAAGCGCATTTCAAAGGATTCATCTTCAATTTGTATTCTCGACACCTCTCAAACACTTGTCGTAAGACGCTGGTGTGATCTGCTCGAGCCCTTAACTTGACCACGATATCATCTACATAGTCTTCTACTTTTTTATGCATCATGTCGTGGAAGATTGCCGTCATAGCACGTTGATACATTGCGCCGGCGTTCTTTAAACCGAATTGCATAACAGTATAGTAAAAATTGCCAAGAGGGGTTCGGAAGGCTGTCTTACTTGCATCATGCTCATACATCCTTATCTGATTATAGCCATTGTAACCATACATGAAGGAAAACATGCCGTGTCCGCTAGTGGCGTCTACTAACATGTCGATGTTAGGAAGAGGAAAGTCGTCCTTGGGGCAGCACTTGTTCAAGTCTCTGAAATCCACGCAACACCGAATCTGTCTGTTTTTCTTCTTTACTGGGACCACATTAGCTAACCAGGTCGGATGATGAATAGGTATGATGAAGCCAGCAGCTAGTAACTTCTGAATTTCGTTCTTGATCTGTTCTTCTACTTCATGTCTGAATTGCCTCGGAGATTGCTTGATTGGCTTGGATCCAGGTATGACATGTAGGTGATGGGTGACCAATTTTTCATCTTGACCAGGCATTTCCTCGTATGTCCAGGAAAACACATCTTGGTACTCCTTGAGTAGTTGAACAAGACTCGCACGTTCGTCCGTGGACAGAGTCGAACTGATAGAGACAGGCCTGGGAGATTCTTCATTCCCGATGTTAACAGTCTCGAGCTCGTCAGTGGTGGAATTGGTTCCATCTTGTAGCTGTCGCGGGGCATCCAATACCTCCTCTTGTATTTCGTCGTTCTTGCAGCATTCAATTGGGCGGACAGACTGGGTGCCAGTCTCTCATGCTAATTGCTAATAGCGGCGCCGGTATATTGTCTTCCCCTTCTGATCACGTTTCGCCTCGAAAGTGCGTTCTCTTTTGGTGTGAGCGTGGGTTGAAGGTTCACCGGATAAAGATGGACGCCTCGTCAGAAAAGGCGTGTCGTGGTGCTTGGCCCCTAGTGATGCAAGTCGATCTTCTTCCTGGATTGAAGCCCACGTGGGTAGTGGGGTGCACAGGACTTTGTCTGACCTTCCCTGCGGAGTATCTTTTGGCTCGAACAGTTCCACTCTGCATATTGGTGCGTACGGAGAAAATAATGCAGGAATACGGATGACTTCCTCATTTAGCATGGTCTTCAGGCACTGGTAATACGTTGAAGGGATGACCTTGTTGTCATGAAGCCACGGTCTCCCTAGTATCATATGGTAGTCCGGCTCCTTTTCTATGACTTCAAATTTTGCTTTTGACTGAACGGGTCCTACTGATAAATTCAGATTGACATACCCGTATGTGCTGGTCTGGTTTCCTTCGAAGTCCGTCATCGTGGTGGGCTGCCGTACAATCTTGCATGGGCTAACCTTGGCTGTCCTGAGAGTCTTGAGAGTAATCACATTCGAAGATGCTCCCGTGTCGACGAGGGCCCTCTTGAACTCTGAACCCTTGATGCGTGTGGTAACATGTAGGGCCCGATTGTGACCTTCCTCTGCCATCATGTCGTCTTCTGTAAATGTAACATTATTTACAGTTGTTTCCAATGCAGTTAAGACTTCTGGACGAGAAGGAGTCAGGTGTACGTCCAGAGCTATTTTATTAACTGCAGCAAACGTCTCTGCCCGTTGATTCTTCGAGAGGTGCAATAGTTCACAAAAGCTTTCCACTAGAGATGCCGCTTCCTGATCCACTGGTCTCTGGTTAGTAGTAAAACTGTTGATCTGAGGGGAACTAGTCCCCGGTGTAAAGGTCTCCGGAACGCTCATCTCTGATGTCATCTTGATGAGGAGATCAAGTATGCCGTTTACCGCTTCTTTGATTAGCTCCATGTTCTTCGTGTGTATCTCCTATACCCATGCTAGTTCGCTTAATGTTGGAAATCTCCTGATCATGCCGTCAGATACGCCGTTAGGAGGAGGGGTATCTCCGTTGGAGGAACCATCAGGATTTGAGACCGTCGAGGTGGTCCTAAGACCAACCATCTCGAAATTGATTGAATGGTATTGAAGAAATTGACTTTACAACCGAGAGATTAACCTCCCGCTGTGGTCGCCAATTATTTATGGGTGAAAACTATTTCTGCCGGTTTCGGTAATTTGGGGTGTGTGGATGAGAAATGAGTTTAAACCTTAAACAAATGCACTGCACGGGAGTGCTTGTAGATTCGAGAAATCAATCTGTGCAAATCCGGCCTAAACCAAGAAATGGCCGTTCCAGACTTGTTTCGGTCACAAAGTGAAGGAGATGGGGTTGATCTTAGGGAGGGAAGCGAAGAAGGTGTTGAGATTGTGAAGGTGTTGGCTATGTATGACTTGTATCAGAAAGCTGAACTGGCTTGCAGGATGTAAGCTATCAGTTCCGGTGTTTGAATACGATGGTATCAACACTTGCCTCTGTTGTCTGGACTTGTTCTTGTTTTTGGAAATATGGAGGAGAACCTATTTATACAAGTCATTTGAGCATTATTCACGTCTCTCGTGGGAAGTGGAGGAAGTGGAGTGATGGAGTAGTGGAGTTGTGTGTTAGTGTTACACGACAAGTCTTGCCCACTTCTCCTGTCATCTCTAACCGTCCATGACTTCCTGACACGTTCTTGTGATGGCGCGTTGCACGCTGCACGCTATAAACCGCCAGACCAATACCCCAGTATGTATCCCCCAGTTTGTGACATGATTGATGTCTCGAGTGTGTGGACCGTGGGACCCACAGAAAATAGCATGTAATGCTAGATTAAATAACTAAGTTATTTAGGAAGTCGATACTTGTGAAATATCGTGTGTATTCTATGTGTCTTCGCATCATGGTGTGGTAGAGTGACGGGTGGTGATCACCATGACGCCTCACCGACCAATTAACTCCCGACCGTGGTTGTATAACCAAGCGGTGAAGTTGGACGGACGAGATGATCTTTGAGACACTCATCCGCGACCGTTGATGGAATTAGGGTTTTTGAAGAGGTGCGCAAGCATCACTCTTGACTTGGTCGAATCCAAGCTTGGGATACAATTTTGACAGGGCCGATCGTGCATGTGTGTAGACGACATGACGGTGTAGGCGCCCATATCTCATTGTCTCGTGAAAGTGTGATCTGGGCCACTCAATTTGTCCGGCGAAGTTGAGTGGTCGAGATCAATTTGCAACAGAAATTTGGTGCCGCAAAAAGCCGCGCATCATGCCAATTTTGGGCGCGCGTTCTAAGACGACCAAGCTTGGTCGGTCTTGGCCGATCAGACCGGCGTGCATACGGTGGGATGGCGTATATACCTGTACTTCATCGTCCCATAGAAACGTGATCTAAGCCACTCAATTTTTCCGGTAAACTTGAGCGGTCGAGATCAGTTTGTGGTTGGGAAGTGTGACCACGCCTAGCTTGGGCGTGCGAATCAAGGTGTACATCCAAGTTTGGTCTTGGCCGATCGGGTGTGGAGATAGGTGGGCCCTCAGTGATCATGTCGATATTTACCGGACCTGCTTAGTCTATTCCTGGACCCTTCATTCGCGCAGGAGAAAATGGACGCTCGTGATTGTTCAAACCCTAATTAGGGTTTCACCGGTCGTGCGTCAAGCCTTGTTTGGGCGCACGAACTGGAACAACCAACTATAGTTGGTCCTGACCGATCGGTCATGTATGTAGGCGGGCCCACGGTATTTGTGTTGACATGCTCTGGGCCCTTTGAATCTACATCTACACCCTCCATCTATGCCTGCGAAGATGGATGGTTGAGACTTTTTTGCGATACATGTAATGTGCCGCAAACCCTAATTTAGGGTTTTTCGTCCATACTGCTTTGGCTTGGACGGTTTGGCAAGCTATGCCACTCTTTTGGGGAGACCGACCATGCGGGGCCCGCGTTGGGTCGGTGGTGAATATTCCAATACCTACTTGGGGTCATAGATTTAATCTAAGCCATCCAATCATGCTGGTGAAGTTGGATGGTCGTGATCGTTTCTGAGACTGATATGGTCAGTCCAGGTTCAAATATGCTCAATTGGGCTAGTATAACACACCGAGAGTTGTAGCCTGTATGGGTATTTCATACATGTTTTATTATTAATGCTTGAAGATTCGTGTTGCTCTGCTGAGAACAACACTCAGTCGTCATGTCGCACCGGTAATGAGTACAGGAAATACAAGGCTGGTCATGCATTAATTAATAATGCTATAAATTCACAGGGTATATGGGATTGTTGCTACATGCTCCAACCTGGATGAATTTTGTGTATTTAATTCACAGTATGCTGGGATTGTTGCCACATGCTCTATTCTAGGTGAATTAGTAAGGTGAAGAAGTATTCATCACTTATTAATGGCTTTATCTCTTGCAAGATGTTAGCGTATAATTTTGGCCTTTACAATTTCAGCCTTAAATGAAAATCCACCATCAACAACTGTTTAACTATTTGATGACCTTTTAAAATACTATTCCATATCCAAGACCCATTTGACCTGATGTTGTCAGTGAATGGGTCTTTGTTATGAAAGTACTTTGCCTTTATAATTCTGGAACATAAAGCATTTAGATCAAAGATGATTCTCCAAGCCATCTTCGCTAAGAGAGCTTCATTGAACTGCTCAGCATTTTAAATCCCATGCCCCCAAGTCTTTTAAGCTCGCACATTGAGATCCAGGCTTTAAGAATTAGACCTCTATCTTTTGTTTTATTCCACCAATAATTTTTCTGCGATTTATCAATACTTTCAGTAACTTGTTTTGGCATTTTGAAACACCTCATTTTGGTAATTTGCCATTATGATTAAAACATACTTAACTTGGGTTGCTCTTCCTGCTTGATTTGTTAACCTTCCACTCCATTACTTTTTTTTTTTTTTTTTTTTGCACACTTTCAATTATGGTTTTAAAAATTCTCACATTTATTCCTGCCTAGAAATAAGGAAAGGCAAAGATATTTCTCATTTAAATCCATTCTTTTCATCTGAAGTATACTTGTAAAACGATAAGCTCTATGTATTGTCATATACTTATTGAAGAAAACACTTGGATTTGGAAGTTTATTACTTGACCTGTAGCAACACTGGATTTTGGATAAGCTACAATAAGTTTCTGATATCTCGATCTTTAGCTTTACAGAAAATAAGGCAATCATCTGCAAAAAGAGGATGATTTATAAACGATTGTATCTGCTAAACTTTACTCCTTCAATATTCCTCATAGCTTCAGCTTTGCAAAGCATTCTAGAAAAACCTTTCATATATAATATAAAGAGATAAGATGATATAGGATCTCCTTGCCTTAAACCCTGGTTGGTTTGAATGGAGAACATGAAGAACCATTTAAAAGTGAGGAAACAGTAGGAGTACTAATATACTAAAATATTAAATTGCACCAAGTATCATTGAAGCAAATACTTTCATAGTATCCATCAAATGAATCCACTCAATCATGTCAAAAACCTTTGACAAGTCCAGCTTAATTCATATTTCTTCATACTTGTTATCACTTGTTTTCCCCATGTAATCCACTAGTTTATGAGCTATAATGGTGTTGTCACTGATGTTTCTTTTAGGAATGTAAGCTGATGAAAATGGGAAATGACTTTTTAAAGAATGGGTTTGAGTTTGTTAGCAAGAAGCTTCAAGATGATTTTGTAATTGATGGTACATAAACCGATGAGCCTATAATCTGTTGAGTTTTGACGGAATTTTGTTTTAGGCATTGAGGACTGGAAAGTATAGTTCATTTCTTTAAAAACAAAACCACTTTTAAAAAAAAATAAAAAAAATAGTGGACCATTGATATAACTTCTTTACTTACAGGATTCCAACATTTTTGATAAAAGCCAGCTTGAAAATCATCTGGCCTTGGAGTTTCCCAAGAATTGATGCTGAAAACTACATGTCTTATTTCTTCTTCTTCTGGAATTCTTGTGAGCTCAAAATTGTCTTGTCCAGTGATATTAACTCCATAATTTCCTTTTTCTGTTGAGGATTTCTTGTTACTGTGATTGAAATGAAATGCTTATTTAGAAGAATTTCTAACTCAGCTCTTTCAGAATGCCAATTTCCAAGATCATCCGTGATAGAATCAATGTGGTTTCTTTTCCTTCTGAAATTTTCTCTGGCATGGAAGAATTTGGTGTTTTTACTTTCTTTTTTGATAAGGCCTTTTCAGGAATTTTGAAACTTCGTGTCGGATTCTACTTTGTACCAATACCTCAACTTATTATGAAATACTTGCAAAGAGTTGTCATTTCCTTATTGTTACATGCTTGAACTTTCTGAATCTGCATTTCCGTATCTTTTATGAGTTGATTGACATTACCAAAAATATTATAATTCCAGTCTTCATAGAAAACTTTGCACATTTGAGTTTAGATACAAGTTGAAAAGAAAATGAGTCTTGTTCTATCTGTTTCCATACTTCTTCATCAATGAGATCTCTGCATGATTTTTCTTTGAGCGAGGTTTCATACACTCTGAAAGGCCTTTCGTAAGATATATCTTCTGGATTGGTATTGAGAAGTATTGCTGAGTACCTTGAACCAAATGGAATGAGATTATATATGATAGTTTTATTGAAAATATGAAACCAATTATTATTTGTCAAATCTCTTTTTAAGCTGACTTGAATGAGATTCTTTCTCTTTCTGTGATTGCTCCAAGTATAAGGGTACCCAGAGAAGTTAACATCTTTTAGATCCGCCTGGCTAAGTAAATCTTGAACAAACTTGTTGGGAGCAGAAGTATTTTTTGAATAAGAAAACTTGTCATCATGTGATAAATTAATATTTAGATCACCAATTATCACCCAAGGAGCTGCAATAGATTCACTAGTACCTGCAATAGATTTCCACATGTCTTGCATTATAGTTAGTGCTACCATAAACACAAGTCAAAATCTACACAGTATTTTTAGGACCATGAGATATTTTAATGTCTATTATGTTATCATATTCATTCAAAAAATCTATACCACCTTTCCATAATAATGCAATTCCTCCAAGCAAGCCTAGAGAAGATTGAGCCTAGTAATTGGGATAACCGAAATTTGTAATGTATAAATTTGTTTTCTTGAATATTTTTTTATTTCTAAAAGGAAAATTAGGTTATTTTATCTTATGCAGTATCTAAGATGATCTCTGGTGTCTTTGTTTCCAATTCATTGGCAATTCCAAGATTATTTTATAGTACTCCTTATTTCTAGACTTGACAGAACTATAAGCAATAAAATTAAGAAGATTTAAAAAAATTAAAGAAAATAGAATCAATACAAAAATTGTTATTAAGAATATTAAAATTTAATGGTTCGTGATAACAGTTTTTGAAAGTTACATTATTTTGCTGCTCAGATAGATGCATATTCTTAATAGTAATTGCTTCAAGATATGGTACCATCCTCCATATTGTTTGACATATGTGTTGGCTTCTTTCTGAACAGGTTGATTAAAACTAAACTTTATCTGACTTTCATTTTCTCTATTTTCTTCATGGAAATACAATTCTCAATTAGTCATCTCTCTAGTTCTCTTAAATCTTCTTATATCAGAGATAGTATCATTGGATTGACCGACAACCTCTTCAGTGAATGTAGAGACATGATGGTCATCTAAAGGTTTATCAAAAGAAGTCTTGTTTTCTCTGACAGCTTTTTTTTTTTTGTTGTTGAAACTTTCTTGGCTATGTGAATTGGAAAACCTCGCCATACTTTGGATTCATTGACATAACATCTTGAAGGGAAGGGTTTGATTCACCAAATTTGAATAACGCTCTTTAGATAAAGCTTTAACAAAACTATCTTTTCTTTCACAATCTTCTTCTACATGATCAAGCACAAAGCAAGCAGGACAGAGGTTACCTGGTTATTTTTTATAATAAAAAGGTACGCATTGAGTGTATCATGCAGTTTTTTCATTTAATAGTCCTCTTATAAGTGGATTTTTCACATTAATCTTAACATTCGCACTCACAACATTTATGTCTTCAGGATTGCCATCTTTTGGATCTAGTTTCTGAACTTCACTTATAATAGAAGCAAACTTGTAAAGAGTATCTTCGTCTAACAGTTCTGGTGGGGTCTTTGATACCAATCCAGAACTCAAGATTAGATAAATCTATATGTGGGACTGGAACAAAAGAGTTATACAGCTTCACCATAAAAAAATTATTATCCACCGACCATGGTGCATTTTCAAAGGCCTAACTAACATGATCCCAATCAGTGAGTCTTACAATAAAATGGTTGGGAAGAGAAGCTCTGACTTGTACTTTTTTTCACTTTATTCAACCAAATTGCCTTAATATGCTTTTTAGCTACTCCAATCCTCGTAGTATCATTTGAAAAAAGTTTCCCAACAATGCTCATATCCCATTTTCAAATTCCCATATCCAAATTGACATGAGGGAAAAAAAAGTTTGTCTCACATATTCTGAACTTGAAGCATCCAGAAAAGTGAACTTCATTTTTTCTTTTAGGTAATTCATATGGAAGGAACATAACTCATGATCGATTTGAAGTGTGTAAAAGTAGTTATCAACATTAATAAGAGTGTAATGATGAACAACTTAACTGATTTTTCTGAATTTATAGCTTGAATGCATACTTTTAGTTTGAAACGTGTAGATATATTGTCATAATAAATTGCTACTTTTCTAATAACAAGAAGAATATAAAACAAAGAAATTGCCACCTTTCATCATTCTATAGAAATTCTCAATATTTTTTAGTTTAGGAATCTGACTTTGGTGATTGCTATACATCGCCATTAACAAAAGTCAGGAGGAACCTCTTAAAAAACAGAACCTTTTTGGATAAACAACCTTTGTAATTACTACTTTGCACCTACACAGACATCAAAGATCAGGTGAACCTTTTAAAACATGCAATCTATACAAAAATTACAGGGAGAAATCAAATCAGGAATCAATTAAACTTGAGATGGTGACATGCAAAAAGCATGACCCAATGGAAATAACAAAGAAATTACGAAATCCAGAACAAGAGAAATAAAAAAATATTAAATTAAACCATGAGGAAACAAAGAAAAGAGAGAATCAGAACAAATAGAAACCAGATCGAGATACAAAATCAAGTAGAAAATTTAATTTTGACTTTCCTTGACCAGAGTTGACTATCGCATATCTTTTTTCGGTTTTTGGAACCGAAGTGGTGAGTAGAGCTAGAAGTAATTTTCTTTAACCCTTGTTTGAGACGAACTCGAATGCCCTACATCTCTTGGATTGAAGGTGAAATCGAAGCGTTGTCGAATTAAATCATTGATGTTCTTGAACAATCCAAATTAACAAATCAAACCAACCATAAAATCGAGCAATAATCACCTTGAAGCAAAGATAGAATCATCATAAATGTGAAGAATAAATGCACAAAAGCGAAGATATAATTGCTCCAAAAGCGAAGAAAAATGTCAAATGACATCAAATCATAACAAAATAAGATTTTACACTAAAAAATTAATAGCAATAAAATATAATAAATTTTTTGCTCGGATCCAATCCGAATGGACTAAATCTGAGCAAAAGGAAGAAGGCTACTTGAAGATTTTAAGGTTTTTTTCTAAGAGTGAGAAGAAAGAGAGAAATCAACTTTATATTTAAATCCATAACCTTTATGTCTTACTTATTACTATATTATATTAATTGTCTTTAATATAATATGTTACTCCATTATTAATTTTCAGTATCTCTAATCGTTTCGTAAAAAATAAATTTATTTATAACTCTACCGTGTAGAGCTTATTTTTGGGCATCGAATTTTTCTTGGCCAGTTAATGCCCTAGGTAGCATAACCATATTTCTCCTATCTTGCATTCAAGGGCGGAGCCATAAACTCTATTAAGGGGAAAAAAAATATTGCTAGGGGTGCAACATAGCGAAAATGGGCTTGGAACCGAAAGTCTCTGAAAATTTAGGTTTGAGAACCAGTTTGATAGGGTGTCCAGCTTTAAACTGCCTCCACCCTGCGTGCATTCTTCGGACCTTATTAGCGATTAGTCTATCACCCATTGACCATGCCAGTTTTAGAGGTCAAAAATTTAAAAAAATAATAATTGAAAGGTTCATGTTACTATCTTACATATTTCTATTATTAAATTTCAGTAACATGATTAATGTCCTTCGTCCAGGGTAAAAAGTTGATAACTATACAATTCATAAACTGAATTGGCATATCTTTTAATATTATTTACGTACATGAAGTAGACTTTACGAAGAAACTGGATATGATAAGATTTAAGTTTGGGCTCGGCTCGAGCCAAACAATATCAAAAAATTGGTAAAATAAGGCTTATTTATTAAACAGTCTGATGGGATTAGACAAATCGTTAGAAAGTTAAGTTAGAAAACTTAAATTAGGGGATCCGGTCCCATAAACAACATGAGAGGTGTTGTATATATGATACCCGTTTCCTAAACTTCGAAGAACATCGACATTTCACCATAACAATATAGTGACAAAAGGAAGGGTTGTTATCCTTCACACTTCCATAATGTTGCTAAACTAAGAAAATATGGTTGATTTTTTTTTCCCGGTGTTGGTGGGTAAAATTGAGTTGCTGGTTTTTGAGGAAAAGTGGAGAGTTGTACAACAGGCGGATCCTCAATTGAGCAAATTTTCTAAACCTTTAACAGATGCACTGCCCGTGAGTGCTTTGAGTTCGAGATATCAATTTGTAGGTGATAAGTGCCAAATATTGCATAATTCTACACCTTTTTATTGGCATTTAACTCATCTTTTGTGCCCAGAAATCAGATATTATCCCAAATTCTGTATTTTCTCTGTTTTCAAGAATAAATACTTGTACTAATTAATTTTGTGTTTTTAGGTAGTAAATAAAGCTCGGAGAAATTAAGGAGCCAAAAGAGCAGAAAATTGGAGACGAGTGTCTATGGAGCAGAAAGCCACAGCACGCGTGCGCATCAGTTGCAACCCGACAAGAAGCAACCCATTTACAAAGATATGGGCTTGAGAAATCCAAGGCCCGGCCAATAACCCGAATCAAAGCCCGATCCATCCTGAGCCGTGAGATTTGATCCATCCACATCCAACGGTCGCTTCATCCCGCACATCATCTCTCGCTGCGTCCGCCCAACACCCAAACCACCTACCCCTTCTTCCCATCGACCCAGCCAGGCCAAACACTCCCCATCTTCATTTCCTCTTTTTATCTCCCGACAAAACCAGAGAACCACCTTACCTTCTTCCCCGACCAGTGCAGAGCTATCACCACCCGCACCTTCCTCTTCTCCCGACAACAGCAGCAGCGCAGCCACCACAGCCACCTTCTCCGCCACTCTAGCTCAAGTTATCTCTTTCTTAGCTTCTCCCATACCCTAGAAGCTAGGTTTGAGATAGTTTGAGCTAGGGTTTCTCCAACAGCTCATTAATGGCTACCAGAGCCGAATTGGAAGAGGGAACAGGTCTGGGTTTACATTTAATTTCATTTTAGAGCATTAGAGAAGGGGTAAGAGATATAAAATCAAGTTGTTCTTCTTGTGAAAGGGCAGACAATTTTTAGGGTTTTATTTTCTGTAATTAAATTATGTTTCATAACTTGTATGATGTTTTAATTCATCTTGCTAGGGTGTAGATGAAACCCCTGATTTTATGTCAAGATAATCAAATTCTCATATTGTTCTTGCTATTTGTATTGTTTAGGATTATAGTTAGCTGTTACTTAAACTAACCTGTGATCAATGGTACTGTAAGAAGACCATTGATACTAGGGGTGAGTGAGAGGAATTAGTTAACAAAGTATCCATCTGAGGCCTTCAAGGGAAGGCACAAGAACACACTGAGAATTTGTGTTGCCTTAGCATAGGATTAGAAGGTGGATTCAACCACTCTAGTACTCTCAACCATTTGTTTACAACACCTTTTGCTTATTTGTTGCCTTAGATTACAGTCACAACTTCATCTAGTCGTATCGACACCCAAAGCAAACCATATTTGTGTTACTTCTTTAGAAATCAGTTTAGTGAAACCTTGAAATCAACTTTACACAACCCCAAATCCCTGTGGATTCGACCTGTATTTGCCCTGCCTACAATAGGCACTGTGCACTTGCAGTTTACCTGTAGGCAATCACCTTTCCCAGCCTACCAAGTTTTTGGCGCCGCTGCCGGGGATTTGGTAGTGTTGTTGTGTTGATTATTAGCTTACTTTACTGATCTTCAGTTCAGCCTTGTATATTTGTGCTTTGAATTCTTGTTTTTAGTCATTATTAGTGTAACTTAGCTGTAATTTTTCTATTCCTGCATCTTTTACATTTCTGCATCTTCTATTGCATTCTGTTCATTGCATTTTAGTTAGCTTATCTTAATTGCATATCTGCATTCTCTTAGTGCTTCTTACTAGTTTACATCTCATAATACTGTACATTTATAGCTTAGTTGTATGTTTTTGTCATCTGTGAATATCCATTGGAAGTAGAGGAAGCTGTAGGATCACAATTTCATCTGTGCACTGCACCTTCCATTTCATTCTACATCTGGCCTAGCTTGAACTCAAGCTTGCCTGACTTGGTCTGTCACTTCTGTCTCAAGGCAACTTTGCATCATTATCATCATCTGCACCTGCTGTAGTTTTAATTTTCAGTCATCATATTTTCTTAGCCTTTTGTTAGTTATCATTGTAGTCTCAGCAGGTGTGTAGTGGTTCTGTTAATCCACTGATACTCAATTTTTTTTTATTCCCCTGTGACATATCAACATAAGCACTTTGGCATTTCTCATGCATCATCATACTCTGTGTTAGCTTAGACCTGCTCCATTGTAACTGTGCATCTGTAAATTTCACCAGAGCAGTTCAAAATATCTGTTCTGCTGTGGAATCCTCAAAGCCAGTGTTGATCAAATTGTGAACACCTCCTTATCTTGCTTTAACTGTGCAATTTTGGAAACTAATACCTTCCCTGTTGAGTAGCCAGGTACCTGAAATCTCTGCTGAGCAAACCCAAGGAGGAGAAGAAAAAGGCGCAGGACAATTGTGGAAGTGCCTAAACCCGATTTTTATCGGTGGTATCAATCTCTAACCCTGCTGTGTTAATGAATGTATGTGTGATATTCCATGTATGCATGCTAAACTAGTGCTATGTCTTTGAGCTGAACTATATCATGATGTGCATTTGTATGAATTTGTCACCAATTCTATGAGCTTTACCTCATTGCTTTGCGCATTGCCACTGAGCTGTTCTGTGCATTACTGAAATTTTGCTGAGCATCATTGTATGTGCACCTGTAGTGCCTTTGCATGATAAAACCAGCTGCCTTGCTGAGTATTGCTCAACATCTGAAATTTTCTCTTGTTTTTGTGTGTTCTGTGCATGGAAATTTGGGTGAATTAGTTTACCTTTTCACTGTGACCCTTTGGCTTCAACAAAGCCTGTGCTTAGCTCCAGCCCCTGTAGCTGTTGAGTTAAGCTACAACTTGGTTAGCCAAGTTTGCTGCTAGCCCAGGTTGACATCAACCGAGATAATTGAACCACCAGCCCTGTACCTTAGCATGCTCTATTCCGTCAACTAAAGCTATTGGCACATCTGTGTGACTACCAGTGTTGAATGCTAGGTCATTTTCACTTGCTGAGCAATCTGTGCAAAAAGCTCTGATTCAGTAAGATTTGAGTTGTAATTTGGTTTCCCTAGTTTGCTGTCAACTGACCTTGTGTGAGCTGTTTGCCCTGCATTTTTGTGCATAATCTGTGAAAATTGAGGTCAACCAAGCCTGTTGACACTCTGTGGCATGTCAAGTCTGTTGTAAAGTGCTGAAATTGTTCATCTGCTGTTGCATCTGTGAACCAGTTGATACCTGCCATAAACACACAAGCCCATCACGTGCTTCACCTTGAGTGAGCATAGTCCCAGCCTACCCTATGCACTTTACACATTTTCTGTTTTTTCCGGTGCACCTGCCAACAGTGCTGTGCTGTGCATCACCAGTGCTGTGTAGACCACATAACCAGTGCTGTGCATTTCTTAAACAACAGCAACCAGCACTCCTGTGTGCTTGATTCTAAGAATTGGTGTGTCATTTTTGTGAGTTTTGCTTATCTGTTTTGAAATTGATTGGCTGTATGAATGTTAACATGCTAGATGTGCTAGCTAGGCTATGATTGTGTCTTTTAGAGACCAAACAAACCGACTAGTTAGAATCCGCCCGGACGATATTGTCAACATACCCAGTTCTTCAACAGAAAGCCCAGACCAGTCTGAGACAATGGGTGATGAACCGAACCAACCCCGTAGTCTCAAGGACTACATGTACCCCACTAGGGCAAGCCAGCCCTCTTGCATCATTCTACCAGCTGATGCTAGCCAGTTTGAACTGAAAGCAAGCACAATTCACATGTTGCCCGTGTTTAGAGGGGTTGATGCTGAAAACCCCTACCACCATGTGAGAGATTTTGAGGATATTTGTGGGACTCTACGTTTTACCCAAATGACGGAAGAGTGCCTCAAGCTGAGATTATTCCCTTTCTCTTTGAAAGAAAAATCCAAGTCATGGCTTCATGCCCTACAACCACAGTCCATTAGAACATGGGATGATCTCACAAAAGAGTTTTTCAAAAAGTTTTTCCCCAACCATAAGACTGCGACAATTCGTCAAAGTCTAAATGGTTTTGTGCAATTAGAAGACGAAACTCTAGCAAAATATTTGGAGAGATTCAATGAATTATTACTCCAATGTCCCCACCATGGTTTTGAAAAATGGAGGCTTGTGCAAATTTTGTATGAGGGTCTAGATGTCAGGACTCGAACCACAGTTGAGTCAATGTGCAATGGTGCATTTATTGACAAAAGTGCTGATGAGGCTTGGACTTTCTTAATCGAAGTCACTGAAAAGACTCAGCAGTGGGAGTCCATCCGTGAACCAAAAAAGACTACCCCTGCAGCTAATGTTCATAGAATCGAATCTGACTTTGAGGGAAATGCAAAAATGGCATCTTTGGCCAGGAGAATAGAAATGCTAGAGCTACAAAAGAATGTAAAAACTAATGCCCCTACTCTCCGTGACCAAATTGAAATGGCCACTTGTGCCGCATGCCATAGTTCAGACCACCTAGTGGACAGCTGTCCAGACCTACATGCATTTCAAGAGTCTAAAACCGAGCAAGCCAATGCATTATACCATAGGCAAGAGAACAACCCTTATTCTCAGACCTACAACCCAGGGTGGAGGAACCACCCTAACTTCTCATGGTATAAAGGGCCTGTACAAGGGGGAACAACAAATAATAACCAAGGATACTGATATCCTAGAAACCCCCAAGTACAACCACACACTCAGTACCCTGTAGAGAAAAAGCCTAGCTTTGAAGACAGTGTCGGTCTGTTGACCCAAAATCTTTTACAACTTCAGAAGACCACCGACCAACGTTTCACAAGTCTAGAACTTAAAATGGGTCAAATTTGTGATGCGTTGAATGAGAGAGAAAAAGGAAAACTTCCTAGTCAGCCCCAACAAAATCCAAAGAATGTGTTTCAGGCAGGTACTTCAACCTGCAATGAAACTTCACATAGTCATGTGAATGTTGTCACCACTCTTCGTAGTGGTAGAGTTTTTGAGAACAATGTAGGTGTACCACAGTCAAGCGAGTCTAAATCAGACTCACCAGTACACACAACACCGCAGAAAACATCTACTGTAGAAAAAGAATCTGAGCATGTTGATAAACCTAAAAGTGCTACTGATATAGATGTTTCTTTGCCAAGTCATGCACCTGTTGCTCCATTCCCACAAAGGTTGGTGCAGCAGAAAAGGGGTAACCAGTACAACGAGATTTTGGAAATGTTCAAACAAGTTAACATAAACATTCCATTTCTCGAGGCAATCAGACAGATACCCACCTATGCTAAGTTTTTGAAGGATCTGTGCACACAAAAGCGAAAGCTTCATGTGCATAAGCGTGCTTTTCTCACTGAGCAAGTGAGCTCAATAATCCAAAACAAGATTCCAACTAAGTTTAGAGACCCAGGTAGTCCAACAATTACATGCACCATAGGTGACCATGTGGTCGAAAAGGCGTTACTAGACTTAGGAGCAAGTGTGAATCTATTGCCATATTCTGTGTATGTGCAACTGGGCCTTGGGAGTCGAAGCCCACTCTGTTACGCAACAATTAGCGGACAGATCTGTGAAAATCCCTCGTGGCATTGTTGAAGATGTGTTAATCAAGGTTGATAAATTTTTCTTTTCCTGTAGACTTCATTGTCTTAGACACTCAACCTGTGCAAAACCCAGATAGTCACATTCCTGTTATTTTAGGACGTCCTTTCCTGGCGACGTCCAATGCCATCATAAATTGTCGAAATGGAGTGTTAAAATTGTCTTTTGGTAACATGACCGTAGAGCTGAATGTTTTTAACACTAGTCAACAACCCATTGATTGTGATGATACTGATTTGCATGAGATTAACATGATTGAGAGTCTGATCCAAGACTCATTGCCCGACATTTTGTCGTGGACCCTTTGCAAGCATGTTTAGATAACTTTGACTTAGATCTCTTTGAGTCTAAGTACATTGGTGAAATTCACTCTTTGCTTGAATCTGTTCCACCCATGGATATTGCTAAATGGCAGAATGCAGTGGAACCACTTCCACTCTCTGATTCCAAATCTGCCTCACCTATTGATGAACCACCTAAGCTTGATTTGAAACCATTACCTGATACTTTGAAGTATGCTTTCTTAGGTCCTTCTGATACTTTACCTGTGATTATTGCATCATGTTTAGACACAGAACAGGAAAGTCAACTTTTAGAAGTGCTTAAAGAACATAAAGAAGCCTTAGGTTGGACCATCTCAGATCTTAAAGGTATAAGTCCCACAATTTGCATGCATCACATAAATCTTGAAGAGAATACTAAACCATCTAGGGAAATGCAAAGGAGACTTAACCCCAATATGAGAGATGTTGTTAAGGGTGAGATTTTGAAATTGCTTGATGCGTGTATCATTTACCCAGTTCCAGATAGCCAGTGGGTCAGTCCCATTCAAGTGGTACCCAAAAAGTCGGGCATTACTGTAGTTCAAAACGAAATGAATGAGCTTGTCCCCACCCGTGTGACCACAGGGTGGCGAGTTTGTATTGACTATAGAAAACTGAACACAGTAACAAAGAAAGACCATTTTCCCCTTCCCTTCATTGACCAAATGCTGGAAAGGTTGTCGAGACATAGTCACTATTGTTTCTTAGATGGCTATTCGGGCTACAACCAAATTCACATAGCACCCGAAGACCAACAAAAGACCACAGTTACATGTCCTTATGGAACATTTGCTTATCGTCGTATGCCTTTTGGGTTGTGTAATGCACCCGCTACTTTTCAACATTGCATGATGAGCATATTTTCTGACATGGTAGATAAGTTTCTTGAAATTTTCATGGATGATTTTTCTGTCTTTGGGTCTTCTTTTGATGAATGTTTGCATCATCTTACTCGTGTGGTGATTAGGTGTAAGGAAAAGAATTTGGTTTTGAATTGGGAAAAATGTCATTTCATGGTTAACTCAGGCATTATTCTAGGGCATATCATCTCGGAAAAAGGCATAGAAGTAGATAAAGCCAAGGTTGATCTCATTCAACACTTGCCTCAACCTCGTTCTGTGAGGGACATAAGATCATTCTTAGGCCATGCGGGTTTTTACCGCCGATTCATCAAAGACTTTAGTAAAATTTCAAGACCTTTGTGTAATCTTCTTGCAAAAGATGTTGCATTTATCTTTGATGATGCTTGTAAGGAAGCATGGGAGCAATCAAGGCTCTCCTTACATCTCGCCCTATAGTCGGACCACCCGATTGGACCTTACCATTTGAAATTATGTGTGACGCGTCTGACTATGCTGTAGGAGCTGTTTTGGGCCAGCGGGTAGACAAACTCCCTTATGTGATCTACTATGCTAGTAAAACACTTAATGATGCTCAACTGAATTATTCTACAACTGAGAAAGAGTTGCTAGTTGTTGTGTTTGCATTGGATAAGTTTAGATCTTATTTGATAGGGTCTAAAGTCATCATATATTCTGACCATGCTGCATTGAAATATCTTTTGTCTAAAAAAGATGCTAAGGCTCGTCTAATTCGATGGATACTCTTGTTACAAGAGTTCAACCTCGAAATTCGAGATAAGAAAGGGTCGGAAAATGTTGTTGCTGATCACTTGTCTAGGTTGAATGTTGAATCTGTTGATGAATCCGTGCTTATTAGGGAATCATTCCCTGATGAACAATTGATGCTTGTGTCTGAAATGCCGTGGTTTGCTGATATCGTGAACTACCTTGCTACAGGTAGAATGCCTTTGCATTGGTCTAAACAAGACCATTCTAAATTCTTGGCTGAAGTTAAACATTTCCTTTGGGATGACCCATATCTGTTTAAGTACTGCCAAGACCAAATTATTAGGAGATGTGTCCCCAATTCTGAACAAAGGGATGTCATCTCGTTCTGTCATGACCATGCATGTGGAGGCCACTTTAGTGCCAAGAAAACTGCTGCAAAGATCTTGCAAAGTGGTTTTTATTGGCCAACACTGTTTAAGGATAGCCATGCTTTTTGTGTTGCTTGTGACCGATGCCAGAAATTAGGAAGTATCTCTAAGAGAAACATGATGCCCTTACAACCCATTTTGATTGTTGAGCTGTTTGATGTGTGGGGTATTGATTTCATGGGTCCATTTCCTAACTCTGAAGGTAAGTTGTACATTCTTGTTGCTGTTGATTATGTCTCTAAGTGGGTAGAGGCCATTGCATCCAAAACAAATTATCATAAAGTTGTTCTTTCTTTTCTTAAGGAAAACATTTTCTCCCGTTTTGGAACACCTAGAGCAATAATCAGTGATGGAGGTAGTCATTTTTGCAATAGACCTTTTGAATCACTTGTGCGCAAGTATGGAATCACTCATAAGGTAGCAACACCTTACCATCCTCAAACCAGTGGCCAAGTAGAAGTTTCTAATAGGGAAATTAAGCATATTCTTGAGAAGACCGTCAATCCTTCTAGGAAAGATTGGTCTTTACGTTTAAATGATGCTTTATGGGCCTATAGAACTGCATACAAGACTCCCATTGGGATGTCCCTTACAGACTTGTGTACGGTAAAGCTTGTCATCTACCTGTAGAGTTAGAACATCGTGCATATTGGGCTGTAAATAAACTGAACTTTGATCTTGATAAGGCTGGTACCCAAAGAAAACTTCAACTCAATGAGTTAGAAGAATTAAGAAATGATGCATATGATAGTGCCAAAATGTACAAACAAAGAATGAAAGTGTTTCACGACAAGCGCATTCTGCGCAAGTCCTTTACACCTGGTCAAAAAGTTTTATTGTACAACACTCGTTTGCATTTGTTTCCGTGAAAGTTACGTTCTCGATGGTCGGGACCATTCTTGGTACGTATCTTGTTTTCCCCCATGGAGCTGTTGAAATCGAAAACCCAGCAACCAAGAACATCTTCAAGGTCAATGGTCAGAGATTGAAACCATTTCTGGAGCATCTTCCACCAGAAGTTGAGACCGTAGACCTGGAAGACCCCATCTATGTGGACTAAACTAGTTCACTTGTGTACATACATATGGACTAAAAATCCATTCTCTTTCCCTTTTCTTTTTCTTTTTGCATAGTTTTTATGTGTGCTAACCAAACTTTTTGTCTTGCGCCCATGTTGTTTGCTTTCAAAGCATTCACCCTCTATGGTTTAGCACCATCCTTTTGCATCCGGTAATCTCTTCCCTTTTCTCTACTTAACATAGTTCTCATGGTATGTGACTGTGTAAATTCTTATCATCTGTTGACACATTGAGGACAATGTTAGATTTAGGTTTGGGGGTGTGATTTGCATATAGAGTTTTTAGTCTTTTATTTAAAAAAAAAAAAAAATTCAAAACTCTTTGTAAATACTTGCATAAAACTTCCAACTTTTAGAGATCTTAGAGTCACTAGAATGCTTCTAGCTATGTTTACATAGAGAGTCTGACCGAAATAACTGAATTTGGAAGTACTGGAGAACACAATCGGGTTTCTTAGTTGATTAGAGCGTTAAAGTTGGATTTAACCATGCCGGAGGGCGAATTAGGTGCTGCAAAGATATTCGGTAGTAGAATTGTGATCACCCATAGTGGAGATTACCCATTTTTACATCAAGCGAGGCACCGACCTTCAATTTTTGTGACTTTCTAAAAAATCTGTTAGAGTGTGTGTCACCGTACGTCAATTCCGAGTAGGAATGGTGAGCTACCCAACTTCGCACCACTTTCAGCACTATTTTTGATCTCTTGAGTGCTAATTTTGTCAATCATGAGGGTGACGTTTAAAGATGAAAACTCCTTCTTGTAGTTCGATTTGCAGTTAGCATCACTCTCTCTCTCAACAACATCAACAGATCCATAGAAACACATCATCGTCAGCGAGCAGAGCAACGTCAAAATATTTGAAGAAAAGTTGAAATAGTCCAAGGTTTACATGCAACAATTCAAAGAAAAGAAAATAAGATGAGAATTAGTGAAGTTTATGAAATCAAGACAATACAAGTTATGGAAAATTGAGTGATATAGTCCTTCATCCATGGAGTTAGTAGTTTCATTGTTTTTATTGTTATTTTCATTTCATATTAAATTCTCAAAAAAAAAATAAAATAAAAATAAAAATATATATATATTGTAGTTTATTTTCTTAGTTTTGGTACCACCATGGTAAAGAAGAAGAATTCAAGAAGAAATTTCCAAGTAACAAGGAAATCAAAGAGAAAAGTTACAAATTGTCAAGTTTTGTGAAGTTCAGAAGTTCATCATCAACAGTTGAAGACCGAAGATTGAAGACATTTCTATGGATGCTGTGAGAGTGATGTTAATTGCCGATCGGATGTGAAGGTAAGTGAGTACTCCCATCCTTGCTAATGGTTGATTTCCTTTCTTAGAGATCATCGAAAAAGATTCTTTTGTCCACAATGGTTATTTGAAGGTTATCCTTCTCACCTTCAACGTGTGCAGGATTTCTCTCTTTATTCTTCACACATGAGAGACTAAAAAGCGGTCTTTTTGGTGCAATTATCATAAAATGAGTCGAGGCTTGTGATCATGCGAATTCTTTCATATGGTATGGTTTCGCTCAACTCTTAAGGATGAGAAGTTCTTTGGTAGTTCTAACTTCGTGTTACTAGCATGCAGAAACTCTATGTCCTCATAGCTCCTTGGATGCTTGAGACTCTTTTACGCTCAGAAGATGGAGAAGGTTTTGTGGGTACACCTCTGGTAAACCCTCACGAGACTACAACTCGTCCACTAGGGACACCTAGGGGTTTAAAGGCTTAGTGCATACGCTAAATGCATTCGAGAGACCAGCACAAAGTGGTATAGTTAGGATTTCTTAAATTCTATTTCACTTGAGGAAAAGTAAAATTCAGGTTTGGGGGTATTTGATAAGTGCCAAATATTGCATAATTCTACACCTTTTTATTGGCATTTAACTCATCTTTTGTGCTCAGAAATCAGATATTATCCCAAATTCTGTATTTTCTCTGTTTTCAAGAATAAATACTTGTACTAATTAATTTTGTGTTTTTAGGTAGTAAATAAAGCTCGGAGAAATTAAGGAGCCAAAAGAGCAGAAAATTGGAAACGAGTGTCTATGGAGCAGAAAGCCACAGCACGCGTGCGCATCAGTTGCAACCCGACAAGAAGCAACCCATTTACAAAGATATGGGCTTGAGCAATCCAAGGCCCGGCCCATAACCCGAATCCAAGCCCGATCCATCCTGAGCCGTGAGATTTGATCCATCCACATCCAACGGTCGCTTCATCCCGCACATCATCTCTCGCTGCGTCCGCCCAACACCCAAACCACCTACCCCTTCTTCCCATCGACCCAGCCAGGCCAAACACTCCCCATCTTCATTTCCTCTTTTTCTCTCCCGACAAAACCAGAGAACCACCTTACCTTCTTCCCCGACCAGTGCAGAGCTATCACCACCCGCACCATCCTCTTCTCCCGACAACAGCAGCAGCGCAGCCACCACAACCACCTTCTCCGCCACTCTAGCTCAAGTTATCTCTTTCTTAGCTTCTCCCATACCCTAGAAGCTAGGTTTGAGATAGTTGGAGATAGGGTTTCTCCAACAGCTCATTAATGGTTACCAGAGCCGAATTGGAAGAGGGAACAGGTCTGGGTTTACATTTAATTTCATTTTAGAGCATTAGAGAGGGGGTAAGAGATATAAAATCAAGTTGTTCTTCTTGTGAGAGGGCAGACAATTTTTAGGGTTTTATTTTCTGTAATTGAATTCTGTTTCATAACTTGTATGATGTTTTAATTCATCTTGCTAGGGTGTAGATGAAACCCCTGATTTGATGTCAAGATAATCAAATTCTCATATTGTTCTTGCTATTTGTATTGTTTAGGATTATAGTTAGTTGTTACTTAAACTAACCTGCGATCAATGGTACTGTAAGAAGACCATTGATACTAGGGGTGAGTGAGAGGAATTAGTTAACAAAGTATCCATCTGAGGCCTTCAAGGGAAGGCACAAGAACACACTGAGAATTTGTGTTGCCTTAGCATAGGATTAGAAGGTGGATTCAACCACTCTAGTACTCTCAACCATTTGTTTACAACACCTTTTGCTTATTTGCTTCCTTAGATTACAGTCACAACTTCATCTAGTCGTATCGAGACCCAAAGCAAACCATATTTGTGTTACTCCTTTAGAAATCAGTTTAGTGAAACCTTGAAATCAACTTTACACAACCCCAAATCCCTGTGGATTCGACCTGTATTTGCCCTGCCTACAATAGGCACTGTGCACTTGCAGTTTACCTGTAGGCAATCACCTTTCCCAGCCTACCAGTAGGACTCCGGCCTAACCAAGACAATGGTCTTTCCAAAGTCAATCCGGCCACAAAAAGGGATGAGGGTCGATCTGTAGGAGGGAAGCGGAGAATTGTGTGAGATCAATGATGATTAAAGGATTGTGGATGTGTCGAAGACTTCTACAAGTTTGATGAATCGTCAGTGAATTCTAATCAGATTGACTGAGTTCTGTTTAGTAGTGTTCGACTGAGATTCATAGAGTTGAGTTAAGTTGTGTTAAGATAAGTTACCAAATCATGGGTTGATGAACCTATTTAGATTGCAGAAATAGTTAACACATTGATTTCCAGTAAGTGTGACGGTTGCATAGGAGTGGAAGAATGTGGGAGTGGGATATCGTGGTTGAACCAGTTCCAACGTGGGAGACTTGGTTGATTATCCATCCACTACTTTGATAACTCCTTGAACTTCTTGCACGACTCACATTTCTCATCGTGGATGTATTGTAATATCGCATGTGATGTAAGTCGCTCACATTTCTCATCGTGGATGTAACGTGATTGACGTCTCATGTATGTGGGGTTTGCAAGGCAGACGCATATTTAATTGGTCAATTATTGATTTGGTTAGACCATGAGTCTTAGCCTTGATGAGTCGAGCATAATAGATGAATGTAATGTGCTCTGTGACTCACGGATTGAGAATAAGGTGTCTGCTGGGACAACAATAATGCATAAATGTCGAGTCTAATGAATTGTGATATATCATTCTACCATCTGATGCACTATGATGATTTGGATCGACGAACATAGGTCTAATGATATTGCTCGATCATGGACCTATTCTGATATATCGAGGATTTTACAGTAAATCAGATATTGCTGAGTTATGTAGAGTACTCATTCCTGATCTACTATGTCATGGATTGTCGAATGACAAAGTGGAAATTGAAGTGTTGGTGAGTATTGGACTCAATAGCCGTCCAATAAAATATTGTATGGCCGGCTAAGTGGATGGTTGTCCAATATCATGTTGCCTCTTGGACGGTCGAGCAACAAAATTGTTAGTAGCAGGACCGAACATTTAAATATTAATTAAAATATTGATAGCTGGACCAACATGAAAATTATTGATGTTTATCAAAATTATCATAAGTCTGAAACCCTAATTTTGGAGAACCCTGGATCCAAGGGATGGAGAGTTATCCAACGTGGGTAGAGATATTGACCAACCAATGGGTGTGAGAACCGGCCATTGGTAGTGGAGAGACCGGCTAAGCGGTGTATGGATAATCGTCCAACTGGTAAAAGAGGATTCACCAAAATATGGAGAATTATCCAAGTGGAGGATTATCCAAAATAGATTAAGGAGAGTAGGACAGTCCGACCATGGTGGTGCACGGGCCACTATGCCGATGATCGTCCATTCCTGAGAACTTTGGTATTTTTTGTTGGACGTTTGTGCAATATTTTGTATTTTCAGAAGTGTCTGATCTTGACTGCAACTCTCAATTTTTGCATGAATGAGAAAGTAGAACTTTGCTCACACGTCCAATATTTATAGAATATTAAAATACTAATATTTTAATATGTATTGGTAAAAAAGATCTAATAATCGTGAGACTGGGCTTTTTGGAGAATTGAGCAATATTTGAAGAAATAAGGAAAACTAAGAGTTTGCATGAAGGTAGGAGTTCAAGAGTTGTGGATAATAATAATAAAATAAAATAAAAGAAGTACAGAGGCGTTGGACCGCCACGGTCGTGGCATGGCCGACCGGCCAGTGGGTCCAGTCCCGTGCACCTCTTTTCTCCTTTTATTTTATTTTCCTTTCCTATTCTGCATAGGTCTCCATGACATGCATCGTTTACTCAACAAAATAATAAGATGTTTCCCACTAATTAACAAGTAATAAAGCGGTAGTAAGGATCGTTCCCACGAGGAGTAATGCAATTGATATGTTATCTAAATTAGCGAGAATATAAAAGAAGGGTAGTTGGTTGATATAAAGAAGAATAAAAAGGATAATAAGAAAAAGATGATAATAATTAAGAAATCCTTCGTCGTTACCAACCGTTAACTCAACAATGTACCCGTTTATCTCTTGTTAGAATCAATTGTCACCCACCGTAGAATATCAGGTACGTTTAGCTATCCTCAAAATTCCTGTTGTTACTGGATACGGAATCGCTCGACTACCAGATTCTATCCAACTGAGCCGGCATGAGGTACGCTTACAAGGTGTAACTCAATCGAAAGCTTTAGGGTTTGTGAATTTAGGTTTGATCCCAGCAGTTAAACTCGGTATGCTTGGTCCACTTACCGGTGTTGTCTTTACTCGCAATTGCTCCACAGAATCCCTCCGTAAGGTCTTGCGATCTCTACTTGTGTAGAAAATAAACGACAATTACGGATCGCTCAAATCTCTACTAGCATTAGAATGATTAATAGACTAATCTAGTTGCACACCCAAATCAATCGTAAACCTTCAATATAGTAAAAACAATCCACAATGATTAACTTTAAAACTCGAAATAAACTTGTAATAATTGAGCTTCACAATAAGAACTTTGAATTCATCCCTAACAATCAAAAGAATATAGAAAAGAGATAGTTCTCCCCCCTAAAGGGAGGAAAACCAGTGAGTACAAGATATCCCAAATTCTATCTAAGCTTCCTATATATATATAAAATTTTGTAGCCTCTCCTTGAAGAAACTAGGAAACCTAGCCAAGATAGGAAAGTGCACCTCCTTAAGAATTATGTCCCGCATACCCCGGTCGAAGTAGGTCACCAAAGTTGCCAAATATGGTTAAATATCACGTTCTTAGTTGGCCATGGAAAGTAGTCGCAATTATCCAAACGGTTCTGCAAGAAATCCAGCCCAATTGCATTGCCTGGCTTGTCAGTCCGCTGGAACTGACAGTGCACCTTTATTCTTCTTTTTCACGGACAACCGTATCTCTCCCTGTGATTGTATACGGTGGGAAAATTCATCTATAACTTTCCCCGAGTTTATCGTCGGCTGGGAAAACCCATACATAAGTTTCCTTATGAAACCAAACTTCTTTTCCTTTTATCTCTCGAGTTCCATTACCATCTCGAATTCTGCTTCAAACCCATCAGCAGATGTAACCATCATTCACATGAAATGGCAGCATTCAAACCTCCTTGTCTTATTTCTCTCGATCACGCAACTTCCATCGACCACAAAACCCATGAATAACGCATCCAGCTAATCTCATCGCTACTGCCAAGCAAGCTCAATCTTCATTACCATCACAGCAAACCCTAAAAAGGCGAGGGTACCCAAATATACCTCAAGCTAAAACTTTTCCTACCTATAAGTCCTTTCTCCTTAAGTGATTATCTATGGACTGAGTCGAGACAATACAACTAATCGGTTCACACTTCGTGTGATCGTCTATGGATACGAGATCGAGACAATACAACAACGAAGTATGTTACTTGATAAAAATGTTCGGACTTAACCAAACACAATAGGATTCACTTATCAAGTAAATGGTAATTAATGTTTGTGTGAGTTACTTTAATTATAATAAAACAATTATAATGCGGAAATATAAAGTAAATGACACAACAAGATTTTGTTAACGAGGAAACCGCAAATGCAGAAAAACCCCGGGACCTTGTCCAGAATTGAATACTCTCAGGATTAAGCCGCTACACAAAATTACACCTAACTTCGTATAGTTGAGACCAAGCAACTAAACATATAGTTCACCTAGTTCCGTCTGTATTCCCACGCCTCCGACCTATGAATAAGTCACGTACTTGGAACAATTCCTTTGGTTCGTATTCCAAACAGTAAAGGAACAACAAATATGTTTGGTAGCAACTCTATTCAACCAAGTGAATAAGTCATAGCTAATATAAATATGGGCATAAAATGTAGCACTGATGTGCTTATCACGGTTCTACCATAACAAGTTTCGGTTCTACCTTCCATGTGAGTACTGTGCATAGTCACACTAGCTTTCCAAAATTCGGTCGACTAGGTACTAGGATCGGTTCCCCACATATATATGGTATCTAACTTATATGTGTTGCACATGTCCATAGGATCGGTTCCCCTTTGCCTAAAAACGTGTTGCACATGTCCATAAGATCTTTTCCCTTTTCTGCTATAAACCTTGCTGCACCTCATACAAGGATCGGTTCCTCTTTGTGATGTACTGCACCTTTTACTAGGATCGGTTCCCCTTTCCTATATTTGGACATAAAATGACAAACCCGATCATACCATCTCAGGTGATTACTTAAGATCGGTTTCACTAATAAAAGTCATACCAATACATAAGTAAGGCCTTTGTGAATAGTTTTACCAAGGACACAACAAGTTATGAACGGTTATACTAAATCACACATATTGGATGTTCACAAGATATGCAATGAATAACAATCCCAATAACGCCTGGCGATTTCCTTTTCGATTCACAAACAAGTTTATGAACTTACTTCCTTAGAACACATGTAAAACATTGTTCCCTAGGATGAAATCCTCACCTCATACCCATACATAATCACAATAGCATTCAAATGATTATGGCGATGTCTTATCTACAAAGTTTAATGGTTAAGCAATAAACCTCGTATTGTATTCCTTAATACTATGTCTATCTAGAGTTCAAATATGCTTCGCAGTTTTGTTTTCAATATGCACGACTTGAAAGATACTGATAGGTGTCTAAAACACCTAGATATTTATCTATTGTTTATGCTTTCTTTGATGAGTTTTCTTGTAAAATATGTATCTTATGTTTACTTTTGAGTGTTTAGGTACTTTGGAGTCATTTGGAACAAAAGAAGAGGAAACATGGCAAAAGTGTTGGAGGCGGACTATTTTTTTTTTTTTTTAAGAAGTGGATCTGAGAAGTAAAGGACGGCTGTTGTTGGTGGAAGAATTCAAAGAAGAAGAAAGCATTCATTTGGAGCGAAAAGGAGCACAAAGGTCAATTCACATGCGAGCTGTACTTGGAGCGGGCTAAGGTGTGCAAAAAGGAGGTGAAGAATGAACTGTCAGTTCCTAAAAACTGACAATTGTGTTGATAAAGGAATTAGGCTGTTGGTTATCTGAAATCGACAAGCCATGTTTGAGCTAGTACCCCTTATCTACTCTCACTGGGTGGCCATATCCAAAACCATTCCTACACTAAACCTAGATTTCAGAGACAAATGATTTCTTAATTATTTTCCCATCAAAATTTCAGAGAGAGTAAAGTGAGAAAAGGCGGCCATAGAGATTTACAGAGAGATCGAGAAATTACAAGGGAGAAATTCTGGAAGAAGAATGAAGAAATGATGGGTTTTGATTGTTGTACTACTGGTGATCGATTGAGAAGGAATTTAGGGCTTCTACTGTAGAAATTAATGGTGGAGTTTCTTTTAATCAAGAAGATGATGCTGCTAGGATCTGAGGCCATAAAGGAGATGGGTTTTGTAGTTACAATCGAGAATGGGTTCGAATTTGAAGAAGATTGATAAATTTTTGTGAGTTTCTGATGGAGTTCGAGTTTACAAAGGGTAACAGAAGAAGGGTTTTCTGCTGTGAAGATTGAGATGAGATTAGGGTTTGTTTTGGAGTTGTAATTTGCAGATGAGAACTCAATTCACATATGGAGGGGAAGATTAACCAGATGGGTGTTTGGAAGTTAGTGGTGATAATTCAGGGATAGAATTGAGATTGAGATGTAGCAGGTATGAAGATGAATCTGGTGGTTCAATGGCTCTGGTGGTATATGAAGTTCAGGTAGAGTTGAAACTGCAAAATGGGTTTGCTAGGCTGTTCTTGGTTCTGAGAATGGAGTTGGTTCTGATATGTTTGAATGAATCTGGTAGGGTTGTAGCTGTTACAAAAGCTACAGAAATGAATGAGAGGATCACAGGGTATGAAGCTGGTCAAGAGAAGGCTGTGTAGTTGCAGCTAGGAGTTGAACTGATTTTGGAGTGTGCTTGATTGTGATGTTCTTGAGAAATTGTAGTGGCATGAATTGATTGTACAACTGAAATGGCTGAGAAGATTGTTTTGGTGCTGTTGTGTTTAAAGCAGTATTGAGAGATGCAAATGGACACAGAACTGATGATTGAATGGGTTTTTGAATTGGTTGGTCAGTATGTCTGTAATACCCAGTCCAATTTTTAAGGGTATTTTTGTATATTGATAAAAGGGTAATTTCATAATTTAGTATACTTAGATTATCTCAGCGAACTAGTGCTTGATCAAGGACGTTGTTAATATATTTTTACTAATTGATTAGATTTGATTGATTTTAACAAGAATATAATTAATTGATGGAGCTTGACATGTAACATGTTGACATTTGTGAAACTTGATAATTAATTATATTAACAAAAATACAAAATTTGTTTTGCATGAGCTTATGAATGTCTTCAGAATTTATTTTTGGAAAGTGTGTACATATTATTAGGTGTCACTCTATAAATATAAATAATATAATTAAGTATTGATTATATTTTTGGTAATGTTTTAAATTCGTTAATTTAATTATAAGAATTATTATTGCTAGTTGTCACTTGAGGTGAAAATGAAAATAAATAGTTTTGCATGTCACTATATTATTGGTTGTTGATTGATTATTTGGTAGATGTAAATAAAGAAAAATCGCTTTCCTTAGTTGTCACGGTTAGTGATTAATGGATTTTTTTGCATGGATTTTAAATTGGAAAATTTGAACTATTTTGGTAACTTAATAGTTTGTGGTCTAGCTAATTCAAATTATGAACTAAAAATATTAATTACATTTATTGACTTGACATGATTAAATATTGAGAATAAATGTGGAATTTATTTTAGATTTGAGAAGGAAGGAAATATATAATTTTTGAAATTATGCTTAGGCGTATGAATGGTAGATTTGGATAAATATGGAAATAACATTAATTAAGAAATTTATTTAGTGTTAAGATGGAAAGAATATCTTTGTTATTAAGCAAGATGCTTTATTATTTATAAGAAAACAAAAACAAAAGATTATTATTAGAGGTGCTATTATTTGATATTTTGGGAGAAGCCATGGAAGACGATTATGTCGTTTAGAAAACAGAAAAGTTTTGTCACTAGATAAAATAGAGAATAGTATTGGAGATGATTATTTTGGTGTTGAAGACGGTGAAACATAGTGGTTATAAAGTTAACAGCTTGTATTTTCATAGCTTCTGGATCTTGCGATTTGAGGTAGGCGCAACACAATCAAAAACCTTCTTTTTATTTAAGTTTCTTTTAATTAAATTTATTTTGCAAGTTTTCATTAATATATGAATGATACTCGATGTTGTGAGTATGATTATGAATGTTGGGCTGCGGTCCATAGATTGTGATTCTTAAAAATAACTTTGATGGGATACGAGATATCCTTGGGAACGGTTTTGTTTCCCTAAACCCACGTGGGGCTCCCTGGGGCGAGCGGATTGATTGAATTAATTGTTGTTTATGGATGAGGTGTTTCCATGTGTTTGCGGTGTTGTTAATCATGTTAGATGTTTTTAAAATGAATTGAAAAATATTGCATAAAATGTTTTGTTGCTTCTTTGCCTATTGGGTGTCACAACTCACGTCGTATTATGACAAAAATTCCAGATTTGATGCGTTACAAGGGAGTTGATCAACTTGGAGCCTAGAGAATGATTATAGATGTCTAAAGTTATCATTTAGGCCTAAAATTCTATTTTAAGATGTAATTAATCTTAGTTTGAATGCTGTAAAAATATTGTATGATGTTTAGTTGACTGATCTTCATTTTAAATTATCAATATGTTTTGATATGATTATTTTTGTAATAAATGTAAAACATCTTAAGGGACATTTGATAAAATTTATAGAATTTTCTGAGTGGTATAACTATTTTTAAAATAATTCTTTATACGAGTGTTAAATCCATAAAATATCTGACTGTTTTAAATGTCTTATAAAAATCCTAATTAAGAGCTATGATATATTGGTTTTTAGATCTTAGTGTCCACATAGGAAATCATCATCTATGTTTTATCTTTCTAAAATGACAGGACTCATCCAATTTTGAGTTGTGCGCGATTTAATATAATTTTTCTAAAACAGAGTGTCACAGTTTTGAATTTATGCAGGGCTAGTCAACTACATGTTTGACCGTGGTCTTAGGCAATTAAACTTAATCTAAAAATTATGGAAAATTGATATATAATAATAATTTCAATCAGTACTGTATCCATATAATTATCATAAATTTTGGAACTCGTATGAACCCTGTAAAATTCTAGGAATCTACCTAGGTCTGTTTTCAGTTGTACAATTTGGTGTTGTAATAGTTACTTATTAATTAAATCATAAAACATGAACGGTATTGATATTTTTATTTATGAACCAAAATGTGTTTTGTTTTCGGTGGATTTAAAATGAGGCTAAATCAACGGTTAGATTTTGCTAAATAATTTTCTAAGTATTCCGCTGCGATAAAAATATTAATTTGTGCATAAATTAAATTAGCCCAAATGAATTACTTAAAGAGCTTGGGCTTAGTAGCCGGGCTTCATCTATGGTATCGAAGTAGCACTTCGGGTTTTCGGGCATGGATCCGGGCAGGATCCGGGCCCGAAAATCGGGGTGTTACAATGTCTGTGCTGTGATCTAATGGATTCTGAATGGATGGTATGTCTCGGATTGAACTACAGAGAGTGAAGATATATGCTGGACAGACTTGGTGGGAATTTTAGATCAAGTGGAGATGGTCGAAACTGCAACAAAAATGGACAGGGGTTATGTTTTGTGAGATGAAATGATCTGAATATGGGGTTCATATTCAGTATTCAATTACAGGCAGTGGTGATGGTTAATACAGATATTGAGGTTGATTTAGGGAAGTTGTGGTTTGATGCAGGTTGGATGGTTTTTGTGTGAAGTGTGATATGAACAGAGACAAGTCGGTGCTGCAGTCAGTTTTGTTTAGCCAGACAAGAATAGAGGTTGTTGGTTGTTGCAGTAAGGCATTAGTGGAATCTGAACTGAGAGAAGAACAAGAGGCTGCTGCTAGTATTGTGCAGTTGCAGTTATGCAATTATAGAAGCAATGGGTATGTGAGATGCAGAGATGAGGGTGCAGTTGCAGTTGTTGTAGCTGGAAATAGCAGTTGTGCAGGTACTGATATTGGTTTGAATGAATGTGCAACTCAGATGAGTTTGTGGTGGTGTTGCTACTGGTGTTGTGTCTTGCGTTTATGCAGCTGTTGCTGAGAAGATTCAAAGATGTTTCAGTTGCCGATTGGGTGCGATGGACTGGCAATTGCAAGTGTAGCAGCTGGGAATGGAGCAGGTGGAGTACAAGTTATGGAGCTGTGATGCGCCAAGATGGCACAACACTTGGAATGGCATGTGCAAATTTGCAACAACCTTGGCATATGACTCATTCAGCTGAGTCAGGTAGGTGACTCGATCTCGACTCAGACTTAGCAATACTGACTCAGTTAACACCGTTAATGATTGTTAGTCATCCGTCAGTTTTAACGGTTGACTGGTCACCTGATATATTTCACGGTGCCGGATTCCGGCCAATTTCCGGCCATAATACCAGTTTTCCGGCGGCAGTTTTTGGGGCATATTTTCTACATGGGTTTTTCTCACATATTGGATTGGTGGATTTGTATCTGTTGGACTCTTTGAAGACTAGACCTAATTTTGGAAACAAGAGAGCTATTTAAAGGAAAGATTTTCAATAACTTTGGAGATATCACGTATTATTCTTGGAACAAGGAGAGAGCCGTTTTTGTGTACGCTACTAGGGTTTGCTTTTGTTTATCTTCTTCTATTCAATTAATATTTTTATGATGAACTCCATAGCTATGAGTAGCTAATTTAATATTATTGGTTAAGGATGTAGTCCTATTTCTACAACTTGTGCTTGTGTTATGTATTAGTTTTCTCTCTTGATTATCGCTCACATCTCTACTGTTTTAATAATCACATGATTGATGTATTGTGATAGGACTTAGATGTTTGGTTTGTTAAGTGGCCTATTAATTGAACTTGCATCCTTGTCCATAGCTATTTTAGGTTTTTCATCGAGCGATAACCCTGAATACAAGTAGCATGATATGTTTACGGTTTGTAGTGATACACTCTCGTAATCATATGTAGAGTTTGACCATTGTCCGAATTGTTATGCGCAATGTATGACAATTGCATTGATTAGCCTATTTCTGAAACTTAATGCTCCTAGGAATTGAACTTAATTAGCGCAAGGCGTTAGGTTATTCTTTAGGTAGAATTCACATACGCAGCTCTAATGTGTGTGTTGATGAACTTAGGAAATTAATAGATTATCTTGCTCTCTTGATACTCTAGGCTTTTGATGATAAAGAGATTAAATTGTAATTCTAATCATATATGCAAGCACATGTTTAAGATTGAAGATGAATTCCTTGACCAATATCTTTCTCTATTGATTACTTTCTCCAATTTATTTTGCTTTTGATTTACTTTTATTGCTTACATAAAAATCAGAAATCCCCCCAAGTGGTTACTTTAGGAAATTGATTACATAATAACTACAATTGCCTCTCTGTGGAAACGAACTCTTTCTTATCATATACTTTAGGAAGGTGAAATTATTTTTGACGCATACGATAGCGATCAAATTTTGGCGCCGCTGCCGGGGAGGCATACGGCTAGTTATTAAGTTTTTAGTTTCTTATTTTTGTTTTCGCTTGTATCTTTGCTTTTTGTTTCTTGTCTCTTGTTCTCACTTGTTTTCGAGAATTGTTTTCAGGTACCTAATCCCTGGCTTCTAAAGATTGGAATTATCCAAGGTGTGGGATAGCTACTCGAAGAGGCACAATACTCCAACCAAGTCAAGACACAACGAAAGAACAAGAGTTGGAAGTAGAAGAAGAGACTTTCCAGCAAGAAGAAGAAGTTTTATAACAAGAGGTTCCGGGTGAACAAGAACCACCTTTTGAATAAAAATAAGAAGCAATGGGTGATGCAAATCGTTCACTCAAGGACTTGGCATGGTGAATGAAGACCCAAACAAGCATCTTATGGACTTCCACACCATTGTCATGGCCATGCTTCCAGCGGATATTGAGGCGGATGGTGCAATGTTGAAAGTTTTTCGTTTCTCTTTGATGGATAGTGCTAAGGATTGGTTGTACTATTTGCCTTCCGGAAGTGTCACGACATGGAATGGGCTGAAGAAACTCTTTTTAGAGAGATATTTTCCTGCATCAAAGGCTACTCAAATTCGAAAGGAGATTTGTGGGATGAAGCAAAATGTGGGAGAATCCTTATATGAATGTTGGGAACGATACAAGAGATTGGTGGAAAGCTGCCCTCACCACCAATTCAGTGACGCTATGATCATCCAATACTTCTATGAAGGACTCCAATCAAGTGATAGGAATCTTCTTGACGTTGCGGGTGGTGGTGCACTAGTGAGCAAGACGGTGGCACAAGCTAGAGAGTTGATTGAAAACATGGCAGCAAACTCCCAACAGTTCTTGAGTCGTGGTTCGGATGTGCTTCTTAGGAAAGTGAATGAAGTGAGCGAGGTCGAGGAACTTCGTCAACAAATGGGTAACATGACCACAATGATGCAACAAGTTGCAGCCGAGGTGATACCAAGTTCCTCTCAAGCTTATGAAGACGAGCAAGATAATGCGGTCTTTCCAAATCAACAGAGACGGTATGATCCCTACTCTAACACTTACAATCCGGGATGGAGAGATCACCCAAATTTTAGTTATGCCAACAAGCAAGGAGCGGTTCAACAACCTACCTTCAACTATCCGAGTGGATTTCAACCTCAACAACAACAATTCCAGCCGAGACAACAATTTCATCAACAACAACAAAAACAAAATATGGGGTCCAATATGGAAGAGTTGCTGAAATCTTTTATGCAAAGAACAGAGAGTACGGTTAAGGATTTGCAAACTCAAGTAGGTTCTATGGCTATTGAGTTGAATCAATTGAAGGCACAAAATGGTGGGAAACTCCCTTCTCAACCTATCAACCCAAAAGGGGACATCAATGCTATTACATTGAGAAGTGGTACACAACTTGTGCAAGCCGAAGTTACTGATTCGGGCACGGTGGAAACACCAAAGGAACCTGTTTTGGAGGAGAAAAATGAGGATTCTCCCCAAACTTCTGAGGTACGTATTTTTAACTCTAAAACTCCGGTTTCTACTTATGTTCCTCCTTTACCTTTCTGATAGGGTGTAGAATACATCCTATTTACTATCTATTGTTTATGCTTTCTTTGCTATTTTTCTTGTAAATTATGTATTTTACGCTTGTTTTGAGTTTTGTAGCTACTTTGGAGTCACACGGAGGAAAAGAAGAAGAAATTACTCTATTTGAGCAAAAAGGACTAAATTGTCATTTCATGGGCGGACACTAATAGGAGCCCGGACACATGTTAAGGGGTAGCCAGTTTTGTTTCAAAAGAGGAAATGTTAAAGGCACCAATGACAAGATACTCGGGGCACCCGGTCCGGGGTGGATCTTATCCAGGGGTATACCCATCCAGCCTAACTTTTAACCCTACTAATCGAGAGATGATGTTTTCTCTCATTTATTTCTTCTTTCGCTTGGAAGAGAGAAAAGCAATGACTCGCCATTAAAATACGAGACCGAGATCGATCGAGTTATTAGAGAGCATCGTTCTCGGGAGATGAAAGTTGCATTGTTGTGAACCGGGAGAACAGACGAGAGAGACCAAATCGAGAGCTAATAGATGAAGAGATCGATCGCAATTGATTGATTGAGAGGAATTAATGGGTTTGTTGGTTGATAAATCGAGGAATTGAGAAGTAGATCGAAACACAGAAATCAGACCGAGAAGGGGAATGGGAGATTGAGACGTTGTTGCTCTCTGAGTTGAAATGAGAAGGAACCGATGGAGCTTCCATTAGAGTCAATGATGGTGAGTTTCATGGGTTGATGGCGCTGACGTGAAGGAGATGTTAGAGATCGAGAGAAAATGATGAAGTATGAACTTCAGTGGATGAGTAAAGGGTCGGTTGTAGTCTGAGAAATCGAGACCGATTGAAATCGAGGAGAAGAAATTGAAGATGGGGATGATACAAAGAAAGGGTTCGATCTGTAATTGAAGCAGAGTTGGGTTTGGTGCTGTTGAAGCTACGAACAGATGGAAGTGTTGGTGGCTGTTGTCTGGATGTTCTTGGGTTTGTAATAATGGAATTATCTTTGTTATACTGTGGTTTTGTTGACCGAGAATGGGTTAGTGAGCAACTGGTGTGGTGGTTCTGGTGGTACTGGGATTGTGAAAATTGAAGTTATAGGAGTAGCAGAGGAGCTGTGGGTATTGTTAGTATGGCACTGAAGAACTGTGCTGTGAGATGGGTTTGGAATTAAAGCTGTTGCAGTTTAGATGAGATTGCAGGAGAAAACGAATGGGTTGCGATTGATGGAATGAATTGCTTTAGATGTATGTTAGGAATGTCACAGGTATGGAGCTGAAAATTGAGGCCTGAAAATGGCCGGGAAGTCCTATAAATAAACGAAACTCGGCCGGATATTTCTTCTGGCGAGTCAACTCGATCTGCGGCGATGACCGATCCAGACGAGTCCGATGACCGTTCCGAAGCGATCCCGATGAGCCGATCGACCCAACTCGGACCACTCTGCCGACTAAGACCGCCGACTCGTTGTCTAACTCACTCTCCCCTTGACCTTTGACTAACGGTTGGTGACGGTTGACCCGTTTGACCGTTAGTCCTAACGGTGGATCGACGGAATATTCCGTCGAATATTCCCTGTGACGGAGAAATTTTCAGGTGGCGGCGGCGACTATTCCGGCGGATTCGGCCACAATCCCGATTTCCGGCGAGCAAAAATTCGAGTTTTCTATGGACTTCTCTCATGGGTGTGAAGACTTGGACTAGGAATTGGATGGAGAATTTGGCTCAAATTTGGAAAGAGAAGATGAAGAGTTGAGAAAGACTTGAATTTGGAAGTTGAATTGCTAAAGGAAAAGGATTCTAATCCTTGGAAGAGTTGGAGAATATTGAAGCCTATAAATAGAGAAGTTTTCTACATCTTTTATACACATCTCTACACACACAACACTTTTCTTTTCTTATCCTTTGTGTGAACTCTTTAACATGAGTAGCTAATTTTATTGATTGAGGATGAATTCCTAGTTCTTAATATGATTTAAGTTTTTGTTTTCAATTCTATCTTGAAGTTTTTCACATAATTATCGTTTGTTTTTACTAATAGGAATGATCTTAATGACATTCATGATTGATTGATAGATTGTTTGGAGTGCACGCTAAATTGATTTGTTAATTTGATCTAAAGCTAGTGAAAGTTAGGAGATAAGTAATCGTTTCTTGACTTTTTACATAAGTAGCAAACACGAGACCTTGCGGAGGGATTCCGTGGAGCAATTGTGTGTAGAAACAACGTTAGCAAGTAGACCTTGATCTAAGAGTCTAACTACTAATATCAACCTAATAAGTTCATAAATCTTAATGCGTTTATTTAAATTACATCTTGAGTGATCTACTTCTAGGTGGTTTGGTAAATAGAATCCGGTAGTCGAGAACTTCCGTGTGTCCGGTGATAGAAGGGATTTAGGGGTTTAGCATCGATCTAGCTTTACCTACGGTTGGTGATAATTTGTGACTAATAACAAGTAGAAAAGAACATAACTTGATTCATTGTTTCGCAACGAAGAAGGATTCCTTGATCTTGTCTCTCTTATTGCTTTCAACTTTCGATTTTAATTGCTTTGTTTATTTTCTTTTGCTTTTTACTCCCCCCTTTCGTGACAATTTTTACAACTAGAATCTCTTGCTCCTCGTGGTAACGAACTTGACTTCCATTATATTATTTTTAATTGAGTGGAAATATTAATTAATTTGATTGCACCTACGACACGCATCAAATTTTTGGCGCGTCTTGGGGAGCAACAGGCGATTTTTAGTTGTTTTTATTTTTCTTTTTGCTTTATTCTTGCTTTGTTAGATTCTTTACCGTATCTAACTTAGTTTGTGAGAATCTTGTTTCAGTGTATACCTTTGGTGAATGCTTATAGGGGGTAGACCGAGTCCAATACGTCTTCGATCCGGCACTCAACTAAAGGATTTCATTCGAGCGATTAACACTCCACTTCCTCCTTCTTCATCAAGTGATTCGGACAAAGAGGAAGAAACAATGGCTGATCGTACACTCAAGGACCTAGCTTCTCACAGGCTTGATACACAACAATGGTGTATCCAAACTAACTCAAACTTCGAGATCAAGCCGGGGTTGATTAGAGAGTTACCAAAGTTCCATGGCATGGTGAATGAGGACCCAAACAAACATCTTATGGACTTCTATACCATAGTTATGGCCATGCTTCCACCGGAGACTAATGCGGATGGAGCAATGTTAAAAGCTTTCCCGTTTTCTTTGGCGGGCAATGCTAAGGAATGGTTATATTATTTGCCTTCGGAAGTATCACAACATGGAATGGGATGAAGAAACTTTTCCTCGAGAGATATTTTCCCGCATCCAAAGCTACTCAAATTCGCAAGGAGATTTGTGGATTGAAACAACAAGTGGGAGAATCATTGTATGAATGTTGGGAGCGATATAAGAGGTTGGTGGCAAGCTGTCCACACCATCAATTTAGTGAGGTTATGATACTCCAATACTTCTACGAAGCTCTCAACCCAAGCGATAGGTCTCTTCTTGATGCCGCGGGTGGTGGTGCACTAGTGAACAAGACGGTGACCCAAGCTACCGAGTTGATTGAAAGTATGGCGGCAAACTCGCAACAATTCTACACAAGGGATGAACCTATGGTTAGGCGAGTGCATGAAGTTAGTGATTCTTCATCACATCTTGATCAAAGGATGAGTAACATGGAGACAATGATTCAAAGGATGGCCGCGGTAATTATTTCGGATGGTGAGACCGAACAAGTGAATGCTTTATATCCAAATCAAAGGCCAAGGTACGATCCATACTCCAATACCTATAATCCCGGTTGGAAGGATCATCCCAACTTTAGTTATGCAAACAAGCAAGCGGCGGCTCCTAATCCATATGCGCAACAAGGTGGTTTCCAACAATCACGCTTTCAACCTCAACAACAAGGTGGTTCTCAACAATTCCAACCACAACAAGTCAAGGAGCGTGATTCTTTGAATGATGACAAGCTCAATATGTTAATGCAAGGTGTGCAAGGTCTTACTTCTATGTTCCAACAAAGCCAACAAAAGACCGATTCGGCCATCAAGGATTTACAAACTCAAATGGGACAATTGGCGACCGATGTGAACCTATTAAAATCTCAAGCATCCACAAAACTTCCTTCACAACCATTTGTGAATCCAAGAGAGAATGTTAATGCGGTTACTTTAAGAAGTGGAAGACAAGTGGATAGTCCAAGTCATCATGAAGAAACTATTGAAGAGGTAGTCAAAGATAAGGAGGAAACCGCACCAAAGGAGAACTCCACACCAACCGACCAATCCAAGGAACCGGTTCCTACTTTCACTACTCCACCTCCTTTTCCTAGTCGTTTTGCTAAATCCAAGAAAGAAGCTCAAGACAAGGCGCTCATGGATATTTTCAAGAAGATTGAAATCAACATACCATTCATTGAGGCCATTAAGACAATTCCAAGGTATGCCAAGTTCATGAAGGAATTATGCATCAAGAAGGATAGGTTGCTTGATAATGAAATTACTAAAGTTGGCGAGAGTGCGTCGGCTATGCTATTGAAGAAGATGCCTACAAAGCACACGGATCCCGGTGGTTTCACGGTGCCAATTACTATTGGTAAGCAAAGGTTTGAACATGCTTTACTTGATTTGGGAGCTTCCATTAGTGTGATGTCGGCCGAAATATATGACTCCTTGAATCTTGGACCTTTGAAAGAGACGAGAGTTATTATCCAATTGGCAAACAAGTCTAACATATATCCTAAGGGGCTTGTAGAAGACATGCTAGTGCAAGTAAATGAGCTTATTTTTCCGGTGGACTTCTTCGTGGTGGATATGGACAACAATGAGAACCGATCATCTACTTCTTTACTTCTTGGGAGGCCATTCATGAAAACCGCAAAGATGAAGATTGATGTTGATAAGGGTACACTCACTATGGAATTCGACAAGGAGATAATACACTTTAACATATTTGAAGCCATGCGTTACCCAAGTGATGTGCATTCCGTTTACTCCATTGATGTGGTTGATTCATTAGCGCAACAAATGGTGGAATTGAACCAAGAGGATGAACTTGATGTGGTGTTGCAAAAGAGCATTGAATTGGACGTCCATGGCTTGTCTAACTTGGATGTTGAAATCTCCAATGAATTGGTGGAGATGTGTGGTGCTTTGGCGACATTGCAAGAAGCTAAAAAGGGTAATGTTTCTTATATTTCTTTACCCGTGAATGATGAAGTACTTGTACCATCTATTGTGAAGGCGCCCAAGCTAGAATTGAAGCCGCTTCCGGACCATTTGAAGTATGCTTTCTTGGGAGATGGAGATGAGCTTCCGGTGATTATTTCTAAGCATCTCACACCGGTACAAGAAGACCGTTTGCTTAGAGTCTTGAGAGAGCACAAAACGGCTATTGGGTGGACAATTGTGGACATCAAAGGCATTAGTCCATCCATGTGCATGCATCGGATTCTAATGGAAGAGAATGTGAAGCCGGTACGTGATGCTCAACGTCGGCTTAATCCTCCCATGATGGAGGTTGTGAAAAAAGAGATACTCAAATTGCTAAGTGTGGGGGTAATCTACCCAATTTCCGATAGCAAGTGGGTTAGTCCGGTTCAAGTGGTACCAAAGAAGTCCGGAGTCACGGTTGTTCGAAATCAAGACGATGAACTTGTTCCTACAAGAGTTCAAACCGGTTGGAGAGTGTGCATTGATTATAGAAAGCTTAATTCCGCAACCCGAAAGGATCACTTTCCTTTACCTTTCATTGATCAAATGTTGGAGCGGTTAGCGGGGCATTCTTATTATTGCTTTTTGGATGGTTATTCGGGATACAACCAAATTGTTATTGCACCGGAGGACCAAGAGAAGACCACTTTCACTTGTCCGTTTGGAACGTTTGCATATAGACGGATGCCGTTTGGTCTTTGCAATGCGCCGGCTACTTTTCAAAGATGCATGGTGAGTATATTCTCGGATTATGTGGAGCGCATCATCGAGGTATTTATGGATGACTTTAGTGTTTATGGCAATTCTTTTGATGGTTGTTTAAATAACCTTGAACTAGTTCTTAAACGATGCATAGACACAAACCTTGTCCTTAATTGGGAGAAATGTCACTTTATGGTAAACCACGGCATAGTACTTGGTCACATTGTGTCCTCTCGAGGGCTCGAAGTGGACAAGTCAAAGATAAATTTAATAAGAAACTTACAATATCCCACTTCGGTGAGGGAAATTCGTTCTTTTCTTGGCCATGCAGGTTTCTATAGGCGGTTTATCAAAGATTTCTCCAAAATCTCCATGCCAATGTGCAAGTTATTACAAAAGGAGGTACCTTTCAACTTCAACAAGGAATGCAAGGATGCTTTTGACAAATTAAAGGATATGTTGACAAGTGCGCCGATTATCAAATCACCGGATTGGAATCTTCCATTTGAATTAATGTGTGATGCTAGTGATTATGCGGTTGGAGCCGTTTTGGGTCAAAGAGTGGACAAGTTGTCCCATGTTATCTATTATGCATCTAGGACCCTTAATGATGCACAAATCAATTATTCTACCACGGAAAAGGAGTTATTGGCTATAGTTTTTGCTTTGGAAAAATTTCGATCATACTTGGTGGGTACAAAGGTTATTGTGTATTCCGATCATGCCGCACTAAGACACTTAATAAAGAAGAAAGAAGCTAAGCCAAGATTAATCCGGTGGATCCTATTGTTACAAGAGTTCGACATAGAAATTCGTGATAAGAGGGGTGTGGAGAATACCGTTGCGGATCATCTTAGTAGACTTGTTATGTCTCAAGAGGAACTTCCATTACATGACCGCTTTAGGACGAACAACTTTTCTCCATGGAAGAATCAACACCTTGGTATGCGGATATAGTGAATTACTTGGTGACAAGGAAAGTACCTAGTACAATGTCTAATTTCCAAAAGATGAAACTTAAGAAGGTAGCTAAACAATATGTGTGGGATGAACCATACTTATGGAAATATGGCGTTGATCAAATAATGCGAAGGTGCGTACCTAACTCCGAATTTCAATCCATCCTCTCCTTTTGCCACACTTTTGCTTGTGGTGGCCACTTTGGTTCGAAACGTACCGCTCTCAAAGTTCTCGAGAGTGGATTTTATTGTCCCACCTTGTTTGAAGATTCATATGTTTTTTGTAAATCGTGTGATAGATGTCAACGAACGGGCAATCTAGGTGCTCGAAATCAAATGCCACTCACACCAATTCTCGCCGTTGAGATTTTTGATGTGTGGGGTATTGATTTTATGGGCCCTTTTGTCAATTCGAATGGAAACTTTTATATACTTCTTGCCGTTGATTATGTTTCGAAATGGGTGGAAGCTAGAGCCACCAAGACTAATGACTCTCAAGTTGTTTGTGATTTTGTAAGGGAAAATATATTCAATAGGCATGGTACACCAAGAGTGGTGATAAGCGATGGAGGCTCACATTTCAAGAAGGCTTTCCACGCTCTCCTCAAGAAGTACAACATAACACACAAAATTGGTACGCCTTATCATCCACAAACTAGTGGACAAGCGGAAATTTCAAATCGTGAGATCAAGTCCATTCTTGAGAAAACGGTGAATACCACAAGGAAAGATTGGAGCTTTAAGCTCAATGATGCACTTTGGGCGTATAGAACGGCGTATAAGACACCGATTGGTATGTCTCCATATAGGTTGGTTTATGGTAAGGCTTGTCATCTTCGGTTGAACTTGAACATAAGGCTTATTGGGCGATAAAGAAATTCAACATGGAGTATGATGAAGCGGGGAAACAAAGGAAGTTACAACTACATGAGTTAGAGGAGATACGTAATGATGCTTACGAGAGTGCTCGGATTTACAAGGAAAAGACCAAGCTTTTTCATGACAAGATGATTTCTCGTAAAAGCTTCATCGTGGGACAAAAAGTCCTTTTATATCATTCTCGCCTTAAATTATTTCCTGGAAAGTTAAGGTCCCGATGGATTGGACCATATGTTGTTACTAATGTTTTTCCTCATGGTGCAGTTGAAATTACTAGTCTTAGAGACAATTCGGTTTCCAAAGTCAACGGCCATAGATTGAAGCCATACTATGAGAACATCGCTTATGTGAATTTGGATGAACTTTCATTTCAAGATTCACTCCCTCTGGAGGAGTAATGTGCAGCAAGAGCTAAGTCGGGCCGTCGACTTTAAAACAAGCGCTTAATGGGAGGCAACCCATCGGTTTTGTATTTCTTATCCTTTTGCTTTTTGTTATTTCTTTTTCTTGTTTCTTATCATGTTAAAATTTCCCACCTTGACTTTACTAGGAAGATTCAATTACATTGAGGACAATGTAAGGTTTAAGTGTGGGGGAGTGGTTAAGCATGTGTTTTTAAAACAAAAATTACAAAAAAATTAAAAAAATTTGAAAAAAAAAAAAAGTTTTACATAAAAACTCCAACTTTTAAAGATTTTGGAGTCACTAGCATACTTCTAGGTATGTTTACATAGAGATTTTGACCGACATAATTGAACTTGGAAATGTTAGAGAACTACATTCGGATTTCTTACTTGTTAGAGTGTTAAATAATGGATTTAATCATGCCGGTGATGCGAATTTGGTGCAGGGAGAAGGGCATTATTAGAGTTGCTGATCAATCATTAGTGGAGACTACCCGTATTCATATCATGAGAGGCACCGACCAGAAATTTTCCATCTACTAAAGAGCTTCTTTTGAGTGTGTGTCACCATACGTTAATTCCGGGTAGAATGGTGAGCTACCCAACCTCCCACCAATAGAAGCACTACTCTTTGATCTCTTAAGTGCTAATTTTGTCAATCATGAGGGTGACGTCCATAGATGAAAGCCTCCTTCTTGTAGTTCGATTTGCAGTTAGCACCATTCTCTCTCGCGACAACAACGGGTCCATAGAAACACCATCATCAACAAGGAGCGACATCAAAATCTACAAGGAAAGTTGGAAAAGTTTAAGGTTTACAAGCAACGGAACGAGAAAAAGAGCAAATTTCATATTCAAGTAAAGCAACATACAAATGAGCGGATTTTTACATATAAGTTGAGGACTTACAATACAATGAGGTAATTCTATATCCAAGTATAAAGACTTATTCATGAAAGCAAAGAAAATCAAAAGGTGAGAATTTTTTGAAGTTTATGATTTCAAGACGGTACAAGTTGTGAAGAATCAAGTGGTAAAATACTTCTTCCACGGCCATGGTTTATTTTGTATTTAATTTCTCTTGTTATTTTAAAAAAAAAAAAAATTGAAAAAGAAAAGAAAATGAAGGAAAAAAAAAAAAAAAAAAAAAAAAGAGAAAAACAAGAGAAATATTTGTTCTTATTTTTTATGAGCCGTGGGGAAGGAAAATTTATAAGGAGGTTTCAAGCGACAAGGTTTTAAGGTAAAAGAGTTACAAATTGTCAAGGAATTACGAAGATCAAGAGTTTATCATTAATAGTTGAAACCGAAGACGAAGACCAAGAAGATCAAGACGAGGAGCGGAAGACGTTTCTATTGGATGCCGTGAGAGTGGTGTTATCATAATTGGCAATCGGATGTGAAGGTGAGTAAGTAATCTCATCCTCAATAGTATATGGTTGATTTCCTTTCTTAGAGATCGTCAGAAAAATGGTTTTTCAAAATATTAAAAGATGTGGGTTTTTAAAAATATTTGGAAGTTGTCCTTCCCACCATTCAACGTGTTGCGGAATTCTCTCTTCATTCCTACTGCACACATGTGAGAACCATAAAAAAGCCACCTTTTTGAGTGCAATTATCATAAAATCCTTTTTGGTGAGGCAGAAGTCGAGGCGAAATGCTTATTGATCGTTTCTCAAACACGCATTCTCTCATTATGGTGTGGTTATTTCTCACTCAACATTTAAGAATGAGAATATGTTCTTTAGTATTTCTAACTTCTTATTACTAGCATGCGAAACTCTATGTCCTCATAACTCTTTGGATGCTTGGGACGCTTGAACGCTTTGAAGTTGTGAGTTTTTAGTTTGATTTGCTCGAGGACTAGCAAAGTCTAAGTGTGGGGGAATTTGATAGGGTGTAGAATACATCCTATTTACTATCTATTGTTTATGCTTTCTTTGCTATTTTTCTTGTAAATTATGTATTTTACACTTGTTTTGAGTTTTGTAGCTACTTTGGAGTCACACGGAGGAAAAGAAGAAGAAATTACTCTATTTGAGCAAAAAGGACTAAATTGTCATTTCATGGGCGGACACTAATAGGAGCCCGGACACATGTTAAGGGGTAGCCAGTTTTGTTTCAAAAGAGGAAATGTTAAAGGCACCAATGACAGTACTCAGGGCACCCAGTCTGGGGGTGGATCTTATCCCTGGGGTATACCCATCCAGCCCTAACTTTTAACCCTACTAATCGAGAGATGATGTTTTCTCTCATTTATTTCTTCTTTCGCCTGGAAGAGAGAAAAACAGCAGCTCTGCCATTAAAATCTGAGACCAGATCGATCGAGTTATTAGAGCTGTCGTTGCTGGGAGATGAAAGTTGCCGCTGTTGTGAACTAGGAGAACAGACCGAGAGACCAAATCGAGAGCTAATAGATGAAGAGATCGATGCTGCAATTGATTCAGATTGAGAGGAATTAATGGGTTTGTTGGTTGATAAATCGAGGAATTGAGAAGTAGATCGAAACACAGAAATCAGACCGAGAAGGGGAATGGGAGATTGAGACGTTGTTGCTCTCTGAGTTGAAATGAGAAGGAACCGATGGAGCTTCCATTAGAGTCAATGATGGTGAGTTTCATGGGTTGATGGCGCTGACGTGAAGGAGATGTTAGAGATCGAGAGAAAATGATGAAGTATGAACTTCAGTGGATGAGTAAGGGGTCGGTTGTAGTCTGAGAAATCGAGACCGATTGAAATCGAGGAGAAGAAATTGAAGATGGGGATGACGAGAGAAAGGGTTCGATCGTAATTGAAGCGAGTTGGGTTTGGTCTTTGTTGAAGCTACGAACGGATGGAAGTGTTGGTGGTCGTTGTCTGGATGTTCTTGGGTTTGTAATAATGGAATTGTCATTGTACTGTGGTTTTGTTGCACCGAGAATGGGTTAGTGAGCAAGCGGTGTGGTGGTTCTGGTGGTACTTTGGGATTGTGAAAATTGAAGTTATAGGAGAGCGAGAGGAGCTGTGGGTATTGTTAGTATGGCCTTTGAAGAAGCTGTCTTTGTGAGATGGGTTTGGAATTAAAGCATTGCAGTTTAGATGAGATTGCAGGAGAAAACGAATGGGTTGCGATTGATGGAATGAATTGCTTTAGATGTATGCTAGGAATGTCACAGGTATGGAGCTGAAAATTGAGGCCTGAAAATGGCCGGGAAGTCCTATAAATAAACGAAACTCTAGGATATTTCTTCGGGCGAGTCAACTCGATCTTGGCGATGACCGATCCAGACGAGTCCGATGACCGTTCCAGAACGATCCCGATGAGCCGATCTGACCCAACTCAGACCACTTAGCCGACTAAGACTGCTGACTCGTTGTCTAACTCACTCTCCCCTTGACCTTTGACTAACAGTTGACCCGTTTGACCGTTAGTCCTAACGGTGGACTGACGGAATATTCCGTCGAATATTCCCTTGACGGAGAAATTTTCAGGTGGCCGGCGGCGACTATTCCGGCCGGATTCCGGCCACAATCCCAGTTTTCCGGCGAGCAAAAATTCCAGAATTTTCTATGGACTTCTCTCATGGGTGTGAAGACTTGGACTAGGAATTGGATGGAGAATTTGGCTCAAATTTGGAAAGAGAAGATGAAGAGTTGAGAAAGACTTGAATTTGGAAGTTGAATTGCTAAAGGAAAAGGATTCTAATCCTTGGAAGAGTTGGAGAATATTGAAGCCTATAAATAGAGAAGTTTTCTACATCTTTTATACACATCTCTACACACACAACACTTTTCTTTTCTTATCCTTTGTGTGAACTCTTTAACATGAGTAGCTAATTTTATTGATTGAGGATGAATTCCTAGTTCTTAATATGATTTAAGTTTTTGTTTTCAATTCTATCTTGAAGTTTTTCACATAATTATCGTTTGTTTTTACTAATAGGAATGATCTTAATGACATTCATGATTGATTGATAGATTGTTTGGAGTGCACGCTAAATTGATTTGTTAATTTGATCTAAAGCTAGTGAAAGTTAGGAGATAAGTAATCGTTTCTTGACTTTTTACATAAGTAGCAAACACGAGACCTTGCGGAGGGATTCCGTGGAGCAATTGTGTGTAGAAACAACGTTAGCAAGTAGACCTTGATCTAAGAGTCTAACTACTAATATCAACCTAATAAGTTCATAAATCTTAATGCGTTTATTTAAATTACATCTTGAGTGATCTACTTCTAGGTGGTTTGGTAAATAGAATCCGGTAGTCGAGAACTTAGTGTCCGGTGATAGAAGGGATTTAGGGGTTTAGCACCGATCTATTTGCTTTACCTACGGTTGGTGATAATTTGTGACTAATAACAAGTAGAAAAGAACATAACTTGATTCATTGTTTCGTAACGAAGAAGGATTCCTTGATCTTGTCTCTCTTATTGCTTTCAACTTTCGATTTTAATTGCTTTGTTTATTTTCTTTTGCTTTTTACTCCCCCCTTTCGTGACAATTTTTACAACTAGAATCTCTTGCTCCTCGTGGGAACGAACTTGACTTCCATTATATTATTTTTAATTGAGTGGAAACATTAATTAATTTGATTGCACCTACGACACGCATCACTTTCCCTCGCAGATTTGCAAATTCCAAGAAGGCGGAACTAGAAAAGGAGATTTTAGACATTCTTAAGAAGATCCATGTGAACATACCACTCATAGATGCAATCAAGCAAGTTCCAAAGTATGCAAAGGTGTTAAAGGACTTGTGTACCAATAAACAAAGGCTCAAAGGTAATGAAGTGCTTAGTGTGGGGGAGAATGCTTCGGCAATCTTACAACACAAACTCCCACTTAAGTGCAAGGATCCCGGTAGCTTTGACATTTCCGTCACAATTGGTAACACTACATTTAACAAAGCAATGTTAGACTTAGGTGCATCCGTTAATGTTATGCCTGCATCTATGTATAACTCACTTGATTTAGGTCCTCTTAAAAAGGATGGAATTGTGTTGCAATTAGCCGATCGTTCTAATGTCTACCCAATGGGTATTGTTGAGGATGTTCTTGTGCAGGTTAATCAATTAGTATTTCCAGCTGACTTTTGCGTGTTAGAGATGGATGAAGGTTCACCGGACTCATCTCTTCCATTGCTACTTGGGCGTCCCTTCATAAAAACGGCGAAATACATTATTGATGTGGACAAGGGAACGCTAACTATGGAGTTTGATGGAGAAATAATACGTTTCAACATTTTTGAGATGATGAGATATCCTAGTGATGTCCACTCTTGGTTCTCCATTGATGTGATGGACACATTGGAGCAACAAATGTTTGAGTTGAATGGTGTTGATACTTTGGAAACCGTGCTCACTACACCTATTGACGATGGTTATAAGTATGGTGATGAGATTAAAGAAACCCTTGGTTCTCTTGACTCATTACCGGAAAAATCAGCAATTAAGAATATTTCATATGCTTCTTTACCTTGCAATGATGAAAAACTTGTGCCATCTATTGTTAAATCTCCAAAGTTGGAATTGAAACCTCTTCCAAGTCACTTAAAGTACTTGTACTTGGGTGACAAGGAAGATTTACCTGTGATTGTTTCTAATGAGCTTAATGAATTACAGGAGCAAAAACTTCTAAGGGTGCTAAGGACGTACAAGACGGCCATAGGATGGACAATCGCCGATATCAAGGGTATAAGCCCTGCCGTTTGTATGCACAAGATCCGTATGGAGGATGATGAAAAGCCTACAAGGGAAGCACAACGTCGTTTGAACCCTCCCATGATGGAAGTTGTGAAAAAGGAGATACTCAAGCTTTTGGACGTGGGTGTTATCTACCCCATATCCGATAGCAAGTGGGTAAGCCCGGTACAAGTAGTACCAAACAAATCAGGTGTGACGGTGGTGGAAAATGATAAGAACGAACTTGTCCCAACTCGTGTGCAAACCGGTTGGAGGGTTTGTATTGATTATATAAAATTGAATGCCACTACTAGAAAAGATCACTTCCCTTTACTATTTATTGATCAAATGCTTGAAAGTTTAGCTGGACACTCTTACTATTGTTTCCTTGATGGCTATTCAGGTTATAATCAGATTGTGATAGCACCGGAGGATCAAGAGAAAACCACTTTCACTTGTCCTTTCGGTACTTTTGCTTATAGAAGGATGCCTTTTGGCTTATGCAATGCTCCAGCTACCTTCCAAAGGTGTATGGTAAGTATTTTCTCAGAATATGTTGAAAACATAATCGAAGTGTTCATGGATGACTTTAGTGTCTTTGGTGATTCATTTGACCTTTGCTTGAACAACTTGTCTCTAATCCTTGAACGATGTGTTGAAACAAACCTTGTGCTGAATTAGGATAAGTGCCATTTCATGGTAACTCATGGCATAGTTTTAGGCCATATAATATCTTCTAAAGGCTTGGAAGTTGATAAATCTAAGATAAACCTTATTCGTGCTTTAACCCCTCCCACTACGGTGAGGGAGATACGCTCTTTTCTTGGTCATGCATGTTTTTATCGTAGATTCATCAAGGATTTTTCCAAGATAGCATCACCACTTTGTAACTTATTGCAAAAAGATGTGTTTTTTAACTTTGATGAAAAGTGTATGGCGGCATTCAATCGTTTGAAAGAACTTTTGATATCAACCCCTATCATTAAACCACCAGATTGGAGCAAGCCTTTTGACATCATGTGTGATGCAAGTGACTATGCGGTTGGTGCGGTGCTTGGGCAGCGTGTGGGGAAGATACCTCATGCCATTTATTATGCTTCTAGAACGTTAAATGAGGCCCAACAAAACTACACAACCACTGAAAAAGAGTTGTTAGCCATTGTTTTTGCTTTAGAAAAGTTTCGCTCTTATCTAATTGGTACAAAAGTTGTTGTCTTTTCTGATCATGCAGCGTTTAAGTACTTGCTTACAAAGAAAGAGGCGAAACCGAGGCTCATACGATGGATATTACTCTTGCAAGAATTTGATATAGAGATCAAAGACAAGAAAGGAATTGAGAACAACATTGCGGATCACTTGAGCCGTCTTGCTGTGGACAAGGAGACCATCCCATTGCGTGAAAGTTTCCCGGATGAGCAACTATTCTCAATTGCCTTTGGAGAACCATGGTACGCTGATATTGTTAATTACTTAGTTTCTAAACAAATCCCAAAGAACTTGTCTCGTGCTGATAGGGACAAACTTAAGAAGTTAGGAAACCAATATATATGGGATGATCCATACTTATGGAAACATTGTAGTGACCAAGTAATACGAAGGTGTGTTCCCGAATCAGAATTTAATTCTATCTTGTCTTTTTGCCACTCATATGCTTGTGGAGGACACTTTGGGAGCAAGAGAACCGCTCTCAAGGTACTAGAATGTGGTTTCTTTTGGCCAACTTTGTTTAAGGATGCACATGCATTTTGTACCACATGTGATAGGTGCCAAAGAACAGGCAATCTAGGTGCCCGAAATCAAATGCCACAAACTATTATTCAATTTTTTGAGGTTTTTGATGTATGGGGAATTGATTTTATGGGCCCTTTTGTCAATTCTAGTGAGAATTATTATATCTTGCTTGCTATGGATTATGTCTCGAAATGGGTGGAAGCTAAGGCCACCCCAACTAATGATTCTAAAGTTGTTTCAGATTTTGTGCAAGCTAATATATTTGCAAGGTTTGGAATTCCAAGGGCTATAATTAGCGATGGAGGTTCACACTTCAAAAACAGGTTCTTGCAAACCTTGTTAAGGAAGTACAATGTGTCGCATAGGATTGCAACACCTTACCATCCACAAACAAATGGACAAGCCGAGGTTTCCAACCGAGAGGTGAAATCCATTCTAGAGAAGACGGTGAATCCAACGAGGAAAGGTTGGAGTTCGCGACTTAATGATGCTTTGTGGGCATATAAAACCGCATACAAGACACCTATTGGGATGTCTCCCTTTAGACTTGTTTACGGTAAACCTTGTCACTTACCCGTTGAAATTGAGCATAAGGAGTTTTGGGCTATTAAGCAATGCAATATGGAGTTAGATGGTGCTGGAAGGCAAAGGAAGTTGCAACTTCAAGAGTTAGAAGAGATTCGCAATGATGCATTTGAAAGCTCACGAATTTACAAGGAAAAGACGAAGGCATTTTATGATAATATGATTACAAAGAAACAATTTTGCATTGGGCAGAAAGTGCTTTTGTTTAATTCTCGATTGCAATTATTTCCAAGTAAATTAAGGTCATGTTGGATTGGACCTTTTATTGTGACTAATGTGTTTTCTCATGGTGCGGTTGGAATTCGTAGTTTAGCTACAGGAAATGAACTTAAAGTGAATGGGCACCGGTTGAAACCATATTATGAGAACTTCTCTTCGGATGTCGTGGAAGGAGTTAACCTTGTGGAAGTGCTCCCTCTGGAGGATTCATAGAAAACAAGGAGATAGTCGGGCTGACGACTTTAAACCAAGCGCTAAATGGGAGGAAACCCATAGGATGAGTATTTCTTGTCTTGATTTTACTTTCTTTTCTTGTCTTGTTTTTAATTTTTCTGATTTTTTGTCGCATATCATTAGAAGATTTCCCACCTTGACTTTCTTTGGACGATTCAATTACATTGAGGACAATGTAAAGTTTAAGTGTGGGGGAGTGGTTAAGCATTTGCATTGTAAATTTTTCATAAATTTTCAACTTTCGTGTAAAATAGTGAATAAAAAACTCCAACTTGTAGTTAGTTTAGAGTCACATAGTATACACATGCTAAGATTACATCGAGAATCTCATAAGAGTGACTGAACTTAGAGATGACATAGAACATGATCGGGTTTCTTAATTGTATGAGAGTTAAAGTTGGATTTAACCATGCCAGTGGCAAATAAGGTGCAGACTGAATTTAGTATTAGAGTAGTGATCCCCTATAGTGGAGACTACCCATGTTACATCATGAGAGGTACCGACCTTCACTTATTTGTACCTGTCTAAATTTGTGCTTTTAGAGTGTGTGTCACCGTACGTAAATTCCGGGTAGAATGGTGAGCTACCCAACCTCACACCAATAAAAGCACTACTTTGATCTCTTGAGTGCTATTTTTATCAACCATGATGGTGACATCGAATTGCTAACTTACATACCACTTGTAATCTTGTTCGCAGTTAGCACCATCCACTTTATCTCTCTCTACACCAACAGGTCCATAGAAACACCATTATCATCAACAAGAGGAGCATCACAAATTCGAGGGAAAGTTGAAGACGTTCAAGGTTTACAAGCAATAGTACAGAAATGTGCAGATTTCATATTCAAGTAAAGCAACAAGACACGGAGCAGAATTTTTACAAGTTGAAGACTTTATGATTCAAGAGCGAAGATTATCAAGATGAGAGTTCGAGAAGTTTATGATATCAAGACATACAAGTTGTGAAGAATCAATACCGGTAAAGTACTTACACCATGGCCTTTGTACTTACATTTTTATTTTTTTATTTTTTATTTGTATTTTATTTTCTCTTGTCTGAAAAAAAAGAAGAAAAAAACAAACAAAAAAAAAAAAAAAACAAGAGAAAATTTTGTTAGGTGCATTATTAGTTTTATTATTTTGTTTTGTTTCGTTTTGTTTTCATTTTGTATTTGTTTTATTTTTCTTGTCTCATAAAAAAAAAAAAAAAAAAGAGGAAAAAAAAAAAGACAAGAAAAATTCATTGTATCATATTTTGGGTTTGTATAGTTCTGTTTATGGGTGAAAACTATTTCTGCCGGTTTTGGTAATTTGAGGTGTGTGGATGAGAAATGAGTCTAAACCTTAAACAAATGCACTACACGGGAGTGCTTGTAGATTCGAGAAATCAATCTGTGCAAATCCGGCCTAAACCAAGAAATGGCCGTTTCAGACTTGTTTCGGTCACAAAGTGAAGGAGATGGGGTTGATCTTAGGGAGGGAAGCGAAGAAGGTGTTGAGATTGTGAAGGTGTTGGCTATGTATGACTTGTATCAGAAAGCTGAACTAGCTTGCAGGATGTAAGCTATCAGTTCCGGTGTTTGAATACGATGGTATCAACACTTGCCTCTGTTGTCTGGATTTGTCTTGTTGTTTGAAAATAGGGAGGAGAACCTATTTATACAAGTCATTTGAGCCTTATTCACGTCTCTCGTGGGAAGTTAAGGAAGTGGAGTGATGGAGTAGTGGAGTTGTGTGTTAGTGTTACACGACCAGTCTTGCCCACTTCTCCTGTCATCTCTAACCCTCCATGACTTCCTGACACGTTCTTGTGATGGCGCGCGTTGCACGCCGCACGCTGTAAACTGCGCGAGACCAATACCCCGAGTATGTATCCCCGGTTTGTGACATGATTGATGTCTCGAGTGTGTGGATCGTGGGACCCACAGAAAGTAGCATGTAATGCTAGATTGAATAACTAAATTATTTAGGAAGTCGATACTTGTGAAGTATCGTGTGTATTCTATGCAGGTACCGCATCATGATGTGGTAAAGTGACGGGTGGTGATCACCATGACGCCTCACTGACCAATTAACTCGACTGGGTTGTATAACCAAGCCGGTGAAGTTGGACGGATGAGATGATCTTTGAGACACTCATCTGCGACCGTTGATGGAATTAGGGTTTTTGAAGAGGTGCGCAAGCATCACTCTTCAGCTTGGTCGAATCCAAGCATGGGAGGTGTTTTGGAAAGGACCGAACGGGCATGCATGTAGACGGCATGCCGGTGTACACGTCCGTACCTCATTGTCCCATGAAGGTGCGATCTAGGCCACTCAATTTGACCGGCAAAGAGGAGCGGCTGAGATCGATTTGCAACAGAATTCTGGTGTCGCAAATGCCGCGCATCATGCCAATTTTGGGCGCGCGTTCCAAGACGACCAAGCTTGGTCGATCTTGGCCGATCAGCCCGGCGTGCATAGGTGGGATGGTGTATATACCTGTACTTCATCGTCCCATAGAAACGTGATCTAAGCCACTCAATTTGTCCGGTAAACTTGAGCGGTCGAGATCAGTTTGTGGTTGGGAAGTGTGACCACGCCTAGCTTGGGCGTGCGAATCAAGGTGTACAGCCAAGTTTGGTCTTGGCCGATCGGGTGTGGAGATAGGTGGGCCCGCAGTGATCATGTTGATACTTACCGGACCTGCTTAGTCTATTCCTGGACCCTTCATTCGCGCAGGAGAAAATGGACGCTCGTGATTGTTCAAACCCTAATTAGGGTTTGCCGACCGTGTGTCATACCCAGTTTGGGGCGCACAAATCAAGACGACCAACCATAGTTGGTCCTGACCGATCAGTCAGGTATGTAGGCGGGCCCACGGTATTTGTGTTGACATGCTCTGGGCCCTTTGAATCTACATCTACACCCTCCATCTATGCCTGCGAAGATGGATGGTTGAGACTGTTTTACGATACATGTAATGTGCCGCAAACCCTAATTTAGGGTTTTTCTTCCATACTGCTTTGGTTTGGACGGTTTGGCAAGCTATGCCACCCTTCTGGGGAGACCAACCATGCGGGGCCCGCGTTGGGTCGGTGGTGAATATTCCAATACCTGCTTGGGGGTCATGGATTTAATCTAAGCCATCCAATCATGCTAGTGAGGTTGGATGGTCGTGATCGTTTCTGAGACTGATATGGTCAGTTCAGGTTCAAACATGCTCAATCGGGCAAGTATAACACACCGAGAGTTGTAGCCTGTATGGGTATTTCGTACATGTTTTATTATTAATGCTTGGAGATTCGTGTTGCTCTGCTGAGAACAACACTCGGTCGTCATCACTTAGGTAATGAGTACGGGAAATACAAGGCTGGTCATGCATTAATTAATAATGTTGTAAATTCACGGGGTATATGGGATTGTTGCTACATGCTCCAACCTGGATGAATTTTGTGTATTTAATTCACGAGAATCTTTGGGATTGTTGCCACATGCTCTATTCTAGGTGAATTAGTAAAGTGAATAAGTATTCATCACTTATTAATGGCTTTATCTTTTGCAAGATGTTAGCCCATAATTTTGGCCTTTACAAATTTAGCCTAAAATGAAAATCCACCATCAATATTAAGTCCCCTGCCTAGCACATAATTGTTACGCTATTGTGGGGTAGGCATAAGATGGTGACAAGTTTGTATACAGAAATGACCAAGCTAAGGTGAATATACATTTACCGCATTGGTCGACATCGTCAGGTGTTATCCCAGAACTGGTCGGTCCTGATTAGGATGGTGGAAGGAGTAGGACTTGATTTGGCGAGTCGCTTTGGTTCCCTCCGCACTATCTAGACAGAGATTGGCCCATTTCTTGGACTAGGTGCACTCCCCTTCGTTACATGGCAGCTTTCCTCAGATATATCCGATAAGCATCATTGATCGTTATCTTGAATCAGTAGCCTTTATAGGTGGCAAGTAGAGACTCCTTTTCTCCTGGGATTCTGTTGACTTGCTAGATTATAAAGAAAAATTCTAAGGATTCTTTTCATCACATAGTCGTTCCTTTTGTATCTCAGGTATTGCTCCGTACTCATCTGATCTTCTGACTGATGATGATACATACATTTTTGTATGCTCATAACTTCTTCTTCTTTGCAGCTTATCATGGAAGCAGCGTGCGATGATCATTCTGTAACTTCTCCAGAAGAAAGTTTCGAAGTTGACAAACCCGAAACTAATGCGCACGAAGAGGTAATGGCTAAAATTGACCTCCCACTTCGCGAAGTCGGTCGTGCCATACAGGGGATGTCCATTCTGCACATGCGTATTGCCAGGGAACGCATATGTGCCCTTTCAGCTACGATCGACATGGAAGAACGGTGGAGGCATGAGGAAGCGTTGCGAGCACCAGTAAGCGCAAGGGCAGAAACATTTGCAGCGCGGTTAAAGAGGCGGAGAGTGGAGCATAAACGGCCTCCGGATGAAGATAGGAGTGATTATACAATCCAGGACGGTGTGATAATCCTTGATTCTGACACAGACGGACCTGAGTGTTCGAAGGCAATCAGCGCAAACCCTAATGTTGCTGTGGGCTTTGAGGAAGACTTGGAAGCTGTTCCTGCCGATGATGTTAGGACGGAGAGCGTTGCTGCGGAAACACCTAAAGCGGAAGCGGAGGCTCTGAAGGGAGAAGCGGTAGCAGGTGATGGCGTTGAAGCAGGACCCAGCAGTGGTGCAGGCGCGGTCATTCTTCTTGACGGCTAAACTTCTTAGCTTTTTTTTTTCTCTTTTCAAGTGTATTCCTGTAATTTTTTGAACTTCTTTCTTGTACTCAGTGGCGACTGAGTTTAAGATCTTTTCTTCTGTTTGCTTACCATTGAATAAAGGTTTATAACCCCTCGTTAAGATTGCATCTGTATGTGCTCCTGACGTGAGATATCCTTGGTCTTGCTGGGGCAGATGGCTCAAATCATTTTCCTTTTGTGCACACATTCTATTTCCTTCTTCCCATGAGATGTTTGCTTAGGGTTTCCTTGCCTGGGTTGATTTAGGCTGACTCAGGACTTTGTGTTTTTAGGGGTAGAGAGGTTCTCAGATGGAAATAACGCTTCAATTAAATTGAAAATTGAAAATTGAAACCCTAACTATGAATGCAAGTATTGCAATCATTTTACGGAGGAATTACAAATATGACATGAAATTGTAAAAGGGAACACATTTGGAGGAAATAGCACAAGCGTTTTAAAGCGTGGAGGACTATTTTGGAAAGTGGTAGCACAACGTCTTAAGTTCGGTAGGGTTTGAGCCATTGTGAGTGAATTGTTATGCCTTCTAGTTTATCGGCGTTCTTGAGCTTGCGATAGCCGCATAGGATAACATCTCGCTACAGTGTACGTTTCATCTTCTCTTTCGGTGGGTGAGTCGGGTGGAGTGGTCATTTTCACCGTCATGCTCCCAACCTTGAATGCGATCGTCTTCGTCACCGGATCTCCAATTCCAAATGGGTTTGGGCGTGCGAGATACTGGACCTTGGCCTTATCGTCTTTGACCAAGACAACCTCTACACTCTTGATAAAACGTTTGAAAGGGCCGGCTTCCCATTCACATCTCTTATCCAGGGTTGGTTTGTTGGTTGGGGCCAGTCCCCAGGACTTATCAGAGTGAGGAGTGATTGGTTGCAAGAAGGGTTGCGTAATGAGACTTACTTGAGCTCGGAACCTCTTAATGTATGCTGATGGGCTCTCTCCAGGGAGTTGCGTCACATTGGAAAGCTGCAGGTGCGGCAACGGACAATTTTCAGGTCCAGACGGCTTGTTGGAGATCCTTTCAGGTGTCGTAGCTGGTAGAGGGCAAACTCCCAGTGTTGTCTTGTTGTCGTGTACCCAAGAGCGTCCTAGGATCATGTCGTAATTCGGATGCTCTCTGACTATGTAGAACTTTGCTTGTGTCGAGGCGTCGCCCAATTTTACTTCAAGATCGATATATCCATATGCATCTCTGAGTTCTCCTTCTGGAGTCTTAATCACAATTGGGTTGCGAGTAGCCTCCTGTTTTGAAATCTTTGTTGCTTTTAAGGTCCAGTGATGATGTTGAATTCAGAGGCCGTATCGATCAATGTGTTATCAAACTCGATATCCTTCAAACGGGTAATGGTTAAGAGTCCCCAATTTCCCTTGCTTGCATCTTCTAGCAAGGACTGAGGTTTCAAGACCGCTTCTTCTTCCAGATACAAGCGTTTGCCTGAGACAACACGGTTGAGGGCTGCAAATATGTCCTGACGTTGTGCTTTGGAGAAGTACAAGATGTCGCATAAATGTTCCATCATAGATTGTACAGTCATGCGAACGGAATCCCTAGAAATCATGCAGTTCCTGACAGGAAGAGGGTCTCTACGAACACCTTCGTTTCCAAGATGGAGTTCTCCCGTCTCTATCTTTTCTTTGAAGATTTGTTTCAGCCTGTTGCAGTCTTTGGTTGGATGGTGAACGAACCTATGGTAGCGGCAATACTTAGGATCCGCCATATCTTTCTCAGTTGGTGGACGTCTGATAGGAGGCAGCTTGATGGCATCGTCTTGAATCCACGCCTCCAAGAGTTCCACTACTTCATTCATGGGGAACGGGAAACCTGTATCTTCGGTGTCTTGTGTAGGAGTCTTGCCTGCTCCCTTTTGAGAAGAAGTCATGTGTGCTGGAGCCACACGCTTGGGTTGTTATTCTGTTGCTGAAGCTTTCCTTTTTCCTCATTCGCCAACCACGCTCACAGAAGGACCAGTGTTGTATTGTTTGTTGGTGAGACGCCTGCTTCCTCGACTCTCACGTGGATCTTCATTTCGAACAACCGTGGTTCTTTCTAGCAATGCTGGGGCAGTTGTGGCCGAACGTTTGGCAGCTTCATGGAGTTCGGAGAACGTCTGAAAACCCAGATTCTCTAGTAAAGCGCGATACATGGGTATCATCCCGTTGAAGCACAGCTCTACCAGCTGACGTTCAGTGATGTTCGGATCATGACAATCTAGTGCTTGAGTTCTGAACCTCTTAACGAAGTCGTTCGGATGCTCGTTATTCCGCTGAGAGACTCTCCCTAGATCTGAAAAGGTGATCTGCTCGGATACGAAGAAATACTTCCTGTAGAAAGCACCGACCATCTCGCCCCAATTGGATACGCCGTTGTTGATGGTGGATTTTCATTTAAGGTTAAAATTGTAAAAACCAAAAAATTATGCGCTAACATCTTGTAAAAGATAAAGCCATTAATAAGTGTTGAATACTTCTTCACTTTACTAATTCACCTAGAATGGAGCATGTGACAACAATCCCATTCTGTGAATTAAATACACGAAATTCATCCAGGTTGGAGCATGTAGCAACAATCCCATATACCCGTGAATTTATAGCATTATTAATTAATGCGTAAGCGACCTTGTATTTCTGTACTCATTATCGGTGCGGCATGACGACCGAGTGTTGCTCTCAGCAGAGAAACACGAACCTCCAAGCATTATAATGAAAGCATGTACGAAATACCCCAGACACTCTCGGTGTGCTGCAACTCTCGGTGTGTTATACTAGCCCGATTGAGCATCCGGACTTTCCAGTATCGATGTCGGAAATGATCTCGATCATCCAACTTCACCAGCATGATTGGATGGCCCAGATCAATTCCATAACCCCCAAACAGGTATGGAATATTCGCTGCCGAACCAACGCGGATCCCGTATGGCCGGCCTCCCCAAAAGATTGGCATAGCTTGACAAAACGTCCAAACTAGAGCGGTATGGGCGGAAAACCCTAAATTAGGGTTTGCGGCACATTACATGTGTCACAAAACAGTCTCAACCATCCATCTTCGCAGGTATAGATGGAGGGCGTAGATGTAGATTCAAAAGGCCCAGAGCATGTCAACACAATCACTGTGGGCCCGCCTACATACCGACCAATCGGTCGGGACCAACCATGGTTGGTCATCCCATTAAATACGCCCGAATGGAGCATGACGCACGGCCGTGAAACCCAAAATTATGGTTTTATGAGCATCACGAGCGTCCATCTTCTCCGCCATGAATGGAGGGTCCAAGATTAGATTAAACAGGTCCGGTCATACCAACATGACCATCGTGGACCCATCTATCCCCTCACCTGGTCGGCCAAGGCATACCATGCCTGGTTATCCCAAATCGTCCGCCCAAACTAGCGTGGTTACATTTCCCAATTGCAAACTAATATCGACCGCTCAACTTCGCCGGACGATTTGAGTGGCTTAGATCACGTTTTCATGGGACAGTCAGGTATAGGCGTGAACACCAGCCTATCACCTACACAGCAGACCGATCGGCCAAGACCAACCAAGATTGGTCGTCTTGGAATGCGCGCCCGAATTTGGCACGATGCGCGGCTTTTGTTTGCACTCGTTTTTCTTTGCAAACCGATCTCGACCACTCGACTTTGCTTAGGACGAATTGAGTGGTCCAGATCACACTTTCGTGAGATAATGGGTATGGGCGCCTACACCGTCATGCTGTCTACACGCATGTACGATCGTCCTGGCCAAAATCGTATCCCAAGCGTGGATTCGACCAAGCTGAAGAGGGATGCTTGCGCACCTCTTCTAAAACCCTAATTCCATCAACGGTCGCAAATGAGTGTCTCAAAGATCATCCCGTCCGTCCAACTTCACCAGCTTGGTTATACAACCCTGGTCAGGAGTTAATTGGTCAGTAAGGCGTCTTGGTGATCACCATCCGTCACTTTACCACACCATGATGCAGTACCTGCATAGAATACACACGATACTTCACAAGTATCGACCTCCTGAATAACGCAGTTTGTGGGTCCCACGACCCACATATTCCAGACATCAATCATGTCACAAACTGGAGGATACATACTGGGATATTGGTCTGGTGGTTTACAGCGTGCAACGCACAACGCGCCATCACAAGAGCGTGTCAGGAAGTCATGGACGGTTAAGTGATGATGAGAGAAGTGGGCAAGCCTGGTCGTGTGACACTAACACATTACTCCACTACTCCATCACTCCACTTTCTCCACTTCCCACGAGATACGAAGGTTAGGCTAAAAGACTTGTATAAATAGGTTCGTTATCCTATTTTTTAAAGAGGAACAAGTCCAGACAACAGAGGCAAGTGTTGATACAATCGTATTCAAACACCGGAACTGATAGCTTACATCCTGCAAGCCAGTCCAGCTTTATGATACAAGTCATACATATCCAACACCTTCACATTCTCAACACCTTCTTCGCTTCCCTCCCTAAGATCAACCCCATCTCCTTCACTTTGTGACCGAAACAAGTCTGGAACGGCCATTTCTTGGTTTAGGCCGGACTTGCACAGATTGATCTCTCGAATCTACAAGCACTCCCCGCGCAGTGCATTTTTTAAGGTTTAGACTCATTTCTCATCCACACACCCCAAATTACCAAAACCGGCAGAAATAGTTTTCACCCATAAACAATTGGCGACCACAGTGGGAGGTTAATCTCTCGGTTGTAAATTCAATACCTTCAATACCATTCAATCAATTTCGAGATGGTTGGTCTTAGGACCGCCTCGACAGTCTCAAATCCTGATGGTTTCTCCAACGGTGATACCCCTCCTCCTAACGGCGTATCTGACGGCATGATCAGGAGATTTCCAACATTTAGCGAACTAGCACGGGTACATGAGATTCACACGAAGAACATGGAGCTAATCAAAGAAGCGGTAAACGTCATACTTGATCTCCTCATTAAGATGACATCAGAGATAAGTGTTCCGGAGACCTCTACACCGAGGACTAGTTCCCCTTAGATCAACAGATTTACTACGAACCGGAGACCAGTGGATTAGGAAGCGGCATCTCTATTGGAAAGCTTGTGTGAACTCTTGCACCTCTCGAAGATTCAACGGGCAGAGACGTTTGCTGCAATTAATAAAATAGCTCTGGACGTACACTTGACTCCTTCATGTCCAGAAGTCCTGACTACACCGGAAGCATCTGTAAATAATGTTACATTTACAGAAGACGACATGATGGCAGAAGAAGGTCACAACCGGGGCTTACATGTTACCGCACGCATCAAGGGGTCAGAGTTCAGGAGGGCCCTTGTCGACACGGGAGCATATTCGAATGTGATTACTCTCAAGAGTCTCAGGACAGCCAAGGTTAGCCCATGCAAGATTGTACGACAGCCCACCACGATGACGGACTTCGAAGGAAACCAGACCAGCACATACGGGTATGTCAATCTGAATTTATCAGTAGGACCCGTTCAGTCAAGAGCAAAATTTGAAGTCATAGAAAAGGAGCCGGACTACCATATGATACTAGGGAGACCGTGGCTTCATGACAACAAGGTCATTCCTTCAACGTATCACCAGTGCCTGAAGACCATGCTAAATGAAGAAGTCATCCGTATTCCTGCATCATTGTCTCCGTACGCACCAATATGCGGAGTGGAGCTGTTCGAGCCAAAAGATACTTCGCAGGGAAGATCAGACAAAGTCCTGTGCACCCCACTACCCACGTGGGCTTCAATCTAGGAAGAAGACCGACTTGCATCACTGGGGGCCAAGCACCACGACAAGCCTTCTCTGACAAGGCGTCCATATTTATCCGGTGAAGCTTCAACCCACACTCACACCAAAAGGGAACGCACTTTCGAGGCGAAACGTGATCAGAAGGGGAAGACAATATACCGGCGCCGCTGTTAGCAATTAGCAGGAGAGACTGGCACCCAGTCTCTCCGCCCAATTGAATGCTACAAGAACGGCGAAATACAAGAGGAGGTATTGGACGCTCCGCGACAGCTACAAGATGGCACCAACTCCACAACCGACGAACTCGAGATTGTTAACATCGGGAATGAAGAATCTCCCAGACCTGTCTCTATCAGTTCGACTCTGTCCGTGGACGAACGTGCGAGTCTTGTCCAACTGCTCAAGGAATACCAAGACGTGTTTGCCTGGACATACGAGGAAATGCCAGGTCTAGAAGAGAAATTGGTCACCCATCACCTTCATGTTACGCCTGGATCCAAGCAAATCAAACAATCTCCGAGGCAATTCAGACACGAAGTGGAAGAGAAAATAAAGAACGAAATTCAGAAGTTGCTGGCTGCTGGCTTCATCATACCTATCCATCATCCGACCAGGTTATCTAATGTGGTCCCAGTAAAGAAGAAAAACGGACAGATTCGGTGATGTGTGGATTTCAGAGACTTGAACAAGTGCTGCCCCAAGGACGACTTTCCTCTGCCAAACATCGACATGTTAGTAGACGCCACCAGCGGACACGGCATGTTCTCCTTCATGGATGGTTACATCGGCTACAACCAGATAAAGATGTATGAGCACGATGCAAGTAAGACAGCCTTCCGAACCCCTCTTGGAAACTTTTACTATGCCATTTGGTTTAAAGAACGTCGGCGCAACGTATCAACGTGCTATGACGGCAATCTTCCATGACATGATGCATAAACAAGTAGAAGACTACGTAGATGATATTGTGGTCAAGTCAAGGACTCGAGCAGATCACACCAACGTCTTAAGGCAAGTGTTTGAAAGGTGTCGAGAATACAAGTTGAAGATGAATCCTCTGAAATGCGCTTTCGGTGTCTCTTCAGGCAAATTTCTGGGATTCCAAGTAACCGCGGAAGGGATCAAGGTAGACCCGTCCAAGACTCAGGCTATCCTCACAATGCCGCCTCCACGAACTGTGAAGGAACTCCAAAGTTTCATGGGCAAGGTAAACTACATCCGACGTTTTATACCGGGTCTAGCCCAACTTGCCGCCTCATTCACCCCCTTGCTAAAGAAAGGAGCTAGCTTCATTTGGACCACAACCCAACAAGAAGCTTTTCGAAAGATTCAACGAATACTGTCATCTCCAGCCATCATGAAGTCTCCTGTCCAAGGGAAGCCGCTGTGTCTCTACACCGCCTTCAGTGACACCGCCATAGGGGATCTACTCGCTCAGGAAGATGACGAAGGAGTCGAACATCCCATATACTACTTCAGCCGAATATTAAGAGACGCTGAACTTAGATACCCCAGAGCGGAAAAAGCATGTTTAGACTTGATCCATTCCATTCAGAAGTTTAGGCATTACCTGCTGTCTAATAGGGTGATACTCGTGTCTAAATCTGATCCTGCAAAGTTTTTACTTTCAAAGCCGGACCTGACTGGAAGTACAGGCAAATGGCTTCTCCAAATGTCAGAGCTGGACATCACGTGTGCGTCACCTAGAGCTATCAAGGGTCAAGCAGTTGCAGACTTACTGGCAACATTTCCTGGAAAAGGCACTACAAGGCTACATGAAGATCTCCCTGGATAATTTCCAGACGTCTCTGTTCTGGAAGAAGAAGTGTGGCTCATGTATTTTGATGGCTCTGCTACCCCTAGAAGTAATACTGGAGGAGCGGGCGTGGTATTAGTCTCTCCAACTGGGGAAGTATTCTCACATTCCTTCAAGCTGGACTTCGAATGCACCAACAACTCAGCAGAATATGAAGCCTTCCTCATATGGCTCCAAACAAGCAGGAGTCACGCATCTGGAGATAAGAGGTGATTCCAAGTTACTGGTAAATCAGATGAATGGAGTGTACGCATTGAAGGAAGTAACACTAGCACCATACCGATCAGAACCGCAAAGGTTACTAAACTATTTTGCCGACGCAACCATAATCATGTTGGTCGCAGCAACAACAAACACGCCGATTGTCTGGCAACATTGGCTACCAAATTGAAATTTGAAGGTTCGGAGGAAACCCTGACAGTAAAGAGGAGAACCATAGAATCAACATGGCTATCACAATACAAAGACACCAGGACTGATGATTGGCGAACTCCGATCATTCAAGAGCTCAACAGCTCGCTCTCCCAAGGAAAGGTCAGTCTCAAAACCCTACAGATCTTCTTCATGCTTCATGGTATGCTGTATTATCGAAACCCGGATGGTTGTCTTTCAAGATGACTTGGAGATGACGAAGCACAACTACATCTAAATCGTGTTCACAATGAAATTTGTGGACAATCACTGGTGGTAACGCTTTACCGACGACTCCAACGTATGGGCTATTACTGGCCAAAGATGGAGACTCAATCCAGACTACTTCAAAAGTCCTGCTCCAATTGCCAAGCACCGCCACACCAATTGGAAGTTTTTAGCGTGGACCACACTAGGGACTGGAGAGAGCCATACATCAGCTATCTTCGTGATGAAGCAACTTCCACCGATCAAAAGGATGCCATAAAGATAAAGCAAAAGGCCAAGCGGTTCGTATTCCACGAAGGGATCTTGTACCGCAAGAGTTTCAGAGGTAATCTATTAAGATGCCTGGCTGGGGTGGAAATTCCAGTCATTTTGAAAGAAACATGTAGTTGCAAGAAATCCCACACTACACCCCTCACAAGATTCCATACAATTAAATCATTTTTAAGATGAACAATTGTAAGTTTTTATTGATCAAACTCTAGAAATGTTACAAGATGAACATGAAATAAACCAAAGTATTACAGTCACTCTAAACTTTCTCTCTCTTAATGACTTGCTCAACACTCGAAAAAGATCTCTCTCCCCTTAAGCCTATTCGGCTCTTTATATAGGACATTACATAGCGGATGACAACTAAGCTGTCCTTTATTTTCGGGTATGCCTTGCGAAGTATCGCAAATGTATAAATGTCAAATCTCGCGACACTCCTCAATCTCGCTACACTGTCACATATTTCTCGTGTTTTAGCTGTCGTCATCCATTACGTCGTTTTTACTTCCAACCCGCGATATCTTCGCAATGTGTCGTTTATGGATTTCGCGAGAATCTTGATGTTGCGATATTCTGATCCTACATCTTGCCTCTTCTCATGTCTTCTCCGCGAAGAAGAGAACGTCATGAGAACTAGTCTTTTCAACATGCCGCAGCTGTTCATTTCTTTCCTTTATTTTTCTGCCGACAAGCTTCCGTAAATCCAGTAAAAATGCTTACACGTGTTAGAACTTCCCCTTTTTACCGGCACATTAAATGCTAACCGGTCATCCTTTTCTTGTCTATTTAAGGAGAGATTTATCGAGAATATCTTTCTTTTCTTTTACTTCATCTTCTTCATCTGCATTCTTTGTAAATCCTTTATCGTCTGCAACTTTTGCTATTGTTCATCTGGTTGTAAATCTTCTCTGTTACTGTTCTTGTGGAGCCATCAAGGTTTGTAGATCATACTGCATGTGATCCATTTGAACTCTTCTACTGAGATTACTTTATTTGATTTTGTTCATCTCTGATTAATTCCCTTATTGTTTCTGTTTTAGTAAGAACGTCCCTATCACCAAATTCACAGTCCAAAATCCTAAAACATCCAAGGGTTCGCAACTAAAATCCGTTGCACACAAGAGAAAGCCTGCGAATAGCAAGGTATTAAGAAACATTTACTCTTCTAATAACAATATTGTTGCCTCTGTTTCTTATTTAACTTGTGATTCGCATAATGACAAAAACATCGATAGATCCCCCAAAAGATCTCGTCGTTCTAAACATGTTGAAACCTCTGTTCCTTTTCCTATATTTAAGCTTACAACTCCTCCTGCGATATTGTCGCAAGATAAATCTGCCCATACTGTCCGCGAAAATGTCGCTGCTGATTTTCCTCCTATGTCTGAGTTTTCCATAGATGAAGTTCCTCATGATAGACCTATTGTGAATGAACCATTTTCTTCTCCTACTATCGTTGCCTCTGCCTTCCCCCAGTCATTAACCTTCATCAGATTCCATCTTCTCATGACATTCTTGCGACTAAAGATGATTCAACTCTCCCCTCTTCTGTCGTCACTTCTTCTTCATCCGAGTCTATCCTTTTTACTAAGGAAAACTTGGAGGGAATGGATGTGGCTTTCAAAGTTTTATCACATATTATGAATGACACCAGGAAGGCCTCTGTCGATCCTGTCAAGTCTAATGTCTGCGAGATTTTAAGTAAATACTTTGGTTCTGATAGAATTTCGCAATCATCTTTAGAGAAAGAAGTTAAAATCTTGAAGAGCAATCTCCAAGCCATGACTGCAAAGTGTGACACTCTCCATCTTGAGAATCAAAAACTTCAAAATGTCTCACTGGATCGTGACAATCTTTGTAAGAAGAACGAAGAATTAAAAGGTACAACTCCCCTTTCCTTCCTTGCAAGGTATATATATATATATATATATATTTTTTTTTATGGCATACAAGAATCCCTTGTTCCCCCTTTAAGCTTTGAACCAGAAGCGAAAAATGGAGATATATCAGTTGGAATCTGTTGTTGAAGAAACTCGAATGGACAGAGACGTTTGGATGGAGCAATATAACCAATTAGATAATCTTCATACATATTCTGTTGATCAAATAGAAAATCTTTCTAAAGAAAATGCTGACTTAGTTCATAAGCAGGGCTCATTAAGTAGCGAATTATCTCGTCTTTCTTACTCTTTGACTACAACTAATTTGGAGTTGGAAACTTTATCAGATGAAAATGAGACTCTTTCTCAAGAGAAGCGAGCTCTGTTAAATAAAGTGGCGATTTCCTCGCAACAACTTGATGTCTGTCAAAAAATGTGAAAAGAACAAGAACAATCTCTTTGTTCACTGAGAAGTAAACTCGAAGAAGTTACTGTTGAGAGGGATAAACTTATCCAAGGTAGAATAACTTAAAGTGTAAAAACAATCCAACTCAAGGATCAATATTCCAAGTTAGAAGAATCCCATTCTTCTCTTGCGAAGGAAAACGCCTTACTTGTTTCTAACGAAAAGAGCTTGCGATCTCGACTGAAAGGTTTAGTTGGAGATAATTTTGACAGTGCCATGAATCATTTGGAGAATAGTTCTTTGGCTTTAACCCAATATCTTATCTCGCAAAAGGTAGGTATTCATGATATTTGACTACCTTAATCAATTCGCTTTCTTGAATTTATGGTATTTTTCTTGCGAGAAAGTCTGAATTATTTTCTACATTCTTTATTTTTGCAGAATCTGAGAAAAATCTTCATTCCTCCATTTCCACTTTGAAATCTGACTATGCTGAAATTCGCAAAGAAAATGGACTGCTCGCCGCTTCTCTTGCTCGCTCTCGCGATCGGGCAAAAAGAAGACTCAAATATCTCACTTACTCTAAAGATATAGAGAGTAGGAATCATCAGAAAGCACTCCTTCGCCAATTTCACCTCAAAGCTGAAGTTCTTGTGAATGATGTCTTATTGTCCAAATCTCTTGATCCTGTATCTGTCGAACCTTTGGACGTAGGTGATGATGAGGTTCCTAACCCTCCTGATAGTGATTATGATTATGAAAGTGGCGAAGACTCCGCAGATGAAGAGATAATTCTACCTGATGAAGCTGTTAAGAAGAATTTAATTAAAGGAGGGTCTAGCGAAAATGTAATAACTGGCGAAAGTGTGGTAGTTGATGAAGCTAATAAAATTGTTGAAGAACATCCAGTATCTCCTTCTGGTGAAAAAATTGATATTGAGAATTGAACTTCTCTTGTAATTCTACTTCTTGCATTGTTACTTCTGTAGGATCAGAATATCGCAACACCAACACCTCTGCGAAATCCATAAATATTACATAGCGAAGGCGTCGCAGACGAGTAAAATAAGTGACCCAATGGATGACGATAGCCAGAACACGAGAAAGGTGTGAAGATCTAGCGAGAACTAGGAGTGTCGTGAGATTATGCATTTGTACACTTGCGACACTTCGCAAGTCATTCCCGAAAATAAAGGACAGCTTAGCTGTCATCCATTATGTAATACCCTATATAAAGAGCCGAACAGGCCTATTGGAGGAGGGATCTTTTTCGAGTGTTGAGCAAGTCATTAAGAGAGAGAAAGTTTATAGTGATTGTAATTTCTTTAGCTCTTTTCCATTTTATCTTGTAAATATTCAAGAAATTAATCAACAAAAATTATAATTGTTCATCTTCAATGGTTTAATTGTGTGGATTCTTGTGAGGGGTGTAGTGTAGGATTTCCTGCAACTACAACTTCTTTATGCACTTTAATCACCACCTTTGAGATGTATTTTATTTTTCTTCCTTCTTGTTTGGAAGACAATCTTTGATGTTTAACAATTCCTATTTTTTTATGTGAATTTTATCATTGCGACAAGATCGCAGGACGTGCTTACATTTTCATGTGATGACCCATTGATCTTGCCTTATCATTTTTCTTGTGTGGTTTTATTTTGCCTTCCTAGTTAAAGGTCTTATTTTGCCACCTCTCATTTTTGCGACAAAATCGCAGGACATCTTTACACTTTCATGTAATGACCCATTGATCATGTCTTATCATTTCTTTAGTATTATTGCCTCTGCAGGATATTTTTCTTGCGACAATATGATAGGCCTAAATATCCTTGCGAACATAAAGCCCCATGACATTGCCGTCTTTGCGACGAAATCGCAGGACGTCTTTACACTTGCATGCAATGACCCATTGATTTCGTCTTATCTACTCTTTTGTATTTTTGCCTCTTCAGTATTGTTGCATAAATATGACAAGCCTTGATACTCCATTGAGTAAGAAGCCTCATGACATTTACGTCTTTTTTGACACTATCAGCTCCCTAATGGAGGGTGCCGCCCTTATCTTCCCCCTGGTTGCCCCTTCAAGGAGGCGTACTTCTTCCATACAAGGCTAGCTCCTCCCATCCGGTCTTAACAACAACCAGTTGTTTTCGTGACCTCTTATCCCTTTTGCCTATAGGGCTTATGGTTACGAGACTGCACCCTAAGTGGAGTTTTCTTGGCCGAAAAGATAAGCCGAGACTTGCCAAGAATGGCCGAGACACTTCAAATGCCCCAGGCACCCTTGGCTCAACCGTGTACCTCGGCGCCTTGGTCAAATGCTGACTCCTTAGAAGAGACCCCCAGTCGTCCAATCTAAGTCACTAGCTTAGATTGAAAATCCAGGGTACCTCTCCTGGATGGGTGTTATTACCCCTAGTCTCCATGACTCGGGTTCCAGGGGCGGTGTAACCTTTTCCCTGAGCCACGTTTACAGATACCCCCTTACCATGACGCACTTTAGGTACATTGCCTCTTGCGAAATTTTATTCGCGAACTAGGGTGTACGCCATAGTAAGTTCGCCATTTATGATTATTTTATTGATTCTTCTGTATATGCAAGCACTTTTGTAGTATCGCTGATGTTTGATAAATTTTCATCGTTTTCTTGTGCGAAACATTCGCCTGTTTTTCGAGAATGAAAATGAAACATTTAATTGTTTTTGTCTCAATCAGGTACCATTCCGCAGTCTACTTCTTCACCATAATTTTTTATGGGTAATATCTCTTTAAGTATAATCTATTCCAAGGTCTATCGAGTCTGCGTCCCACATCTTTACCTTCAGGGTCCATCAATCTATATGCTCATGTCCCAATTATTTCCTTGATGATATAAGGTCCATCCCATTTTTTCGCAAGCTTTCCACCACTTTCTCGCTGATATATTGGTGTTTCTCGCAACACCAAATTGCCTGGCTGAAACTCGCGTGTTTTAATACGTTTATTATATTCTCGGGCTAATCTTCGCTGGTAATTTTCCATTTGCTGCAAGGCCCTTTCTATTTTTTCTTCTAATTCATCCAATTTAGTTAAAATAATACCCGCACTAAGATTTTTCTCCCAAGCTTCTCTCTTTGTTGTTGGGATAATAACTTCTGTTGGTAGTACAGCCTCAACCCCATATGTTAAACAGAAAGGTGACATTCCAGTGGCTTCTCGTCTGGTTGTGTTGTAAGCCCATACTGCATTATGTACTTGTTCGCACCATGTTTTATTGTACCCTTCTAATTTCTTCTTTAATATATCTGCGATTGTCTTATTTATTGCTTTCGCTTTCGCCCATTTGCCCGAGGGTATAATGGAGTTGACTTTCCACATTTTATCTTAAATGCATTAAGTAACAATTCTATATTCTCGTCCCTCGAATCGCTTCCCATTATCGGATACCAATTGTGCGGGAATTCCAAATCTACATATGATATTCTCAAATATGAATGTAAAAATATCTTTGTCGCGAATGTGTTGCACTGCCTTTACTTCTGCCCATTTTGTGAAATAATCTGTCGCGACAATCAGATATCTTCTTTGTCCAGACCCTGGTAAAAATGGTCCCACAATATCTAAACCCCATTTTCCAAAAGGCCATACACTTGTTGAAGAAGTTAATGGTGCTCCTGGTGCATGTATTTTCTTTCCGTGCCTTTGACAATCTTCGCAACGCCTTGATATTTGTTTCGCATCTTCATGCATATATGGCCAGTAATAGCCTTGCATTTTCGCCTTGTATGCCATAGATCTTCCACCACTGTGATTGCCAGTATCCCCACTATGTAACATTTTTAATACTGCTTCTCCTTCTTTTCGTGTTAAACACCTGAGTGAAGGTCCATTAAAGGATCTCTGATATAGTACCCCATCCCTCATTTCATAATTTGTCGCACCGCTTTTTAATTTGTGTGCCTCCAGCCTATTTCTCTGTGTTTCTCCTCTCATCAAATATGCATGAAGTTCGGCTCTCCAATCTTCAATAACAGGTGTTTGCTCCTCATCTTCTATGATCATTACATCTACCTCCCCTTCTTCTTCCTTATTGATCGACGGTGATAAAAGTGTCTGTATCTTTATGCATCTCGCAGTTGGATCCGTCATCATACTTGAGATAAAAGCAAAAGCATCTGCGAGTCTAATTATCTTTTCTTGGTATGTGTCTCCATTTTATTTTTGGGATTTTCGCTGACAGTTCTCCAACAAGTTTCTTGTATTTCTTTAAAGATGGTTCATTTGTAGTGTATTCTCCTTTTATTTGTCGAATGACTAGCTACGAGTCACTGGTGATTCTCACATTTTCTAATTGCATTTCTATTACGAATTTCAAAGCATGTATGACAGCTTCATATTCCGTTTCATTATTGGTGGATGCAAACTCCAATCTGAAGGAAAAAGACATTTTAATGCCCTCTGGCGAAATCAAAACAATTCCAATTCCGTTACCTTGTCCATTTGATGATCCATCTACCAAAACTTCCCATCTATCTGGCTTTGTCAGTAGGTCCTTTGGGTTTCCATATTCTTCTTCTATATCCATCATCTCTTCCACTGCTTCATCATCTTCTAAAGGAAATTCTGCTAAAAATTCCGCGACAACTTGTGATTTGGGTGAAGATAGTACTTCGTACTTAATTTTGAAGTGTGTTATTTGTGCATTCCATCTCTCAACTCTGGATGATCTTTTTGAATTCTTCATTACTGATTCAATGGGTACCTTTGTCAATACCTTTACTGTATGTGCTTGAAAATATATGCGAAGTTTAAACGCTGCGTAAACTAGCGCCAAAATTAACTTTTCGATTTTTGAATAATTTTTCTCTGCGGCATTGAAGGTTTTACTGATGTAATAGATTGGTTTCTCAATTCCTGCATCTGCTCGCAACAACACAACACTTAATGCGTGCGATTTCGTCGCAAGATATAATAATAGTTCTTCTCCTGGTTCTGCTTTTTGCAAAATAGATATATTCATCAGATAATATTTTATTCCTTGCAAGGCTTTCTCGCATTCATCCGTCCATTTAAATTTTGTCCCCTTTTTGAGAATGTTGAAAAAGTGTTTGCATTTATCTGATGACCGCGAAACAAATCTCCCTAGTGAAGCTAAGAGTCCGTTTAACTTTTGTACATCTTTTATTGTTGCTGGGGTTGGCATGTCGCGAACTGCTTGCACCTTCGCCGGATTAACTTGTATACCCTCTTTTGATATAATGTAGCCTAAAAACTTCCCGGACACAACCCCAAAAATACACTTCTCTGGGTTAACTTTGATGTTAAACTGTCTCATTTGTTCAAAAATTTCTCTCAGATCTTGGACATGATCTTTTGCTTCTTTACTTTTTATTAACATGTCATCCACATACACCTTTAGTGTCTTATGTATCCAATTCGCAAACACTTTCTCTACCATTCTTTGGTATGTTGCTCCAGCATTTCGCAAACCAAATGGCATTTTTGTGTAACAATATAATCCTCTTGGGGTGAAAAAAGCAGTGTGTTCTTGATCTTCTTCAGCGAGAGGGATTTGATTATATCCTTTGTATCCATCTAAAGAAGATATTCTATCATTCCCTGCTGCCGATTCTACCAATTGTGGGATATCTGGTAATGGAAAACTATCTTTTGGGCAAGCTTTATTTAGATCAGTGAAATCTATACAGATTCTTATCCCTTTATTCTTCTTTGGAACTACTACCATGTTTGCTATCCACTCCGGATATTTTGCTTGTCTTATAATTCCTGCATCAAGCATCTTCTGTAACTTTTCTTCTATTTGAGGATGATATGTTGTTGCGATTTTTCTGATTCTTTGTTTGAATGGCCTTACATTTTTATCAATCTCCAATTTATGACATGCCGCAGACGGATCTATTCCCGGTACCTCATCCATATCCCATGCGAAAATGTCTTTATATTCTCAGCAGATTAATGATTCTTTCTTCCTCATCCTCCTCCATCTTAGTTCCAATTTTTAGTATTTTGGGTGCTTCTTTGGTCCTAACATTCACTTCGTTTGTTGGTTCTGCCGCGGTGTAACTGGCCTCAGGTTCTCGCGTAGGTGTTGGTTCTTTTATCTCCTTCGCAGGTCCATTCCCTTCTTCCGAGATTTCGCCAGGTATGCCATTTCCTTCCTCTGCTCTTATCATGTAAATTCTAAATTCTTCTTCTTTCTTTGCTTTCCTCACCATTTTCCTGCGATTTTTCCGCTTCTCTGCACGTCCTTCATATTGTTTCACTTCAATTTGATAACATAATCTCGCTTTATCCACATCTCCTTTAATTTCACCGATCCCACTTGGCATAGGAAATTTAATGCATTGATGTAATGTCGACGCTACGGCTTTAATCGCATGTATCCATGGTCTTCCCAACAACATGTTGTATGGTGATTCCATATCCACTACACATAATATTACTCGTGTTTCGATTTCTCCTAGTAAAATTCACAACTCTATTTCTCCTTTTGGTTTTGTTACAGATTTGCCAAAGCCATGAATATGATAGGTTGAAGGAGACATTTCTTCATTTTTGTACCCCATTTCTTTGTATGTATGGTAGAACATTATATCCACCGAACTCCCTGTATCCACCAAAGTTCTGTTTATTGTCCATTCTTCCATAATTTTACCGTGTTCACCTTTTCTTTCTGTGTGACCACTGTGATTACCAAAGGAGATGTGTGTCCCAAATTTTCTTTTGATATTTCTGCTGCTGTAAACGTAATTTTTTGTTTTTCCCAATCTCTCAAAGGTGATGTTTTCTCAATTGTTATAGTTTTCTTTCCTTCAAAGTATCATTTATGTATTCTCCCTCTGACGTTCTCATGAAATTCATTGATCATTGTTTTTGTGATCGATTTACACTCCAACCTTTTGGTAAATTTCTCTATCTTTATTGATTTATCCGCTTGTTTTATTATTTTCTTGATTTGAACAACCTTGATAACAATCTTCAATCTGTCCCTTCAATCAGTCCCTGTTTCTAGCGTCATTATGTAGTTGCAGGAAATCCCACACTACACCCCTCACAAGATTCCATACAATTAAATCATTTTTAAGATGAACAATTGTAAGTTTTTATTGTTCAAACTCTAGAAATGTTACAAGATGAATAGGAAATAAACCAAAGTATTACAATCACTCTAAACTTTCTCTCTCTTAATGACTTGCTCAACACTCGAAAAAGATCTCTCTCCCCTTAAGCCTATTCGGCTCTTTATATAGGACATTACATAGCGGATGACAGCTAAGCTGTCCTTTATTTTAGGGTATGCCTTGCGAAGTATCGCAAATGTATAAATGTCAAATCTCGCGACACTCCTCAATCTCGCTACACTGTCACATCTTTCTCGTGTTTTAGCTGTCGTCATCCATTACGTCGTTTTTACTTCAAACCCGCGATATCTTCACAGTGTGTCGTTTATGGATTTCGCGAGAATCTTGATGTTGCGATATTCTGATCCTACAAAACACACGAGGGGGAGCATCAAGGGAAGAGGAAACTGTTTCTCCAGATACACGAGAAATACTATTGGCCGACCATGGAGGATGACGCGGCCTCTTTTTTTCAGAGCTGTCACAAATGCCAAATTCATGGGGACCTTGTTCACGCACCTTCCACCCCTTTACACTCGATAAGCAGTCCGTGGACATTCTACAGCTGGGGACTGGACATTATTGGGAAAATCAACACGCCCTCATCGAAGCAGCACGAGTACATCATAACTGCGACAGAATACTTCACCAAATGGGTAGAAGCCATTCCATTGCGAGGAACTACAGGAGCAACAATTGCGGCTTTCATTAAAGAACACATCATTTGTCGTTTCGGTGTACCTAAGCATATTATCACTGATAACGACACTTCCTTCGCCAACAAGCAGGTACGAGAGTTACTTGAAGGATATGGCATTAAACAAGTTTTCTCCACCATCTACTATCCTCAAGGGAACGGACAAGCTGAGAGTACCAACAAGACACTGATCCGGATCATCAGTCGAACAGTACTTGACAACCCTAGGGAATGGCATGACCAGTTACCAATGGCGCTGTGGGCATACCGGACGTCACCTAGAAGCTCCATTGGAGTTTCCCCATATTCACTTGTTTACGGAGCAGATGCAATTCTCCCGGCAGAGATCAAAATCCCATCAGCCAGGATTGCAGCGACGACCGGGATCCACTAGGACGAGGATGAAGCCTCTAACTCTCGAATAGCGGAGTTAGACACTCTGTATTTCAGGAGAAACAAAGCGGAAGAACGCACTCAGGTGTACATGAATAGAATTTCCAGGGCATATAACAAAACTGTGAAACCACGTATTTTCAAAGTGGGAGATTTGGTCTTGAAAACGGCCAAGCACATCCAGCAAGATATGTCCGCACCAAAATTCTCACCGAAATGGGAAGGTCCTTACACAGTCACCAAAGCTTACAATACTGGCTACTACAAGATCATTAAGGTGGACGGAGGTAGGCTGGAAGTGGTCATCAATGGAAAATGGCTCAAAGCATATCATGCTTGATCATTGTCCGCTCTGTCTCGTGACGCTACAATACAACCATTTATTTTCATTACGTGTTTGAATCATCAATTATATTCATAGATGCATTAATGAAAACCCGTTTCACCAAATCAAAACCAGTACAATTTATTCCACAAAGATGTTCAAAAGAAAACTTTGACACAAACATCATTAACAATGAGGGAACATAGCTACTTAGAAGAGTCCATCTAGCAGATTATAGTTCCTTGAGAGCATCATCTCCAGTCTAGCTTGATACCTCTCTGTCCTTTTCCTCAAGTCCTGTACTGCCTGTTCTACCTTCTTTGATTCCGCAGCCAGAGCCTTCTCCTCTTCCAGGATAGCTTTCGCAGCAGGAACAACATTTACGAGGATACCAGCTCGATCAACCTTGATGATATCAAGACGCTGCCGCAACCAACCCATGTTAAACTCCATGGATTCGCAGGTAGATACCATATTCTCCCACTTTTCGAGACTCGATTCGGCAACATTGCGGATGGAAATATTCTCCATCTCAGCAACCATGGGAAGAAGGCAGTTTACCGTGGTAACCAAAGCAGGTGAACAGTGCCGGACCACATTCCTGGTTGCAGTATGGCCGTACTTTCTCCATAACTTTGTGTACAAAGGAACAAACTCCTTCCGCACTAAGAATCCACCGACGCCTCGGTAGCCGGAAGATACACACTTCATGCGAACATCGAATGAAAGACCTGTATTGGGGTATTCATGAGATGAGATACCCGGATCCGCATCTTCGAGGTCTACAGGGGTAGGCATGTTTGAGTTTGAAGGAAGAGGACTGTTTAAGTTGTCATCATCGATAACTGTCACGCATGTTCCGGAGGAGTATCTCTGCAAAAAAAGAGAGGATTATTCATTTGATCACTATGAGGAGCAAGCAATTGATCAGAAGAGGAAAAGAAGACAGATCGGTATGATCTTCTTGACTCGGAGAACACGAGCCGCGGATTCATCATGAAGCTCAGAAGAGGGTCGCGCACGCTTGACAGGGGATCCTGGGTGATACGAAGAAGACGATCTACTATTGTTCGACATGTTGGAGAGATAGGGTTTTCTGCAGAAAAAAATTATCGGCATTTTTTAAACCCCGCATACACACTGAAGAAAATCTTAAGAGAGACCGGATCAGCTACAACAGAACTCGTCCGATGAATGAGGTCTCAATGTCGACCAGGTCGTACTTCTCCTCCAAACCCTAATCAGGACTCCCAGGGCAACGCCTGACGATGTCGACCTACCCGGTAAATATATATTCACTTTAGCTTGGTCATTTCAGTGTACAAGTTTGTCACCATCTTATGCCTACCCCACAATAGTGTAACCATTATGTGCTAGGCAGGGGACTTAATGTTGATGGTGGATTTTCATTTAAGGTTAAAATTGTAAAAACCAGAAAATTATGCGCTAACATCTTGTAAAAGATAAAGCCATTAATAAGTGTTGAATACTTCTTCACTTTACTAATTCACCTAGAATGGAGCATGTGACAACAATCCCATTCTGTGAATTAAATACACGAAATTCATCTAGGTTGGAGCATGTAGCAACAATCCCATATAACTGTGAATTTACAGCATTATTAATGAATGCGTAACCAGCCTTGTATTTCCTGTACTCATTATCAGTGCGGCATGACGACTGAGTGTTGCTCTCAGCAGAGAAACACGAACCTCCAAGCATTATAATGAAAGCATGTACGAAATACCCGTACAGGCTGAAACTCTCGGTGTGTTATACTAGCCCGATTGAACAACTCTCGGTGTGTTATACTAGCCCGATTGAGCATCCGGACTGTCCATATCAGTCTGGAAATGATCTCGATCATCCAACTTCACCAGCATGATTAGATGGCCCAGATCAATTCCATAACCCCCAAACAGGTATGGAATATTCGCTGCCGAACCAACGCGGACCCCGCATGGCCGGCCTCCCCAAAAGATTGGCACAGCTTGCCAAAACGTCCAAACCAGAGCGGTATGGGCGGAAAACCCTAAATTAGGGTTTGCGGCACATTACATGTGTCACAAAATAGTCTCAACCATCCATCTTCGCAGGTATAGATGGAGGGTGTAGATGTAGATTCAAAAGGCCCAGAGCATGTCAACACAATCACTATGGACCCGCCTACATACCTGACCAATTGGTCAGGACCAACCATGGTTGGTCATCCCAATTCGTACTCCCGAATGGAGCATGACGCATGGCCGTGAAACCCAAAATTATGGTTTTATGAGCATCACGAGCGTCCATCTTCTCCGGCACGAATGAAGGGTCCAAGATTAGATTAAGCAGTCCCGGTCATACCAACATGACCACCGTGGACCCATCTATCCCCTCACCGGTCGGCCAATGCATACCATGCTGGTTATCCCAAATCGTCCGCCCAAACTAGCGTGGTTACACTTCCCAATTGCAAACTAATCTCGACCGCTCAACTTCACGGACGATTTGAGTGACTTAGATCACGTTTTCATGGGACGATCGGTATAGGCGTGAACACCAGCCTATCACCTACACGCCAGATCGATCGGCCAAGACCGACCAAGATTGGTCGTCTTGGAACGCGCGCCAATTCGGCACGATGCGCGGCTTTTGTTTGCACTCATTTTCTGTTGCAAACTGATCTCGACCACTCGACTTTGCCGGACGAATTGAGTGGTCCAGATCACACTTTCGTGAGATAATGGGTATGGGCGCCTACACCGTTGTTTAAGGGTGAAAACTACTCCTGCAGAATTTGGTAATTTGGGGTGTGGATGAGGAATGAATTTAAACCTTAAACAAATGCACTGCGCGGTGAGTGCTTGTAGATTCGAGAGATCAATATGTGCAAGTCCGGCCTAAACCAAGAAATGGCCGTTCCAGACTTATTTCGGTCACAAAGTGAAGGAGATGGGGTTGATCTCAGGGAGGGAAGCGAAGAAGGTGTTGAGAATGTGAAGGTGTAGACTTGCTTATGACTTGCAACAGGAAAGTGAACAAGCTTGCGGTTGGTGTAAGCAGGCTCTGGGTGTTCTCTTGTTGTTTTTCTCTGTTTTTCTCCGGTTGTTTTTGAAATAGGGCGGAGAATCTATTTATACAAGTCACTGAGCCTTATTCACGTCCCTCGTGGGAAGTGGAGGAAGTGGAGTGATGGAGTAGTGGAGTTGTGCTTTGGTGATACACGACCAGCCTTGCCCACTTCTCCTGTTCATCTCTAACCGTCCATGACTTCTTAACACGTTCTTGTGATGGCGCGTTGCACGCTGCACGCTATAAACCGCCAGACCAATACCCCACAGATGTATCCCCCATTTTGTGACATGATTGATGTACTGGAATGTGTGGATTGTGGATCCACGAAAGATAGCATGTAATCTTCGAATTGAATAACCGCATTATTCAGAAGTCTATACTTGTGAAGTATCGTGTGTATTTTATGTGCAGTATCTTGCATCATGGTGTGGTAAAGTGATGGGTAATGACGCCTCACCGACCAATTAACTCCCGACTGGGGTTGTATAACCAGCTGGTGAAGTTGGACGGATGAGATGATCTTTGAGATACTCATCCGCGATCGTTAATGAAATTAGGGTTTTGAAGAGGCGCGCAAGCATCACTCTTCAGCTTGGTCGAAACCAAGCATGGGAAGGATTTCGGAGAGGACCGACCGGGCGTGCAGGTAGATAGCATGCCGGTGTACACGTCCATGTCTCACTGTCCCATGAAGGTGCGATCTAGGCCACTCAATTTGACCGGCAAAGAGGAGTGGTTGAGATCGATTTTGCAATAGGAATTTGATGCCGCAAAAGGCCGCACACCATACTCTTTTCCGGCGCGCGTTCCAAGACGACCTAACTTGGTCGGTCTTGGCCGATTGGTTTGACGTGAAGATGGTAGGCTGGTGTTCACACCTATACCTGAATATCCCATTAAAACGTGATCCGAGCCACCCAAATCGTCCGGCGAAGTTGAGCGGTCGAGATCAGTTTGTGGTTTGGGAGGCGTGGCCACGCTAGTTTGGACGCACGTTTTGGATTAACTAGGCATGATATGCCCTAGCCGAACACATGAGGAGGTAGATGGGCCCACAGTGGTCATGATGGTATGACCGGACCTGTTTAATCTAATCTGGGACCCTCCATTCGTGCCGGAGAAGATGGACGCTCATGATGCTCAAAACCCTAATTTTGGTTTTCAAAGCCGTGCGCCATCTCTTGTTTGGGCGACAATTTTGTCACGACCAAACATGGTTGGTTTTTGACCGATTGGTCAAGTGTGTAGGCGGGCCCACGGTGATCGTGTTGACATGCTCTGGGCCCTTTGAATCTACATCTACACCCTCCATCTATACTGCGAAGATGGATGGTTGAGACCGCTTTGCAACACATGTAATATGCCGCAAACCCTAATTTAGGGTTTTCCGTCCATAATGCTTGGTATGAACGGTTTCTTGGCAAGCTAGGCCAATGACCGACCATGCGGGGTCGGCCGTGGGTATTCCATACCGCTTGGGGGTGATGGAATTGATCCGGGGTCATCCAATCATGCTTATGGAGTTGGATGATCGCGATCGAATCATATCCGGGACCGATACGGTCAGTCAGGATGCTCAATCGGGCTAGTATAACACACCGAGAGAGGGGCTCAATCGGGCTAGTATAACACACCGAGAGTCGGCTGTACGGGTATTTCGTACATGGTTTCATTATAGTGCTTGGAGGTTCGTGTTACTCTGTAAGAGTAACACTCGGTCGTCATGCCACACTCGATAATGAGTAATGGAAATACAAGGCTGATATGAAATTCACGGGGAAGGGATTGTTGCTACATGCTCCAACCTGGAGGAATTTCATGTATTCTGAGAATGGGATTGTTGCCACATGCTCCATTCTTGGTGAATTAAGTGAGGGAGTATCCAACACTTATTAATGGCTTTATCTTTTACAAGATGTCGTAGCATAATTTTTCCGGTTTTTACAATTTTAACCTCAAATGAAAACCCACCATCAACATTAAGTCCCCCGCCTAGCACACAATGGTTACACTATTGTGGGGTAGGCATAAGATGGTGACAGAGTTAAAGATAAAACTTTATGAGACAAAGTTAGATGTTACCGGGAGAGACGGGTCATCTGTCCTTGGACTATGTCACGTTCAAAAGGCATCTAGGAGAGCATTCCCCTAGTATGATGTCGGTCTTGCCTGCTTCGATCGACCTTGTTATGCCTGCTTCAGTCGAGGGCCCGCTCCGTGCTTGCTCCGTTTGAATGTCGGTCTTGCCAGATTGACCTTGTTATGCCTGATTAGGTCGAGGGGCTATTGCGCCTGCTTCGCTCGATCGTGGGGTTGTGCCTAATCGACGGACTGCTGCGCCAGCTTTGTTCATGGGGCTACTGCGCATGTTTGATCGAACGTGGGCTTGAATTTCGTGAACATGATTCCCATGACATAAGAGTACCGTGTTGTGCAAATAAATATGGTCCCGCCATATATGCTTGATTGAACGTGGGTCCCATATCGTGTATGCCTGACTGAATGTCACCTTTATACCAGCCTCGTGCCCTTGACCAACACCGGTCTTGAAACTTAGCAATACCGGACTTGTGACTTGATCAATACCAGACTTGAAGCTTGAACAATACCAGACTTGAAGCTTGAGCAATACCGGACTTGTGACTTGATCAATACTAGACTTGAAGCTTGACCAATACCAGACTTGAAACTTGAGTGATACCGGACTCGTCACTTGATCAATACCGGACTTGAAACTTGAGTGATACCGGACTCGTCACTTGATCAATACCGGACTTGAAGCTTGAGCAATACCAGGCTTGTGACTCGATCAACACCGGACTTGAAACTTGAGCAATACCGGACTTGTGACTTGATCAACACCGGACTTGAAACTTGATCAATACCGGTGTTTGGACCCAATACCAGCCTTGTGTACTCCAGCGTGAATGTGTGTTCTGTCGTGTGTGACTACACATCTCACGTGTTTTTATACAAGTCTTGACTCATGTCTTTTATTGTAGAATGAAGAAAAGAACTCTGTTGAGATGTCTTCTGGGTATAATGCTGGTGCCAAGTCAGGAGGTGTTGACAGCTTCAAAGATATGCCGAACATTGATGATGAGTTGTTCACCGCGCCCTTTCAACTATATGAAAATATCCGTTCCATAAGATAACCCTTCTCCTATCGACTTCAAGATTTTTCATGCTCCGCTGAACCCTCATGAAGGATGGATGAGACATATGTTGAGCAACGAGTACATCAAAGATAACTTGACCAGAGCGCAGATTATTGATGCAGCTTGAGTGTTGAAATGGCTCGAGAGGATGTTAAAGTGGTTTCTGGTGCGAACATTGAGGTGGATCCTGGAGAGAGTGTTGAAGAAGGATTCTGAAGCGAACGTGGGTCCCGGAGAGAGCGTTGAGGCGACTCTTGAATAGACCATTGAAGCAGCTTCTGCTAGAGGGAGGGTTGAAGTGTTTCCCTCTTCAGTTCGATTTACCCTTGCGAATTCCATGCTTCTTAACTGACCATCTCTCTCATGTTGAAGAATTCCTTGACTAACGGTGAAGGAACTTTATGCTGAGCCTCAGTCCCCAAGCGTGGTTTACATGGTTTGTTCGTAGTGGTTGTTGTCGAGCCAGATATGGAATATCTTGGACATTGTTTCATCATTGTGGGAGTCGTGCATGTGGTACTGGAGTTGGAGTTGACGGACACGCAGGATGTTGTATCTCGATGGTTTTCCTCTTGCTGCTTGAGGAACCGCTATGAAGGTGAAGGTTGTATCCCTGTTGGTGAGATATATGCTCCTACAAACATTATGAGGCTCTTCATTACGGCAGGCTGGTTCTTTCTAATGGGCATATGTTGTTGTAGATGAGCGTTCAATAGCTCCAGAGGATGACCAAAAGCGCGGATTCTCCAACATAGCATGATCGACATGTACCACTGTCTGATAAAGTGACTCGCCCGGATCTTGCTTGATATGACGCGTGGACATCTTTATCTTCTTGAGGCTGCTCCCTTGAGGTATCGGCTCCAGTGGAAGATTGCCGTCATAGAGCGTTGATACATTGCACCGGCATTCTTTAAACTAAATAGCAGCATGGTATAATAAAAATTTCTGAGAGGAGTTCGAAAAGATATCTTACTTGCATCATGCTCGTTCATCCTTATCTGGTTGTAACCGCTACATCCATCCATGGAGGAGAACATGCCGTTTCCGCTGATTGCATCTACTAACATGTCGATGTTAGGTAGAGGAGGATCGTTTTTGGAGCATCACCTGTTCAAGTCTCTGAAGTCTATGCAGCACCTGATCTATCCATTTTCCTCATGTATGAACTACAACTGTTTAACCGACTTGGATACAGGTATGACATGTAGATGATGGGTGACCAATTTTCATCTAAATCCGGCATTTCTTCATATCTCCAAGTGAATATGTCCTGGTACTCTTTGAGAAGTTCCACGAGCTTCATGCGTTTATCCGTACACAAGGTTGAGCTGATGAAGATAGGCCTAGGAGATTCCTCAATGATTTCATTATCGTCAGTTGTGGAATTGGTTCCATATTGTAGTTGATGCGGGGCGTCTGGTACCTCATCTTGTGTTTCATCATTCTTGCAGCATTCAATTGGGCGGAGAGGCTGGGTTCCAGTCTCTCCTGCTAATTGCTAACTTGTGGCGCCGGATATTGTTCTCCCCTTCTGATCACGTTTCACCTCGAAAGTGCATCCCCTTTTGGTGTGAGCATGAGTTGGAGTCTCACCGGATAGAGATTGACGCCTCGTTACAGAACATGTGTTGTAGTGTTTGGCCTCCAGTGGTGTAAGTCGGTCTCCTTCCTTGATTGAAGCCCACGTGGGTAGTGGGGTGCACAGGACTTTGTCTGATCCCCCCTGTGTGGTACCTTTTGGCTCGAACAGCTCCACTCCGCATATTGGTGCATACGGAGACAATGATGCAGGAATGCGGATGACTTTCTCGTTTAGCATGGTCTTGAGCACTTTGGTGATACGTCTAGGGAATGACCTTGTTGTCGTGAAGCCATGGTCTTCCCAGTATCATATGGTAGTCCGGCTATTTTTCTATGACCTCAAACTTTTCTCTTGATTGAACGGGTCCTACTGATAAGTTCAGATTGACATACCCGTATGTGCAAGTCTGATTTCCTTCGAAGTCCGTCATCGTGGTGGGCTGTCGTACAATCTCGCATAGGCTAACCTTGGCTGTCTTGAGAGTCTTGAGAGTAATTACATTCGAAGATGCTCCTGTGTCGACGAGGGCCCTTTTGAACTCTGAATCCTTGATGCGTGCGGTGACATGTAGGGCACGGTTGTGAACTTCCTCTGGTTGATTGCAGCAAAATGTCTCCGTGCGCTGATTCTTCGAGAGGTGTGAAAGTTCGCATAAACTTTCAAAAGAGAGAAAACGCTTCCGATCCACCGGCCTCTCGGTTCACAAAGTGAAACTATTGACTTGACTTGAGGAGGATCGTTGTGAGGATCAGTCCCCAGTGTAGGAGTCTCCATGACAGGACCGCTCACATCTGATGTCGCTTCTTTGATCAGGTCCATGGAGGTCCGCGCCGCCAAGTACCTTCTCCGGTGCGTTGAATGCGTTCCTTTTTTGCTCAGGGGCTGTCACGGCTCTTGTGGAAATCGATCAGTTAATATCTTAAGAAAAGTGAGTACCTCTTTCTGAGTTGCGGCCATATCCGTTTGAGTCTTAGCAAGAACTTCCTGCTTCTCCATCAAGTTTGCAATGGTAATGGGGGATGGTCCTCCTATCGTCCCTCCGGCTCCTCATCCTGATGAAGGAGTGGAAGTTGTTGCTATGGTGACTACCGAGGTGTTACACTTAATGAGATGCCGTGGATTTGCACATTGCTCGGCTCAGTGATGGGATGTGTTGTAATATCACTGCCGAGTGATCGAATTGAATGCTCCCATCCTCTGTATTCACGTATTTCCGATCGATCTCTCCTTCCTCAAGCATTTCTTCGCTTGGATGAAAGGCCGATGCGGATTGGGAGTCTTAGGGCTTCAACAAGAGTTTTGAGATATAAATCTTCCAACGGGGGCTCCATAGGCTGCGGGTTCCCTTTCTTTATCCGGTAGACGTTGTAGTACTCAGGACAAGTCCTTTCCTCGTGGAGTTGCCTCGGTTCTTCATTGTTGACTGGACCATGTTGTTCATCTTTCCCGAATCTCCCGCGGTTACGCGCTCTTTTGCCTCTCCACCGGTAAAGGTGTGACTCTGACTAAGGATTCAAGCATTTCTTGCACCGCTTGAGTAGATGCCTGCCGATCCTTCTTGTAATTGTCTTTGCTATATCATTCAAAAGGCGAAATTTCTCGCTCTGTCTTCTCGGGTGATACCAGCTTGATTTGCCAAGACATCCTCCAAAGATTCTAGCTACACTTCCCATGGTATCTCGAACTTTGTGGTTTCTGATGAGGATGCATCGTGAGCCGAAAACCGAAGAATTGAGAATTCAATTTTTTGCAACCGATAGATCAACCTCCCACCGTGGTCGCCAATTGATTATGGGTGAAAACTACTCCCTGCAGAATTTGGTAATTTGGGGTGTGGATGAGGAATGAATTTAAACCTTAAACAAATGCCTTTGCGCGGTGAGTGCTTGTAGATTCGAGAGATCAATCTGTGCAAGTCCGGCCTAAACCAAGAAATAGCCGTTCCAGACTTGTTTCGGTCACAAAGTGAAGGAGATGGGGTTGATCTTAGGGAGGGAAGCGAAGAAGGTGTTGAGAATGTGAAGGTGTAGACTTGCTTATGACTTGCAACAGAAAGTGAACAAGCTTGCGGTTGGTGTGGTGTAAGTGTGCTAGGGTGTTCTCTTGTTGTTTTTCTCTGTTTTTCTCCGGTTGTTTTTGAAATAGGGCGGAGAACCTATTTATACAAGTCACTGAGCCTTATTCACGTCTCTCGTGGGAAGTGGAGGAAGTGGAGTGATGGAGTAGTGGAGTTGTGCGTTGGTGATACACGACCAGCCTTGCCCACTTCTCCTGTTCATCTCTAACCGTCTTGTGATGGCGCGTTGCACGCTGCACGCTGTAAACCGCCAGACCAATACCCCAGTATGTATCCCCCCAGTTTGTGACATGATTGATGTCTGGAATGTGTGGATTGTGGATCCACGAAAGATAGCATGTAACGCTGAATTGAATAACCGCATTATTCGGGAAGTCGATACTTGTGAAGTATCGTGTGTATTTTATGCGGATCGTGCATCATGGTGTGGTAAAGTGATGGGTAATGACGCCTCACTGACCAATTAACTCCTGACCAGGGTTGTATAACCAGGCTGGTGAAGTTGGACGGATGAGATGATCTTTGAGATACTCATCCGCGACCGTTAATGAAATTAGGGTTTTGAAGAGGCGCGCAAGCATAACTCTTCAGCTTGGTCGAAACCAAGCATGGGAAGGATTTCGGAGAGGACCGACCGGGCGTGCAGGTAGATAGCATGCCGGTGTACACGTCCATGTCTCACTATCCCATGAAGGTGCGATCTAGGCCACTCAATTTGACCGACAAAGAGGAGTGGTTGAGATCGATTTTGCAATAGGAATTTGATGCCGTAAAAGGCCGCGCACCATGCTCTTTTCCGGCGCGCGTTCCAAGACGGCCTAACTTGGTCGGTCTTGGCCGATTAGTTTGACGTGAAGATGGTAGGCTGGTGTTCACGCCTATACCTGAATATCCCATTAAAACGTGATCCGAGCCACCCAAATCGTCCGGCGAAGTTGAGCGGTCGAGATCGGTTGTGGTTTGGGAGGCGTGGCCACGCTAGTTTGGGCGCACGTTTTGGATTAACCAGGCATGATATGCCTTGGCCGAACACATGAGGAGGTAGATGGGCCCACAGTGGTCATGCTGGTATGACCGGACCTGTTTAATCTAATCTGGGACCCTCCATTCGTGCCGGAGAAGATGGACGCTCATGATGCTCAAAACTAGGGGTGTTCATGGTCGGTTTTGGTTCGGTTTCAAGCCAAACCAAAACCGAAACCAATATTATCGGTTTCTAAAAATTGAAACCAAACCAATCCATTAACCATTGGTTAGGTTTCCAAATGGTTCCAGCCGGTTTCGGTTTTTCCCAAAGTGGTTTTTGGTTAACCAATAATTATGTCAAACCAAAAAAAAAAAAATTACACTAATTTACGAAAAAAATAGTATTGGTTTACAAAAATTTACTGAGACAAAAAATAAATAAAAAGAATATCAAGAGTGGTTAAAGCTTACTCTAAATCTAGAGATCAAAAGAAGATTTAACTAATGGCGGTGACATCTCTAATGAAAATTTAATCAATGATTTTTTTTATCAATATTCGGTTAACCATTGGTTATTGGTTCGGTTTCTCTATCATACCAAAACCAAACCATTAATCTCGGTTTTCATCTTTTCTAAACCAAAACCAACCATTAGTTAATGGTTCGGTTCGGTTTCCCCCTAATCGGTTTGGTTTGGTTCGGTTTCTCGGTTAACCAGTAACCATGAACACCCCTACTCAAAACCCTAATTTTGGGTTTCAAAGCCGTGCGCCATCTCTTGTTTGGGCGATAATTTTGTCACGACCAAACATGGTTGGTTTTGACCGATTGGTCAAGTGTGTAGGCGGGCCCACGGTGATCGTGTTGACATGCTCTGGGCCCTTTGAATCTACATCTACACCCTCCATCTATACCTGCGAAGATGGATGGTTGAGACCGCTTTGCAACACATGTAATATGCCGCAAACCCTAATTTAGGGTTTTCCAGTCCATAATGCTTGGTATGAACGGTTTCTTGGCAAGCTAGGCCAATGACCGACCATGCGGGGTCGGCCGTGGATATTCCATACCTGCTTGGGGGTGATGGAATTGATCTGGGGTCATCCAATCATGCTTATGGAGTTGGATGATCGCGATCGAGATCATATCCGGACCGATACTCTGGTCAGTCCGGGATGCTCAATCGGGCTAGTATAACACACCGAGAGGGGCTCAATCGGACTAGTATAACACACCGAGAGTCGGCACATGACGGGTATTTCGTACATGGTTTCATTATAGTGCTTGGAGGTTCGTGTTACTCAGTAAGAGTAACACTCGGTCGTCATGCCACACCGATAATGAGTACCGGAAATACAAGGCTGATATGAAATTCACAGAAGGGATTGTTGCCACATGCTCCAACTGGAGGAATTTCATGTATTCACAGAATGGGATTGTTGCCACATGCTCCATTCTTGGTGAATTAAGTGAGGGAGTATCCAACACTTATTAATGGCTTTATATTTTACAAGATGTCTGCGCATAATTTTTTCTGGTTTTTACAATTTTAACCTCAAATGAAAACCCACCATCAACAACCGTCATGCCGTCTACACGCATGTATGATCGGCCTGGCCAAAATCGTATCCCAAGCTTGGATTCGACCAGGCTGAAGAGGGATGCTTGCGCACCTCTTCTAAAACCCTAATTCCATCAACGGTCGCAAATGAGTGTCTCAAAGATCATCTCGTCCGTCCAACTTCACCGGCTTGGTTATACAACCACGGTCGAGTTAATTGGTCAGTAAGGCGTCTTGGTGATCACCACCCGTCACTTTACCAAACCATGATGCAGTACCTGCATAGAATACACATGATACTTCACAAGTATCTACCTCCTGAATAACACAGTTATTCAATTTAACATTACATGCTACCTTTTGTGGGTCCCACGACCCACACATTCCAGAACATCAATCATGTCACAAACGGGGGATACATATCGGGTATTGGTCGGCGGTTTACAGCGTGCAGCGCACAACGCGCCATCACAAGAGCGTGTCAGGAAGTCATGGACGGTTAAGTGATGATGGGAGAAGTGGGCAAGCCTGGTCGTGTGACACTAACATATTACTCCACTACTCTATCACTCCACTTTCTCCACTTCCCACGAGATACGAAGGTTAGGCTAAAAGAATTGTATAAATAGGTTCTCCATCCTATTTTTTAAAGAGGAACAAGTCCAAAAAACAGAGGCAAGTGTTGATACAATCGTATTCAAACACCAGAACTGATAGCTTACATCATGCAATCCAGTCCAGATTTCTGATACAAGTCATACATAGCCAACACCTTCACATTCTCAACACCTTCTTCGCTTCCCTCCCTAAGATCAACCCCATCTCCTTCACTTTGTGACCGAAACAAGTCTGGAACGGCCATTTCTTGGTTTAAGCCGGACTTGCACAGATTGATCTCTCGAATCTACAAGCACTCACCACACAATGTATTTGTTTAAGGTTTAGACTCATTTCCACACACCCCAAATTACCAAAACCGGCAGAAATAGTTTTCACCCATAAACAACTGTTAGGTGCGATGTTGTTGTACCAGGTGTACTCCCTTCCCGTAAGTGATTTTGAGAGCTCTTTCAGGCGGAGAACATGATTGTACTCATGCTCCCCCAAGGATTCCAAAAATCGAGAGATGTGTTCACGAGCGTTACCGGTACCATCATAGAGGGAGAACTGAGGAGAGGTGTATCCTCTTGGAAGAGGGATTCGTTGCATATCTTGAGGGTATGGCGGCTGATGTTCGTGTGCATCCGTCAGATTTCCTTTGCCTCGGTTTTGGAGAAGTCGTTCCAATTCCTCACGTGTGATGAAGTTGGATGGCTGGTCCCTTTCTCTTGAGCTTTCAGGAGAAACATGAGCTTCTTCACTCATGTGGGTCCGAGCGGAAACGCCTGCTCCGGGCGTATTGAAGGCATCTCTTGTTGGCTCCGAGGGTTATCGTGAATCTTGTGGCAATCGTTCAGTTAAAGTTTTAAGGAAAGTGAGTACCTCTTTCTGAGTTGCGGCCATATCCGTTTGAGTCTTAGCAAGAATTTCCTGCTTCTCCATCAAGTCTGCAATGGTAATAGACGGTGGTCCTCCTCTTGTGCCTCCGGCTCCTGGTCCTGATGAAGGAGTGAAAGTTGTTGCTCTGGTGACCACTGGAGGCGTTACACTTGAGGATATGTCGGGATTTGCGGCTGCTCTGGCTCTAGTGATGGGAGGCGTTACACCTATTGGAATGTCTCCTGCTCCGCTAGTGTTGGTGATAGAAGTAACAGCTCCACGAGATGTGTTGACCATTGTGGCTCCACTGACGGGTACATCGACACCGTGAGTGTTATCTGTACTAGCTCCATCAGGATTGATTGCTGATCCAGACCTGAGTTTTACCATCTTGAAATGAATTGTTGATTGAATTTGTTCTAAGATCTACCCTTTTTGAAATTGATGAAATTGAATCGGATTTCAGAGAAATTGACTTTACAACCGAGAGATTAACCTCCCACTGTGGTCGCCAATTGTTTATGGGTGAAAACTATTTCTGTCGGTTTTGGTAATTTGAAGTGTGTGGATGAGAAATGAGTCTAAACCTTAAACAAATGCACTACAAGGGAGTGCTTGTAGATTCGAGAAATCAATTTGTGCAAATCCGGCCTAAACCAAGAAATGGCCGTTCCAGACTTGTTTCGGTCACAAAGTGAAGGAGATGGGGTTGATCTTAGGGAGGGAAGCGAAGAAGGTGTTGAGAATGTGAAGGTGTTGGCTATGTATAACTTGTATCGAAAAGTGGGCGGCTTGCAGGATGTAAGCTATCAGTTCCGGTGTTTGAATACGATGGTATCAACACTTGCCTCTGTTGTCTGGACTTGTCTTGTTGTTTGAAAATAGGGAGGATAACCTATTTATACAAGTCATTTGAGCCTTATTCACGTCTCTCGTGGGAAGTGGAGGAAGTGGAGTGATGGAGTTGTGGAGTTGTGTGTTAGTGTTACACGACCAGTCTTGCCTATTTCTCCTGTCATCTCTAACCGTCCATGACTTCCTGACACGTTCTTGTGATGGCGCGTTGCCGCACGTCGCATGTCAGTAAACCGCCAGACCAATACCCCAGTATGTATCCCCCAGTTTGTGAAATGATTGATATCTCGAGTGTGTGGATCGTGGGACCCACAGAAAGTAGCATGTAATGCTATATTGAATAACTAAGTTATTTAGGAAGTCGATACTTGTGAAGTATCGTGTGTATTCTATGCAGGTACCGCATCATGATGTGGTAAAGTGAAGGGTGGTGATCACCATGATGCCTCACTGACCAATTAACTCCTGACCAGGGTTGTATAACCAAGACGGTGAAGTTGGACGGACGAGATGATCTTTGAGACACTCATCTGCGACCGTTGATGGAATTATGGTTTTTGAAGAGGTGCGCAAGCATCACTCTTCATCTTGGTCGAATCCAAGCATGGGAGGTGTTTTGGAAAGGACCGAACGGGCATGCGTGTAGACGGCATGCCGGTGTACACGTCCGTACCTCACTGTCCCATGAAGGTGCGATCTAGGACACTCAATTTGACCAGCAAAGAGGAGCGGTTGAGATCGATTTGCAACAGCATTGCAGTGCCGCAAAAGCCGCGCATCATGCCAATTTTGGGCGTGCGTTCCAAGACGACCAAGCTTGGTCGGTCTTGGCCGATTAGCCCGGCGTGCATACGGTGGGATGGTGTATATACCTGTACTTCATCGTCCCATAGACACGTGATCTAAGCCACTCAATTTGTCCGGTAAACTTGAGCGGTCGAGATCAGTTTGTGGCTGGGAAGTGTGACCACGCCTAGCTTGGGCGCGCGAATCAAGGTGTGCAGCCAAGTTTGGTCTTGGACGATCGGGTGTGGAGATAGGTGGGCCCGCGGTGATCATGTTGATACTTACCGTACCTGCTTAGTCTATTCCTGGACCCTTCATTCGCGCAGGAGAAAATGGACGCTCGTGATTGTTCAAACCCTAATTAGGGTTTGCCGGCCGTGTGTCATACCCAGTTTGGGGCGCACAAATCAAGACGACCAGCCATAGTTGGTCCTGACTGATCAGTCAGGTATGTAGGCGGGCCTACGGTGTTTGTGTTGACATGCTCTGGGCCCTTTGAATCTACATCTACACCCTCCATCTATGCCTGCGAAGATGGATGGTTGAGACTGTTTTGCGATACATATAATGTGCCGCAAACCCTAATTTAGGGTTTTTCGTCCATATTGCTTTGGTTTGGACGGTTTGGCAAGCTATGCCACCCTTCTGGGGAGACCGACCATGCGGGGCCCGCGTTGGGTCGGTGGTGAATATTCCAATACCTGCTTGGGGTCATGGATTTAATCTAAGCCATCCAATCATGTTGGTGAGGTTGGATGGTCGTGATCGTTTCTGAGACTGATATGGTCAGTTCAGGTTCAAACATGCTCAATCGGGTTAGTATAACACACCGAGAGTTGTAGCCTGTATGGGTATTTCGTACATGTTTTATTATTAATGCTTGGAGATTCGTGTTGCTCTGCTGAGAACAACACTCAATCGTCATGCCGCACCGGTAATGAGTACAGGAAATACAAGGGCGGTCATGCATTAATTAATAATGTCGTAAATTCATTGGGTATATGGGATTGTTGCTACATGCTCCAACCTGGATGAATTTTGTGTATTTAATTCAGAATCACCGGGATTGTTGCCACATGCTCTATTCTAGGTGAATTAGTAAAGTGAAGAAGTATTCATCACTTATTAATGGCTTTATCTTTTGCAAGATGTTAGCCCATAATTTTGGCCTACAAATTTAGCCTAAAATGAAAATCCACCATCAACAAGTTCATTTTTAGTTTTGTATTCTTTCAATAAAACCAATGGAAGAAGGAATATCTACAATGAAGTTTCAAGCAACAAGGAATCAGAGGAAAATAGTTAAATTATAAAAGATGTGGGTTTTCAAAATAATTCAGAGGGTTTTTGCCTTCCTACCATTCAACGTGTCGCAGGATTCTCTCTTCACTCCCACCTGGACACATGTGTGACCCATAAAAAAGCTGTTTATTATTGAGAGCAACTTCATAAAACCCTTTCTTGTGAGGCAGAGTCGAGACTTTTGATCACTCCGAACCCGAATTTCTTTCGAGAAGGGATGGTTATTTCTCTCTCAACTTTTAAGGATGAGATTGTGTTCATTTATGTGTCTAACTCCAACTTGTAGTTAGTTTAGAGTCACATAGTATACATGTCGCTAAGATTACATCGAGAATCTCATAAGAGTGACTGAACTTAGAGATGACATAGAACATGATCGGGTTTCTTAATTGTATGAGAGTTAAAGTTGGATTTAACCATGCCGGTGGCAAATAAGGTGCAGATGAATTCTAGTATTAGAGTAGTGATCCCCTATAGTGGAGACTACCCATGTTACATCATGAGAGGTACCGACCTTCACTTCTTTGTACCTGTCTAAATTTGTGCTTTTAGAGTGTGTGTCACCGTACGTAAATTCCGGGTAGAATGGTGAGCTACCCAACCTGACACTAATAGAAGCACTACTTTGATCTCTTGAGTGCTATTTTTATCAACCATGATGGTGACATCGAATTGCTAACTTACATACCACTTGTAATCTTGTTCGCAGTTAGCACCATCCACTTTATCTCTCTCTACACCAACAGGTCCATAGAAACACCATTATCATCAACAAGAGGAGCATCACAAATTCGAGGGAAAGTTGAAGACGTTCAAGGTTTACAAGCAACAGTACAGAAATGGGCATATTTCAGATTCAAGTAAAGCAACAAGACAAGGAGCAGAATTTTTACAAGTTGAAGACTTTATGATTCAAGAGCGAAGATTATCAAGATGAGAGTTCGAGAAGTTTATGATATCAAGACATACAAGTTGTGAAGAATCAATACCGGTAAAGTACTTACACCATGGCCTTTGTACTTACATTTTTATTGTATTTTTTCTTATTTGTATTTTATTTTCTCTTGTCTGAAAAAAAAAACAAAAAAAAAAAAAAAAAATTGTTAGGTGCATTATTAGTTTTATTATTTTGTTTTGTTTCGTTTTGTTTTCATTTTGTATTTGTTTTATTTTTCTTGTCACATATTAAAAAAAAAATTGAAAAAAAATTGGAAAAAAGAAAGAAAAAAAAAAGACAAGAAAAATTCATTGTATCATATTTTGGGTTTGTATAGTTCGTTTTTAGTTTTGTATTCTTTCAATAAAACCAATGAAAGAAGGAATATCTACAATGAAGTTTCAAGCAACAAGGAATCAGAGGAAAAGAGTTACATTGTCAAGATTCTACGAAGTTCAAGATTTTATCATCAAGAGTTAAAGACCGAAGACGAAGATGAAGACACCGACTGAAGACCGAAGACGTTTCTATGGATGCTGTGAGAGTGGTGCTAGCTGCACGTCGAACATATAACGAGGTAAGTAAGCATATTCCCACCTTCGTTAAGTGGTTGATTTCCTTTCTTAGAGATCGTCAGAAAAATGGGTTTTCAAAATTATAAAAGATGTGGGTTTTCAAAACAATTCGGAGGGTTTTTGCCTTCCTACCATTCAACGTGTCGCAGGATTCTCTCTTCACTCCCACCGGGACACATGTGTGACCCATAAAAAAGCTGTTTATTATTGAGAGCAACTTCATAAAACCCTTTCTTGTGAGGCAGAGTCGAGACTTTTGATCACTCTGAACCCGAATTTCTTTCAAGAAGGGATGGTTATTTCTCTCTCAACTTTTAAGGATGAGATTGTGTTCATTTATGTGTCTAACTTCTTATGACTAGTGTGCAGAATTTCTATGTCTTCTTAGCGCGTTGGATGCTATCATTACGGAGAACTAGTAAGTTGGAAAAGTAGGTTTTGTGGGTATATCTCTAGTAAACCCTCACGAGACTATAACTCGTCCACTAGGGACACCTAGGGGTTCAAAGGCTTGTTATTTATGCTAAGAGTAACCGTAGCCTCGACGAGACGGAGTTGTATGTATCTTTTAGAAATTTTTTTGTTTGATTTGCTCGAGGACTAGCAAAGTCTAAGTGTGGGGGAATTTGATAGGTGTCTAAAACACCTTGATATTTATCTATTGTTTATGCTTTCTTTGCTGAGTTTTCTTGTAAAATATGTATCTTATGTTTGCTTTTGAGTGTTTAGGTACTTTGGAGTCATTTGGAACAAAAGAAGAGGAAACATGGCAAAAGTGTTGGAGGCGGACTATTTCTCTTTTTTTTAAAAAGTGGATCCGAGAAGTAAAGGATGGCTGCTGTTGGTGGAAGAATTCAAAGAAGAAGAAAGCATTCATTTGGAGCGAAAAGGAGCACAAAGGTCAATTCACATGCAAGCTGTACTTGGAGCGGGCTAAGGTGTGCGAAAAGGAAGTGAAGAATGAACTGTCAGTTGCTAAAAACTGACAATTGTGTTGATAAAGGAATTAGGCTGTTGGTTATCTGAAATCGACAAGCCATGTTTGAGCTAGTACCCCTTATCTACTCTCGCTGGGTGGCCATATCCAAAACCATTCCTACACTAAACCTAGATTTCAGAGACAAATGATTTGTTAATCATTTTCCCATCAAAATTTTAGAGAGAGTAAAGTGAGAAAAGGCGTCCATAGAGATTTACAGAGAGATCGAAAAATTACAAAGGAGAAATTCAGGAAGAAGAATGAAGAAATGATGGGTTTTGATTGTTGTACTACTGGTGATCGATTGAGAAGGAATTTAAGGCTTCTACTGTAGAAATTAATGGTGGAGTTGTTGTTAATCAAGAAGATGCTGCTGCTAGGATCTGAGGCCATAAATGAGATGGGTTTTGTAGTTACAATCGAGAATGGGTTCGAATTTGAAGAAGATTGATAAATTTCTGTGAGTTTTTGATGGAGTTCGAGTTTACAAAGGGTAACAGAAGAAGGGTTTTCTGCTGTGAAGATTGAGATGAGATTAGGGTTTGTTTTGGAGTTGTAATTTGCAGAGGAGAACTCAATTCACGGATGGAGAGGAAGATTAAGCAGATGGGTGTTTGGAAGTTAGTGGTGATAATTCAGGGATAAAATTGAGATTGAGATATAGCAGGTATGAAGATGAATCGGGTGGTTCAATGGCTCTGGTGGTATATGAAGTTCAGGTAGAGTTGAAACTGCAAAATGGGTTTGCTAGGATGTTCTTGGTTCTGAGAATGGAGTTGGTTCTGAGATGTTTGAATGAATCTGGTAGGGTTGTAGCTGTTACAAAAGCTACAGAAATGAATGAGAGGATCACAGGGTATGAAGCTGGTCAAGAGAAGGCTGTGTAGTTGCAGCTAGGAGTTGAAATGATTTTGGAGTGTGCTTGATTGTGATGTTCTTGAGAAATTGCAGTGGCATGAATTGATTGTGCAGCTGAAATGGCTGAGAAGATTGTTTTGGTGCTGTTGTATTTAAAGCAGTATTGAGAGATGCAAATGGACACAGAACTGATGATTGAATGGGTTTTTGAATTGGTTGGTCAGTATGTCTGTGCTGTGAGCTAATGGATTCCGAATGGATGGTATGTCTCGGATTGAACTACAGCGAGTGAAGATATATGCTGGGCAGACTTGGTGGGAATTTTAGCTCGAGTGGAGATGGTCGAAACTGCAACAAAAATGGACAGGGGTTATGTTTGGTGAGACGAAATGATCTGAATTTGGGTTCATATCAGTACTCAATTACAGGCAGTGGTGATGGTTATTACATATATTGAGTTTGATTTAGGGAAGTTGTGTTTTGATGCTGGTTGGATGGTTTTTGTGTGAAGTGTGATATGGACAGAGACAAGTCGGTGCTGCAGTCAGTTTTGTTTAGCCGGACAAGAGAATAGAGGTTGTTGGTTGTTGCAGTAAAGCATTAGTGGAATCTGAACTGAGAGAAGAACAAGAGGCTGCTGCTAGTATTGTGCAGTTGCAGTTATGCAATTGTAGAAGCAATAGCTGTGTGAGATGCAGAGATGAGGGTACAGTTGCAGTTGTTGTAGCTGGAAAGAGCAATTGTGCAGGTACTGATATTGGTTTGAATGAATGTGCAACTCAGATGAGTTTGTGGTGGTGCTACTACTAGTGTTGTGTCTTGCGTTGATGCAGATGTTGCTGAGAAGATTCATAGATGTTTCAGTTGCCGATTGGTTGCGATGGACTGGCAATTGCAAGTGTAGCAGCTGGGAATGGAGCAGGTGGAGTACAGGTTAAGGAGCTGTGATGCGCCAAGATGGCACAACACTTGGAATGGCTTGTGCAAATTTGCAACAACCTTGGCACATGACTCATTCAGCTGAGTCAGGTAGGTGACTCGATCTCGACTCAGACTTAGCAATACTGACTCAGTTAACACCGTTAGTGACTGTTAGTCATCCGTCAGTTTTAACGGTTGACTGGTCACCTGATATATTTCACGGTGCCGGATTCCGGCCAATTTCCGACCATAATACCAGCTTTTCCCGGTGTGATTTTTGGGGCATATTTTCTACATGGGTTTTTCTCACATATGGGCTTGGTGGATTTGTATCTATTGGACTCTTTGAAGACTAGACCTAATTTTGGAAACAAGAGAGCTATTTAAAGGAAAGATTTTCAACAACTTTGGAGATATCACGTATTATTCTTGGAACAAGGAGAGAGCCGCTTTTATTTACGCTACTAGGGTTTGCTTTTGTTCATCTTCTTTTATTCAATTAATATTTTTATGATGAACTCCATAGCTATGAGTAGCTAATTTAATATTATTGGTTAAGGATGTAGTCCTATTTCTACAACTTGTGCTTGTGTTATGTATTAGTTTTCTCTCTTGATTATCGCTCACATCTCTACTGTTTTAATAATCACATGATTGATGTATTGTGATAGGACTTAGATGTTTGGTTTGTTAAGTGGCCAATTAATTGAACTTGCATCCTTGTCCATAGCTATTTTAGGGTTTTTCATCGAGCGATAACCCTGAATACAAGTAGCATGATATGTTTACGGTTTGTAGTGATACACTCTCGTAATCATATGTAGAGTTTGACCATTGTCCGAATTGTTATGCGGAATGTATGACAATCGCATTGATTAGCCTATTTCTGAAACTTAATGCTTCTAGGAATTGAACTTAATTAGCGCAAGGCGTTAGGTTATTCTTTAGGTAGAATTCACATACGCAGCTCTAATGTGTGTGTTGATGAACTTAGGAAATTAATAGATTATCTTGCTCTCTTGATACTCTAGGCTTTTGATGATAAAGAGATTAAATTGTAATTCTAATTATATACGCAAGCACATGTTTAAGATTGAAGATGAATTCCTTGACCAATATCTTTCTCTATTGATTACTTTCTCCAATTTATTTTGCTTTTGATTTACTTTTATTGCTTACATAAAAATCGGAAATCCCCCCAAGTGGTTACTTTAGGAAATTGATTACATAATAACTACAATTGCCTCTCTGTGGAAACGAACTCTTTCTTATCATATACTTTAGGAAAGTGAAATTATTTTTGACGCATACGACAGCGATCAGATAGTTAGGGAATGAAACAGTTCAAGTCAAATATCACTAACATCAAGTGGAAAGATGATTGTTGTCGTTGTAGCTCCTTGCTTCTTAACATCTTCAAGTCTTCGCAGTACTTGTAAAGTCTCATTATCCTAATACTTTTAAGCTAACCTATACGAAGTTGATTCTAGTACATAATCAAGCGACTCTTAACATGAGTTTTGATTCGCTAAAATATGACAACCAAACTTGACATACCAACGCTTGGTGGGTTCAACCGAGCTATGCTCTAACAATCTCCCCCTTTGTCAATTTTAGTGACAAAACTCTTACATCATATGGATAAACAAATTACAATAATTCATTACACATACGCTTGATTCCTGAATTCAACAAAGACAAAGAAATCGCTTACATTCAATCCTTGAAAATGCCATTGTTGACATTATAATAACAAAGAAAATAATCCCCCTAAGGAAGATAGGTAGATATTCAATCCGCACGTCTTTGTTATACCAATTCATATGATATGTTACTCCCCCTTAGTCTGTGCTTTCACTCTTTCGTTTAGATAAAACATTTAAGCACCAATGTTCTTTTCTTTAGCGATACCAATCAATATAAAATCAATGCCATTATCACTTGTTTACTCCATATATTTCTCCCCCTTTTTGTCACAAAATGACAAAGAAACGAAAAATAAAGGATAACATGAAAAGAATCTTACAAATCTCAAAATAGACTTGCAACCTGTAGAGTTAGGCACGAGGGTTCCACATACCATGTTCTGATAACCAGTATCAAAACCGAAACTACAAGTAGTTTTATTTTGATATGTTACCAAGGAAACAATTGTCCGAGAGAATTTTTCCATTTTAGTTTAGCAAACCAAAAATCAACTAAGCACCTTAGTCCCTTTGCTAAACCGATTTTACAAAAACAATCGCTTAATTCGATAAGACCAAAATAAAGATAACTCTATTTTTCTCATCAGGTTCTAATTATCCATAAACTTAGACCTTTAAATTTTAAACAAGACAAGTACTAGGTTAGTTAACTAGCATTTCTTTTTAAGGCATTCGATTAGACTTGAATAACCGAAACCTCACTTCGATAAGTCTAACTAAGATCAGAATTAACTTAGTTTCTCTTATCCGGAATCGAATTGGACTAAACAACTCATCCCGTAAACCTTTTATTTCGTTAAGCCATAAATAATTCATACAAACCAAATAAATCAACTTACATAATTATTCACCTCAACCGGAAGCAATTGAAACAACATAGACATTAAAGCACCGCAATTGCACCGAAATTTTGTAAGCCTAAACAATTGATACCACACAATAAAACAAGATAACAATAGTTTTTCTTAACCGGAACCAATTGAATCACACACATCCACACACACATCATGGAATAAAACATCAATTGTACCGAAATTTTGTTAAGCAAAAGCAATAAATATATATTAAATAAACTCAGGCTTTTCTTAAACATGAAAACAATTAACTAACAAGATAATTACCTCAAATTTCGCATCCACTTCTCCAATATGATTGTATCTTCTTCCAGGGAGAATTGGTATCGAAATATCATCATGTTGTCATCCTTATGCAAAAACAAAAGAATAACAACAACCAACCTTTACCATAGAAAGGTTGAAAATCGGTTTTAACAATTGCAAGCAAAAGTTTAAAACCCTCGAAACACATATGCTTTTATGCTAAACCAAAACGATTCAACATATTGTGACTTTTTCACATATTGTTTCTACTATAACCCCTCATGATTCTTTGATAAAGCCTACCAACATGGGATAGAACTTAATCCTGCTAAATCAAAAAGTCACCCAAACCACAAGGGTTCACAACATATGAGATCGAATATTAAGGTCATGAAAACCGAAATCATACATATCATAACTCAATTTGCAATGCACCATAAAAATTCAACAAAAATCAAGTATTTCAATTACCTCAATCTTTTAGGAAATTGAATTACGAAACCAACGCAAAAAGAATGAGGTCATTCCGAGTTCAGACGAAGAAGTTATGGGCAAAACAGTTTTACACTTTTTCGTATGGGGGGACCTCTCACTAGGATCGGTTCCATCACCATGACATGGTACTAGGATCGGTTCCCTCACTATGACATGGTACTAGGATCGGTTCCCAAGAGTTTTTTTTTAATAGGAAAAGAAAATTATATTACATCATCAAATGGAAACAATCAGTTTCTCTCTAATGAGAGTTGACAATCACATGGGTGAAGTTTCAAGACCCAAAAAAAAGAAATATGACTAATTCTAGCTTCCTTTGCCAGATTATTGGCTACATCGTTTGTGTCCCTAGGAACATGAACACAACACCACTCATTAAACCCATTTAAAAGCTCCAGACAATCTAATATGATTGAATTATTCTGCCATTTCACAGCCTCAGTATTGCCGTTAATAGCTCTAACTATATTAAGACAGTCTCCTTATAGCTGTAACTACTGGATACTCCTTCTTTTGGCCCACTTTATCGCCTCCAAAGCCGCTAAAGCTTTAGCCTGCTCCTCCTCATGAGCTATCCCAGGAATACACCATGCTCCATGGAAGCTTCCTGCATCATCAATCATAATCAACCCTAAGCCCATAGATTTATCAACCTTTAAAAATGAGGCATCAAAATTTATTTTATGAAAATCAATGAGTGGGGGAACCCATCTAACTGGTTCTCTTATCCTGGCAGCATTCAAACCAACAGTATTTAACTTATTAACATGCTCCTTCCACTCAAGAATTCCTAGCTTCACTGCCCTCACAGTGGGGTCAACCTGCAAATGCACATTGTCAAAAACACAAGCACATCTAACCTTACATATATTCCATAGAGTGAACCCTGCAAACACAATCAAGTCATTATGTGTGTTTAAACAGAAAACCAAGTCGAAACCCATTGCTTAAGCATCTGCCCATTCAATATACTAAGTACATTAGGGTCTAAAGCCTGCCAAATTTGCCTTGAAACATGATGATAGGTGTTGGAAACACCTTAATTTTTATCTATTGTTTATGCTTTCTTTGCGAGTTTTCTTATGAATTATGTATCTTATGTTTTATTTTGAGTTATTTAGGTACTTTGGAGTCATTTAGATCAAAAGAAGAAGAAAGCGTTCATTTGGAGCAAGAAGGGAGAAAGCGTCATTTCGTATGCATGTGCTATCGAGAGCACAATGGAGGATAAGGGGCTTTCATGCTATGGTGGCTCTTTTATTCACTCTTGTGGGTGCCTTGAGTAATTCCTATTACTACACAAGACCTAATTTTCAGAGAAAATCATTTCTCATCATTGTTTTTATCTCTTCATCACTGCCTGTAAAGAGCGACGGCTCTATTAACTTTCATGGAGGAAAATCAGAGTGAAATTAAAGCAGAATAAGGTGTTGAATCTAGATTAGAGAACAAGATCGAGATGGGTTTGTTTGTCTACAAAACAGAGAAGATGAAATTGAAGCACTGAGTTAGGGTTTCAGAGGTGGGTTGTTCTTAAGCTAACAGGGAATCGTAGAGCTGTTTTAGGGGTTTTGAGAGTTAAATGAAGAAGAGGAGATGCATATGGTGAATGGGTTCACATTCAATTGCAAATTAGTGGGGTTGAGATGATTACAACATATGAATTAGAGATTGGGGTTAGATGTATGTTAGGGTTTGAAGTCAAAGAAGTTGATGGTATCGAAATAAGGGTTTGGAGGAATTGGTTTGTTCTGCCGGTAGATGGGTTGAATTATTGGAGAGATTTGATCTGAAATTCGAATCCAAGGAGAAGGAAATGTAGAGATTTGATGGAGTTTGGGGCTCGAATGGAAGACAAGATGTGTTTGTTGTTGATATTCATGGGTTTATGTTCGATTATGAAGATGGGTTCAATTTCAGTGATGGACTCGGATGAAGAAGCAGCTGATGTTGGAGCAGAAGAAGATAGTGATGTTGTTCTGGTGGTGACTTGAACTAGAACAGAGTGTTGTTGTTGCTCATGGAATTGCAGAGAAGAACAGTGAATGCGACTGGGAATAGCTGGTAATGGTTCAGTTGGAATTGAGAGAACTGAAGTCCTCTTGAAGGCACTGGTGATGTTGGTGGAACATATGCATTTACATAGCCTGAGTGTGCAGCTGGTGCCGAGAAGATCTGAGATGTGAACTGAAATGGGCACTGTATGGAAGAAGCAGAAGATTGTGATTGAAATGGGTACATGTTCTGATGAGTTCCAAGGCTGAGAAGAACGAGGATATGATGCAGCTGGAGAAGAGTGGGTTTGAGATGGATTCACATATGGTATACAGGGAACTGGTGTTGCTGTTGCACCTAGAAGACTGAGAAGTTTGTGCAGTTTAAACTTAGCTGAAGTGGTAATGGAACTGGAGATTTTGTTGATGCTTGTAGCTATGGTGTTGGTTCAAGAAAGCAACAGGAGATGGGCTCTGGTGCTGAGCAGCTGAGAAGTGGAATGGCTTTACTGTATGAGTGGAGCCATGGAAATGGATGTTGTAGTCAATGGGAATGGAGTTAGTTGAGTCTCTGGTTGGAATGAAGCTGTTGCTGTGTAGATGAATACTAGTGGCTGAGTTGCAGGTAAAATAAACAAGGGATTGGCGATGAACCTGCTTGCGGCAACGATGGAAATTTTGGTTCTGGCAGTAATATCAGTTGAAGAATGGAGATGCGAATGGGATTTGATTGAGTTCGAGCAACAGGGAGAAGAAGATGGAAGAAATGTTGTTGAGGCACTGTGTTACTGCAATGAGATTTTTGGTACAAGGTTTACAAAGAATTGTGGTTGAGAGAAGGAATGGCAGAAGCAAGAGTCAGTTGATGCTATTATGAGATAAGCAAGGAAGTTGCAGGATTGTGGAGCTTCTTGTTGTTCAGTTCACTGGAGAAAAGAGAAGCATATACTAGAGTTTGCTGTGGTGCTAGTGCAGTGTTGCTGCTGCTGTAGGATCAGAATATCGCAACACCAAGATTCTCGCAAAATCCATAAACGACACACTGCGAAGATATCGCGGGATGGAAGTAAAAACGACGTAACGGATGACGACAGCCAAAACACGAGAAAGATGTGAAGATGTAGCGAGATCGAAGAGTGTCGCGAGATTTGACATTTGTACATTTGCGATACTTCGCAAGACATACCCTAAAATAAAGGACAGCTTAGCTGTCATCCACTATGTAATGTCCTATATAAAGAGCCGAATAGGCTTACGAAGGGGAAGATCTTTTTCGTAGTGTTGAGCAAGTCATTAAGAGAGAGAAAGTTTAGAGTGATTGTAATTCTTTGGTTTATCTCCCTTTCATCTTGTAACATTTCTGGAATTTAATCAGTAAAACTTATAATTGTTCATCTTAAAATGATTTGATTGTATGGATTCTTGTGAAGGGTGTAGTGTGGGATTTCCTGCAACTACATAATGGCGCTAGAAACAGGGATGAGTGAAGATTGATATTGTGATTTGGAAGGATTTGAAGTAGTAAATAAAGAATTTCATATAATTTTCAACAATTCATTAAGGTTAAAGAATGGCAAGAAGAAGACATACATCGTAACAACCAACGATGTTAGAAGGAGTAGGAGACTTATTTGGAGAAGAAAGAAATGAAATGGGAGAATCTTCAAGAGCAAACACAAGAAATAATGGAGAAAATCGGGTTCAATCGTCAATTCAGCATGCACCAATACAAAATAGAACTGAGGATTATGACAAAGTAAGCGTACACACTTGGCGATCGAATTCTGTAGATGAAATAGGGGAAGAGCAGCAATTAGGAGGTAATGGACAAGAAGAGAGAGATCAAGAAATGGTTGGAGGAATAATTCATGGAAACGAAGAGATTACAGCGTTAGAGGCATTGAGACAAACAATACGCGAAGAAAGGCGATTAGAAACGAGGAAAGAACGTGCAAATTTGACAAGGCAAAATCATGAGCTAAGGATGGAAAACATAAGGTTACGAACGTAAGGTCAAGAAGCACTACAAGATCAAGATCAGTAAGGGAAGAAGTAAGACGAGATATGCCTGTAGAAAATGCTAATGAATAAATTCAAGAAGAGATACAAAATTTAGATGAGGAACGTCGCGAAAGAAGAGAAATAAGAGGAGATCATTATATCCAACATGGTGAAATTCTCCAAGATGGGAAAAACGATGGAAATCAGAGAGATAGACACCGACAAAGGCGAAATAATCAAGAGGATGGAGAAAATCAGGAAGAAGGAAGGAGAATATTACATGGGAGAGAAGTACAAAGAAATCATCAAGCAATTCAGGATGAAATTGAAAGGCATTATACTGAACAAGCACATCTAGCTCGCGAGAGGGAAAGACTAAGAGCAGAAATGGAAGAACAAGGATTACAAGAGGCAATTCACCAAAACAATCATGATAATCGAGAAAGGAGGCGTGAGCGAAATCGCAATAATGATAATATCAATGAAGAATACGATAGAGTACTAAGGAGAACTGAAAGATGGCAAAGAGGAGAAAATGAGAGATATAATGGTGTGCGAATCCATGAAAGGAATGAGAGAGAAAGTCGCAGAGAAAGACGAGAAGAAAATGATGATCAAGAGAATCAAAACGGATATGAACGCAGAAGAAGAGAGGCGGAGTTAAAAAGGCCAATGGAAGATAATTCTAGTATAAACGAACAAATTTTGAAAGAGCTAGCGGAAATGAGAGGAATGTTAAATAATAAGAAAAAAGGAGGTAGGAGACAATTGGATGAAGCTATAGAAGAAGCTGCGAAAACCCCATTCACACGGGAAATACAATTAGAAGGAATACCCCCAAAATGTAATTTGCCTACATTAACCAAACATTTTTGATGGATCAACTTGTGCAATACAACATATCAAAGCTTATTTGAGATGTATGTTACAATGGGAAAATCATGACGCTATATTGTGCAAATACTTTGCATCAAGTTTAACAGGAGAAGCTCTGAAATGGTTTGAAGGCTTGCCAAAAAATATTATAGCATCCTTCAATCATTTACAGGCTATATTTTTAGGGGCGTACATAAGTAACAATTTCTCGCGACCTGGCATTGAAGATGTATTTGGATTAAAACAAAGGGTTGGTGAAAGTATGAAGCATTTGACCATGAGATGGAAGACAATGTGTAGCGACATGGCGGGTCGCGTTGATGAGAGATATCTCATTTTATCATTCATTAATGCTATGTTCGCAACCAATCTGTTATACATTCAAATTTTCAGAATTAAGAACACAATCACAATGACTGAGCTACGATAATTACAGGAGGAATATATTGCTCTCGAGGAAAAATAAAATGAGATGGAATCATACCCAGTTGCGAACACGAGTTCGAATGCATCGAATGCAAGCTTGTTACCTAAGTTGATAAATACAGTGGCGAGCACTTCGCAAGGACAATCAGAGTTGATAATGGGTGATAATCAGCAGAAGCTAGTAGCTATGGGGAGTCGTGACCAAGAAGAATACGAGAGAGAAAGAAATTTCTATAACCGCGGTGGAAATAACAAAATTCAAAGACTTGATCAGCCGCAAGAAAATTATGGAGCAAACACTACACTATACCAAACACAACACCCCTCCAGAAAATACACACAAGAAAATCTCAAAAATACACAAAAATCTCCTCCAGAAATTCCCAGGGCAAACACAACAAAAGAACGTGAAACATTTGTGATAGAAGTTAGAGCAAAAGCAAAAAATCTGTTTTGTAACTCTATTGTACATTCGTACAAGACAATTGAAGATTTCCATGACATTACTCTCAGCAGGGTTTACGCAAGGGATGCCAATGATAAAGAAATAATGAACACCGCGAAGACGTCGCAACCGGAAGAATGGCGTATGCGGATCATTTATTTTACCGCGGAAGAAGTACTCCGAAGGTGGAGGAATGCATGATAACCCATTGGTGGTGAGATTGGAGATTAACCCAAAACCTAATGATGATGAAGATGATGAAGCGAAAAACTCATGGGCAATTAATAGAATTTTAATTGATACGGGAGTTCTCGTGAATATCCTTTTTTATCATACCTACAAAACTATGGGAGGAAAAGATGCAGATTTGATACCTTCAACCTATAAAATTTATGGTTTTAATGGTACCGCAAATAAGCCAAAAGGAGAAGTTCATATGCGAATTCCACTGAAAGTATTATCTTCTGGAATTGTATTCTGCGTAGTTGATGTGGAATCACCATACAACGCGCTGATCGGACGACCATGGTTACATGAGATCTTAGGTGTCGCATCGACTTTCCATCAATGTATCAAGTTCCCTTATCCCACTGGTGTTGGCGTCATAAAGGGAGATTGGGTTGAAGGAAAGAAGTGTTATCAGGTTGATATCGAATCTGTGAAAGAAAGGGTCATGAAACAGAGGAGTTTGAAAAACAACATTAAAGAAAAACAAAGAGGTGAAAGATTAATGGTAGATGTAATAGAGCAAAGAGAGGAAGAAATGATGCAAAATCAAAAAATGATGAAGACAGATAGTGGCGAAGGTTTCGCAATGGACAAGAAAACGACAGAAAACTTCAAAAATGCGAGAGGCGTAAAGTAGCGTAAATAAGAGACTTAAAGAATAATCGTAATTGTTGATTGTCGAGAAAACTGGGAGGAAGACGACAAATGTAAGTTGTTTTAAAAAAAAAAAAAATCGTGAGTGGTGAAAATGGAGTAGTGTAAGAGTTGATATGAAGAAGAAGAAAATATATTTTACAAATGGCAAATGCGTTGCGAAAGTACAAAAGAGCTTATATAGGCAGAAGAATCAACAAAATAATCAGAAAGAGGCGAACTTACTATGGCGTACACCCTAGTTCGCGAACATAATTTCGCAAGAGGCAAAGTACCTAAAGTGCATCATAGTAGGCGGTACCTATATTACATTACATATAATAAAGAATTAACAAAATAATCAGAATGGGACGAACCTTCATGGCGTACACCCTAGTTCGCGAATAAAATTTCGTAAGAGGCAAAGTACCTAAAGTGCGCCATGTAAGGGGGTATCTGTAACGTGGCTCAGGGAAAAGGTTACACCGCCCCTGGAACCTGAGTCATGGAGATTGGGGGTAATAAAACCCATCCAGGAGAGGTACCTTCGATTTTCAATCTAAGCTAGTGACTTAGGTTGGACGACCGAGGGTCTCTTCTAAGGAGTCGGCATTTGACCAAGGCGCCGAGGTACACGGTTGAGCCAAGGGTGCCTGGGGCATTTGAAGTGTCTCGGTCATTCTTGGCAAGTCTCGGCTTATGCTGCACTCGGCCCGAAGAAAACTCCACTTAGGGTGCAGTCTCGTAACCATAATCCCTATAGGCAAAAGGCATAAGAGGCTGCGAAAACAACTGGTTGTTGTTAAGACCGAATGGGAGGAGCTAGCCTTGTATGGTAGAAGTACGCCTCCTTGAAGGGGCAACCAGGGGGAAGATAAGGGCGGCACCCTCCATTAGGGAGCTGATAGTGTCAAAAAAGACGCAAATGTCATGAGCCTTTATGTTCGCAAGAATATTTAGGCTTGTCATATTTATGCATGAAGAGGCAAAAATACAAAAGAGTAGATAAGATGAGATCAATGGGTCCTTACAGGCAAATGTAAGGACGTCCTGCGATTTCGTCGCAAAGACGGCAATGTCATGGGGATTAACGTTCGCAAGGATATTTAGGCCTGTCATATTGTCGCAAGAAAAATATCCTGCAGAGGCAATAATACTAAAGAAATGATAAGACAAGATCAATGGGTCATTACATGAAAATGTAAAGACGTCCTGCGATCTTGTCGCAAAAATGAGAGGTGGCAAAATAAGACCTTTAACTAGGAAGGCAAAATAAGACCACACAAGAGAAATGATAAGGCAAGATCAATGGGTCATTTCATGAAAATGTAAGGACGTCCTGTGATCTTGTCGCAATGATAAAATTCAGCAGAAAATATCTACGAAACTATGCTTAATCTCCCATTCGAATACAACTAACAGAGGCAAGTATGGGAATGAACAAGAACGTGTTATTTGTCTTCATATGACAGATTTGCGCTTATATTGATTGACCATATTGCAAAAAAGAATTTCTCTTTATGTGCAGGAAGAAACAAGAAAAATAAAAATTGTATTCAAAGACTCAAGAAATTCGCAGGCAAAAGAATACACTCGAAGATGGGAGATTGAGAAAAATGATTGTACAAGTATTACAAAGGAAGAAAAAGGAAAATAAAATTATTTCTCATTTGATCCTTCACCTTCATTATCTTCATCAGATCCTTCAACTTCTTCATCTTCAATAGATTCCTCTTCTTCTTCACTAGCATCACTATCAGAAATATCCAGAGAAGGCATATTTTGGGGAACTTCATCAAGAAGGCAAGGGTACTTAGACTGTGGGATGTTATTGTCATCGCAGACCATCTCAATAGTTTGATTGCGAAAAAGAATAGCATCATTCTTAAAATTCGCGACAGTGATCTTTAGTTGGTTCTTCGACAGAATATTTATCATCCCGAGAAGAAAGATTTTTGACAAGTTGCTCTTTCTCGATTCAAGTTCTTAAATTCTTTTTCGGAACCTTGCTTCAAACTTGCGAACATATAACATTGAATCAACAACTTGATGACAATTTTATGCAAACAATTAAATAAAGAAGAATAATTAACAACCTTCTCTCGTCAAACCATATCTCTAACCAAGGCCGTATGCTCACTTGAAGACTAATGTTAACACCTAAATTATTTCTGGCATCATCTAGAACCTTCGCAGCCCAGGCAAATTCATCATCATTGTTTATGAGAAGAAGGGAACGAATTTGATTCTCTCTTTCGCTAAGAATAGCATTTTAACGGATGGATTCATCCCGTTCAATTTGAATTTCAAGAAGAGTCTTTTGGAATTTCGCTAATGCTTGAGCACCTTGTCTAGCAATACGATCTTTATCATCTATGAGATTACTAATTTTCTTCCTTAAAATACTAATTTTCTCTTTAGAACTAAGATACAGACGTTTAAGTTGGTTGGCTAAGCTTAAGCTAGATCTATGATCAAGTTCTAAGAGGCGAAATATGGATTGAAGTTCATTTAGAGGAAGAGATTTAATTTTGTTATTTGAAAAACTATCCAAAGAATCGTTGAGATGAGCAAGAAGAGCATCATCATCCATAGGTTTAGGAAATGAATGGAGAAGAATGGCTTCCTCAGAAAGGTTATAAACGTCTGCGAAAATGATAAGTCAGATGAGGGAAGATAACAAGAGAACAAAACAAAGGAAAAGGGAAAAGTTTCATACCATAAAGCTGTTGGTTGGAGCTTTGAAGGCTAGAAATCTTATCCTTCTGAGTGGCAGAGTCAGCTTCTAATTGCTTGTTCTTCTCGCGAAGAATGGCAGCTTCAGTTTCCAATTCTTCATTTTTCTCGCGAAGAGTAGTAGCTTCAACTCCCAATTCTTCATTTTTCTTGCGAAACTGAAGATTCTTCTTTTCGAGAATACCGCGCCTCTTCTCAAGATCTAAGGCAACAAAGCAAAGGAAGCTCTCTAGGACTACAAAAGAAAACAAAGAAATTAAAAAGATATGATTTAAAATCAAAACTATAAAAAAAAAATAAAAAAAAAAAATAAGAGAATGAAAACATACCAAGACACTAAGTGAATTTAAGAAACTTGGAGTCACCGATCCGGGAGACCCCACGAAGAGAACTATCACTCTCAAGCAAAGGTGAATCGCAAATACTCGCGAGAGCTTTGCATGTATTAGAAAGGCGATCGTCACCCATCCCTTGCATATAATCAGAAAATATGCTAGACAGCTGCGCCATAGAAGATCCAGCTGGAGAATTTGAAGAAGGGATAGCCACATCATCATATTCCTCATCACCAGAATTTTCACCTGACTGAGGATTCGAAAGAGAGGGGAGGTGAAGTTTTCGCTTCTTCAGAGGCGGAGCAACAAACTTTTCCTTGCGAAGAGAATTTTTATCTTTACCTTTGGATTTCACAGCCTCAGGGTTTTCTTCTTCTCCAACAACTTCAACACCAACCTTCGCACACAAATGAAGATAAGAAACAGAGGCAACAATATTGTTAAAAAATAAATATATAAAGTGTTTCTTACTTCATCCATGACGGAGCGAAGAGCAAACTAAAGTGCTAACCTTCCTCGGTCCGATTGTAGCTCAATCTTAACTTTTCAATCTAAAAATTTTCACGAGAATCAAAGGATAAGGGAATAAGCAACCAATGAAAGATTACGAAGTACGCGAAATTGGAAGACATACCTCTTTATTCTTCTCGGGCCAATTGAATACCCAAGGTCGATAAGTAGCGAAGTTCGCAGGAAGTACATTCGAGCCTGCGATATAAGGCCCCTTTAACACCAATGGAAAAACACACCATCTATCGTCTTTAGAGTGACGCGGGAAGTTGTTTTTACCAGAATGCCAGTCAATGTCTTGCATAAGGAGCTTATCGTCAGCAACATCATCTTTTCTTTTCAGACGGACACCCCAGCGAGTATTATCCCTCCTCATAGGAATGAATTCATAATTCTCGTAGAAACTCTCGATTGTGTATCTTTCAAATGAGTATCGCCAATTCCTTAAATTTTGGGTCCCTAACTTCGTTGGGTAAAGAGACCCCTTACAAGCGCCACGATTGGCAAACTCAAGTATTAAGCGAATGCAATCCCCGCTTAATTGATAGACAGCTCGCGAGAAGTTCGCATGAGCAAGAATTCCATAGAATAATGGAAGGTTGGAGTTATAAAGAGGAATGGGAAGGCCGGCGAGAATTTGACCAAGCGAAATTATGATTTCATGATCATCACAATGATGATCAGTGAATAACTTGGCAGAAAGAATGGATTTAGATTCCTGACTGGAAATGGTGGTTAAAGTAAAACCTTTTCCTTGAAGATCTTTTTGAATTTCTTCAAAAGAAGCTTCGTATTTGCAACCGGTTGGAGCCATTTTCAGTATGGGAATGAATGAAGAACTGAAGATCAAAAGAAATAAGAAGAAGAAGATTTACAGTAGCAGAAACGGAAATTACGGAGGAGAGTTGAAGAAAAATTGCAGAGAGAAAGTAAAAAAGAAGAAGAGGAGGGTGAGAAAACTATATATAGAGAAGAATTCTAGAGAAGATAAACGCATTTAATGCTAGAAGGGACGTGAACGGTTGAGAAATAACGGTTGAAAGAGACGTGTCAAGAAATGGGTGGAAGAAGAGACACGTGTGATAAATTCTGCGTAATAGTACTAATCATACAAATACGTAAAAATATGAAGAAATGAACAGCTGCGGCATTTTGAAAATATCGGTTCTCATGACGTTCTCTTCTTCGCATAGAAGACATGAGAAGAGGCAAGATATAGGATCGAGAATATCGCAACACCAAGATTCTCGAAATCCATAAACGACACCTTTGCGAAGATATCGCGGGATGGAAGTAAAAACGACGTAACGGATGACGACAGCCAAAACACGAGAAAGATGTGAAGATGTAGCGAGATCGAAGAGTGTCGCGAGATTTGACATTTGTACATTTGCGATACTTCGCAAGACATACCCGAAAATAAAGGACAACTTAGCTGTCATCCACTATGTAATGTCCTATATAAAGAGCCGAATAGGCTTACGAAGGGGAAGATCTTTTTCGTAGTGTTGAGCAAGTCATTAAGAGAGAGAAAGTTTAGAGTGATTATAATTCTTTGGTTTATCTCCCTTTCATCTTGTAACATTTCTGGAATTTAATCAGTAAAACTTATAATTGTTCATCTTAAAATGATTTGATTGTGTGGATTCTTGTGAAGGGTGTAGTGTGGGATTTCCTGCAACTACAGCTGCGAAGGGAATGGGAAATCTGGACGTGGTGGTGTTTTGAATTGAACTGAGACAAAGAAACGGTGTTGTTTCTACTGTGTTTCCAGTGGTGGTGGAAGTGTGCATTTGCAGGCAAGGCTGAATGGAACAACTGGTGTTGCAGTGCAAGAATATGCCCTGTAAGTTAAAGTGCTACTGTGTAGCATGATGAATGTTTAGGTACAATGGGTTGCAGGCATGATTCCCAATATCTGTGTGCAAGGGAGGCAGTGCAATAGGAGCTGGAAATGAAGTTGTGAAGCGCAATGATGATGCAACATTGGCTATGTCCTGTGTAAGGTTGCAAGATGGCCTAGGCCTATGCCAGTTAGACCCTGACTCATCCAGTCGACTCGGCCTTAACCCAGTTGACTCATCCTGACTCGGCTGAGCCTTGACCGAGATGACTGACTATGACCGGTGACAGGGTGGACTTTGCCGGTCACCTGAGCTGCTTTCCGACTAATTTCCGGCCAACTTCCGGCGGTAAACCCATTTTTCCGGCGTCCACTTTTGGGACAAATTCACACATGGCTTGATGGACTTCTCTATTGGACTCTTTGAAGACTTGACCTAGTTTTGGAAAGCAAAGGATTATAAAAGAAAGACTTTTACAACTTGGAAAAGGACGTTTTATTCTTGGAGCTAAGGAGAGAGCCGCTTTTGTTTACGCTACTAGGGTTTGCTTTTGTTTCATCCTCTTTATTCAATTAATATTTTTGTGATGAACTCCATAGCTATGAGTAGCTAATTTAATATTATTGGTTAAGGATGTAGTCCTATTTCTAAAACTTGTGCTTGATTAATGCATTAGTTTTCTCTCTTGATTATCGTTCAAATCTCTACTGTTTTATGATCACATGATTGATGTACTGTGATAGGATTAGATGCTTGCTTAGTTAAGTGGCCAATTAATTGAACTAGTACCCTTGTCCATAGCTATTTTAGGGTTTTTCATCGAGCGATAGCCCTGAATACAAGTAGCATGATATGTTTACGTTTTGTAGTGATACACTCTCGTAATCATATGTAGAGTTTGACCATTGTATGAATTGTTATACGCAATGTATGACAATTGCTTTGATTAGCCTATTTCTGAAACTTAATGCTCATAGGAATTGAACTTAATTAGCGCAAGGCGTTAGGTTATTCTTTAGGTAGAATTCACATACGCAGCTCTATTGTGTGTGTTGATGAACTTAGGAAATTAATAGATTATCTTGCTCTCTTGATACTCTAGGCTTTTGATGATAAAGAGATTAAATTGTAATTCTAATCATATATGCAAGCACATGTTTAAGATTGAAGATGAACTCCTTGACCAATATCTTTCTCTATTGATTACTCTCTCCAATTTACGTTGCTTTTGATTTACTTTTATTGCTTACATAAAAATCAGAAATCCCCCCAATTGGTTACTTGTAGGAAATTGAATACGTAATAACTACAATTGCCTCTCTGTGGAAACGAACTCTTTCTTATCATATACTTTAGGAAAGTGAAATTATTTTTGACGCATACGACAACGATCACATGACACCCAATCAACAAATGGTTAACAGATTCCACATCAGAGTTACATAAAGGACATAGAGGACTAATGTTATGTGCATGCCTAGCAAACCTTTCATTCAAAGGGAGACAATTATGAATGCATTTCCAAAGAAAATGTAGAATCTTTGGAGGAAGATTAGCTTTCCAGAATTTAATCCATGGAAAGTTTAATTCAGCAGCAACAGTATCATGATTATAACCCGCACTACTGATAGTCCTATATGCTGTTTTTACCGAGAAAACTCCATTATGAGATGGCATTCAACGCATCCTGTCAGTACCACTAATAGGAATTCTCACATTACATATGGCAGCAACAGTATCATTGTCAAAAAGTGTTTGAAGAAGGTCAACATTCCAAGATTTCAAATCAGGTAACATAAGTTGGTCAACAGTATTAAGAGCATAAGACCTAAAACTAGACGAAACTAAGTCAGACCTATTCGGTATCCACTTGTCATCCCAAATGGATATACTCTTGCCATCTCCCACTTCCCAGCAACAATTCTCCTTAATTATTTCTAAACCCTCACAAATACCCTTCCAAACCCAAGATCCATGTTCATTAATGGTGTGAAGAGGCTTACCAGTAGGAAAATACTTGTCTCCTAATATCCTAGCCCATGGAGCATCATGTTCATTCAACATTCTCCATGCTAGTTTGACAAGCAAAGCCTTATTCAGGTCTGCAGTTTTCTTAATATTTAAACCCCCTAATACCTTAGGCATAGTGACAGAGTCCCACCCTTTTAAAGTAAAACCTTTTCTATTATGTTTCTTATTCCAGAAAAATTTATGATGCACAACATCTAACCTATCAGTAAGCCTCTTAGGTATGGGAAAGACCGCTAAGTGATGGGACGCTAAAGACCCCAGCACAGATTGCGTCATGACAATCCTAGCAGGCTGGTTAAAATACTTACTCTTCCATGTTGCTAATATATCATGAAACTTACCTTCCAAATGGCCAAATATCTCCATCTTATTTTGTTGTATTAACAATGGAACACCAATGTACTTGTCCTGAAGAGCTAGTCTCTTAATTCCTAAGATGCTAGCAATCTGAATTTTAATGTCACTAATCATTTTAGGACTAAAAGCCATTCCGGATTTATCAAAATTAATTGACTGTCCAGAATATTTACTGAAATCCTTAAGCATAGTATCAAGACCCCTAGCACATTTGATATTAGCCCTAGCAAAAATAAGGCAGTCATCAGCAAAAAACAAATGACTTATTGCTGGACTGTTCATAGTAACTTTAATACCTTGGATCTCATTGTTATTTTCAGCACTAAGGATAAGCCTAGACAAAACTTCCATACAAGTAATGAACAAATAGGGAGACAAAGGGTCTCCCTGTATAAGGCCTCTAGTAGGATAAAAGATCTCACCTGGCGAGCCATTCAAAAGTACAAACATGGAAACAGTCGACACACAAGCATAAATCATTTTACACCAATCATCATGAAACCCTAATTTTTTAAGCACAACAATCAAAAAATCCCACTCAATCCTATCAAAAGACTTTGGCATATCAAGTTTGATAGCCAAAAGACCTTTTTTTCTAGATTTATACTTTCTCATAGTATCAACAATCTCATGTGCAAGAGTTACTTGTGACGGATCACATCCCTAAACTGTTTTCGACATAACTTTTGCATACGATGTCTGAATTCAGTGATTTTTGGCTCGTTTTAACCGTAAAAGCAAGAGCTACACCTATATGATCAGTATATATCAACATCATCAACTCAAAATTACCGTTTCTATCAAAAGCTCAAATATAGATAGAGAAGGTATGAGTGTAGAAGAAAATAAATCTCCCTAAAGATGTTAATTAGTCATATGATAACCGAGAGATCATGTGCTCAGTTTTTGATGTGCTTTCTCACCTTTCAAATGATTGAGCACTAAGGTGAGCATGCACATTCTAACACAAATAGTTTGTGCTGAGTTGAGCCTTGTCTTGTTCGTCACGAGTGACTAAGATTTTTAATCATCATTCTTGACCTCTTGCTTGGATTGTTTTCTCTTGTTCCATCTCTTGTTTTTTTTCTTTGACTTGTGATGAAGAGTGTCATTATCACAACCTTTACTAGTACAAGATATTTCATACATAATTTCTTTCTTTAGCCTTTCAAGAAGACTCTTGTAATTATTGTCACCAACAATTAACAGCTGAGAGTCATTCTTGTGACTAACTTTTGGTCCCTTCTTGGCTATGGAAGACTTCGGGACCCATTTAGAGTTGGGTTTCTGATAGGCTGTCGTAGGCACAACAAATTAATAAATATATTTCCCACTAATTAACCTAGCGTCATTAGGGGCCACTCAAAAGGAATTAGGGGCCAACAATAAAACAAAATAGGGTCACCCAAATGTAAATTGAAGCCAGCCCTTATCTCGCGTAAATCGTAATGGCAAAATTGCCCTTACATATTCGGTAGATATTATTTGATTTTTATCCTCCGAATGCATTTGGTAGATAAAATAAAAAAATTCTTCCGATTGTAGTCAGGGTAGTATTTGGATGAAATTAGTTTCATTGTTTTCATTTGTTGTCATTTTTGAGTTATAGAGAAGAAGAAGAAGGAAAAAAGGGAAAAACTATTTTTTTTTTAATAATCAACAAAAATGGATGGATACGAAGAAGAAGCTGAGAATCATTGTGAAGAACATAATGTTGAAGGTTCGCGGCCGTTTAGAGAAGACGATTTGGGGTATATGTTGATTGATCCAAACTTTTGTGGAGAGGAAACCCTAGACGACACTTTCATGGAAGAAAACGGCGAATCACCCGAGATAGAAACTAATGATGCATCAAACATACATGTATTGTGTTAAGAAACTCAAATACCCACTTTGAATGTGTTTGTATGCGTTTGTAAACAAGAAAACCCGATTAATGCCTGCATTGAATGCCATGAATAACCCAGAATCAGTAGATAATGTATCTACATATCTACCGAATATAACATACTGAGTACCAAATATATACATTCGGTTAATATATAGAGTGTATTTTCTACCGAATGGCCCCAAAATATGCGAAAACCCCCGAATTGATTTCCCAAAATATCTACATTCTTGTAAAAAATGTAATTCTTTACAAGTAGTTATTTAGTATATTAGAGTATATTTTCTACCGAATGGCCCCAAAATAAATTTTTCGCAAACTTGTAAAAAATGTAATTCTTCTTTGAAAAAATATGTACATTCGGCAGTTATGTAGAGTACAATGTCTACCGAATGTTCCCAAAATAAAATTTTCGCAAACTTGCAAAATTTTTTGTTCTTTGAAAAACGGCGGCATATTAATTACTTTAGCTTCCGATTTTTTGTATTCGGCAGTATTACCATATTTATATCTTCCGATTATATTTTTTGTTTTGTACTTAGGAGACAGTATAACTATTTCTATTGGATTCGTTAGTTTAAGGCAGACAGTATACTACCGATTATTTGTCAATCGGTTGGAAAACTTACTGAATGTCTTCCGATTATTATACTAAAACATGTTGCTTCATTTTGCAGGCCGTTGTAGCGGTTGTTGATGATTTCTATTTGAGGCCCGATACTTCCCTACGCTATGCAAATGATTTGGTTTGTTCATTACTATTATTTATTTATTTTTTCAAATATGTATGTTAAATGCTTATACTTATGATATTTGTTTTGTTATATGCGCGTGTAGTCATTTGGAAGTAAGGAGGAGGCAAAGGAATGGCTTATGAACAAGGCAAAAGAGAACATGTACGTTGTAGTTCAAAACAATCATGTGGGTGACATTCGGTTTGAAATGATTTGTGAGCGAGGTAGGGATCGAAAGAGTCACGCGGGAAAGAATAGTAAGTACGTAAGGAAGACGCAGAGGAAATACCGAAGCAATCCAAAATAAAAGGACAAGTACGACCGAACTCTTATATGCCCACTAGCTCGATTTTCCTTGTATGGATCAAAGCATACGTCTGAGGCATTCATTTGGTCCAAAATCTCCCTCATGCGAACCAACTGCTGCTCTTTTGACCTAGAACGGTTGTCTTCGAAGATATATTTTGTTCCTCTAGGATTACCTTTGCGCCACTCCGGGTTCTCTCCGGCCAAGTTCAGGATGGGGAAGTGGTCATAGATCCATGCCTATATAGATAAGAAAACAAGTATTAGGAAATGGATTCTAAACAATCGGAAGTAAAAGTACATAATTTGAAACCGAATACACATATTCGGAAGTAAGTGATCACCGAATATAACATATTCGGTGGATAACCATATGTAGATCCTACCGAATATGCATCATTTGGAGTTCAGTAAACTCAAGTTTTTTGGTCTATAATTTCGGTAGTAATTTCCAAACATTAAGAACCGATTCTACATAATCGGAAGACAAATTAAGTTATGTATTTCCGCATAAACTACATTCAGAGGATAACTATGTGTAGATCTTACCGAATATGCATCATATGGAGTTCAGTAAACTTGTTTTTTTGGGGCCTATATATTCGGTAATAATATATCAACATTAAGTAACGATTATAAATAATCGGAAACAAAACTAAGTTACTGGATTCCGAATAAACTATATTCGGTAATTAAACATATGTTATGCCTACCGAATATGCATCATTTAGAGTTCAGAATATGCATCATATGTACCGTCTACCGAATAACTATAGATGGACTTATAGAGTTAAAAAAAAAAAACCTGCAATAGAGCCACGTTCCAGGAAACTTGGATAGTTCCTCGCCTCGACGCCTTTCTCAACTCTTCCATCAAGAATGCTAGGCATGCCTTTCCCCAAGAATAGTCACCGACTTTATGGAGAGGATCTAAAAGTTGTATAAGGTTGGCGTCGATCCGGTTGCCAGAAGTATTGGGGAAAATGACACATCCCAACACACAAAGGAGATATTCGGTGGCCGCGTGGTTCACTTGCTCATCAGTTAACGTTCCTTTCTTTTCTTTATCCAAGGTGCCTTGGTACGTAGCCATCAAAACGCTAATGTTGATTTGTCTAGTTCTATAACTTGCATGCCTCCCAAACTCTTGTCTTGATGTTTCTTCATCCCAACCTAAGCACTTTTTATTTAGAGCATAAAGTTGTTCCCAAGATAATTGCTTTGTGTAGTTCAACTTCACAGCTGTGCCTTGGTCAGGGAGGTTAAGAATCTGTAGAACATCATCAGGGGTAATCGCCATCTCCCCAAATGGCATATGAAAGGTGTCGGTATCAGGATACATTCTCTCCACGAACGCCGATATAGCCACACGATCATGTTCCAAATATGAATTCTCGGCAGCAACTGCTAACCCCGAGTTGGCTATAATAGTCTTGAACCTTACACATTCACCGGATAAAGGCCAATCAAGCATTTTTGTTGGTGCGGCGGTGGGTTTGAGTAGACGAACCGCATCTTCATGATACTATTAAACACACAAAAAATGTTTAAAGTAAATACAAAAACCCTTAAGACAACTATTACGATAGAACACATAGGATACGATTATTATTACCTCGGTTTCGTATATGTCTTTGGCCCAGGAGTCTTTGTATCCAAATAACAATTTTCCTCCATCCGCTGGTAGCCCAAGGATTTTGCCTGCTGGAATATTCTTCACCTTCAACTCCTCAGGGACAAGATATTTTGCTTTCTTAGCAATATCTTTTTTTTCACCTGGTCCTCCTTTGTTGGTTTTTTTGGCTTTTTGGGTGCCACTTGGTTGACCTTCTTCTTGTAATGTTGGCATTGGATCAATTGGTTCAATTTCATGGTGGGATGTAACTTGTGGACCAGTTGCTTCTACACCTTGTTGAGTGGCTTGTTGAGCACTTGGTTGCACTGCTTGTTCACTGCCTTGTGGACCAGTTGCTTCTACACCTTGTTGAGTGGCTTGTTGAGCACTTGGTTGCACAGCTTTTTCACTGCCTTGTGGACCAGTTGGTTCTACACCTTGTTCAACACTTGGTTGCACCCCTTGTTGACTACCTTGTTGTTCTACACTTTGTTAAGCACTTGAATTAGACTTGGCACTCCTTTCTCTCCTAGCACTAGCTGACACTTTCTTACTCCCTTCGCGACGAGGCCCTAAGTCGCCTAATTTTGGGGCTTGCTTAGCGCGACTTTGTCTAAACAACAAAAAAAATGGAACAATGTTTACAAACTACACAATCGGAAGACAGATACACAACTAAAACCCGAATGTCAAAATTCGGAAGTAAGATGATATATTTTGCTCCAGAATACAAGACAATCGGAAAAAAGTAAATATATGTGCAACCGAATAATCATCAATTGGATTTCAGAAACTATAATTTTTTCATCTTATACAATCGGAGGTATAAAACATTATATTCTCTTCCGAATATTTGCTGGCCCTAAAATGGGATTTTGCCTAAATCACAATTTTGAGAATTGTGAAATCATATATATATATATTCGGTAGAATGTCCACTACCGATTACTTAAAGATATTGGGAATGCAACAAATTCATTAAACTATCGATTTTTTTTTTGGTACACAGGAAGATATGAGAAACAATATTCGGATGTTAAACTATAAATACATCTCCCGAATATAGACTATGTTCTTCGGAAACGAAGAACACGACTACATTCGGAAGTCAGTTAGCATGAATATCTACCGAATCTGGGTAAATAACCGAAAACCCTAGAATTTTTTTTTCTAGATTCGTCGAATTAAAGCGAAAAAAAACCGAAAAATTGATAGACTCTTACCTAATTGGGGCCATTTTAAGTTGCCGGAGTGTTTGACTATCAGAATCGCCACCACCAACTACATCTGCGGCTTCGCGTTCTTCGTCATTTTCAGCAACAATCTATTTATTTCTTGCCAAAATTCCAATTTTTGGATCGATACCGCGAGGAACGTTTTTAGTTTTAGGTCTGTGGTGTTCATCATCCTTACCCATTGTTTTATAAACGAATCGACGATGTTTTGATTTTACGACTCACGACGACGATGAGTTGAATTGAACGAGGGGAATTTTTTTTTTCCTCCACAATCGGGAGTGAAGGGGAAGAGCAGAAGAAGAAGAGTTGAAATGGGTTGAAAAGATTTTGATTTGGTTTTTATTTTATTTTTACTAGAAGGGCTTTTAGGTAACTTCAATGTCCTATAGGGTATCCCTTAACTAGTGTCTTAGGCTGGATATAAATTCTTGGCCCCTAATTCCTTTTGAGTGGCCCCTAAAAACCCAAGGCTAATTAACTAGTAATATAGCGGTAGTAAGAGATCGTTCCCACAAAGAGCTGTGTGATTGATAGGTTATTTGATCAGCAAGATAAAGTAAATAACAAAAGTGGGTTTTGGTTTTAAGATAAATAAAAAGACAATAATAAAGAAAAGAGATGATTAAGGAATCCTTCGCCGTTACCAAGCGATAACTGGATTAATATACTTATCTATCGTTTGTAAGAACCATTCATCATCAACCGTAGAATAACAACTAGAGCAGTGTTATCCCCAAAGCTCCCTATGCAACTCGATACCGAAGCGCTCGCATATCAAGTCATATCCAACTGAACCACCAAGTAGTAGCGTACTCAAGATGTAACCCAATCGAAAGCTTTAAGCTATGTGAACTTAGGTTGATCCTAGCAGTTAGACTCTTAGCGCAAGGTCCACTTACTAGTGTTATCTTCACACACGATTCCTCAATAGAATCCCTCTACGAGGTCTCACGTTCTCTACTTGTGTAAGGGTTATTCAACAATTACACGGATATCCTAACCCTTTACTAGCAATAGAATGATCAAAAGATTAATCCAATTGTACACTTGAACAATCTAGAAATCAATCATAAACCCTAAATATAGTGAAAACAAACGATGATGATTAAAACCTCAAATAGACTTGTATTATTAATAAAGCTTCACGCTTAGAACATTGAATTCATCCTTAATCAACAAAGGATTTAGCTACTCATATTACAAAGAAGATGAATAATGGTGGTCTCCCCCTAAAGGGGTAAACCCTAGGTTTTGATATAGAACTTGTGATATGAGATTCAATCCTATGTGAAAGACCTAATACCTATTTTTATAGGTTTACATTGCTTGGCCATCAAGTATCTAGTTCGGTTCAAGAACCCGACCCGAAAATACGACATAAAGACTCCCAAACGTGACCTTAGGCCTTCCAAGGTATTAATACACGTTTTCATACTTTCTAAGTACGCGTACCTCAAATTCCAGTAGAAATTTTCGGAACTAAGGTATGTGTACCCGTACGTGTACCTTACTGTCTTCGGTATTCAATAAAAGCTTGTTTTGGCCATTACTTCTTCGTCCGAACTCGGAATGACCTCATTCTTTTTGCATTCTTTTTATATTTTAATTATCTTCAATATGATGATGACAAATCCTTAATTTGAATGAGTTAAGATCGGTCTTTGGCCCTTCTCTTGATTTTGAGCGTTTTGCTCCTTTTCGTCGCACTTCTTCCACTTCTTTTGGACTTGGATACTTGGAATACTTCTCTTCTTAGATATTTTCAGCACTTTGTAGCTCCTTTTTGGATGATTCACCTATGAGAGGCAAATAAGAGAAAACAATAGTAATAATACAAATATATGAAAGAATAATAGCCTAAACAAGTATGGAATGGATACTAAAATCATATGAATTATGCACTTATCAGTTTCGCATGAGCAACTTTATCCTTCATATCGTTAGGATGATTTTCCTTTTGAATACTTTACGAAACATCCTTTCTCCAATTTGGAACATCAGATCTTGTCTTTGCATTTGAAACGTCATCTCTCTTTCTATAATTGGGTATTTTATGAGATGACCTTGTTGAGTGATATGCAAAATTTGAACTATCATTATAATAATTCTTTTGCCTAAACTTAGGACAATATCGATCCGAGTTCTTATGAGGAGAAAACTTAGCCAATTCGTTTGATACAAAAGAAAGTTCATCTTGCATCTTACGAACTTTGCATCCCCATTGCAAGTGTCCTTTATTACCACAATAATAACAATGCTTAGTATAAATATACGAAGTATGAGTTTTGATGTTACCTTTTTGTGGATCCTCTTGCATTGGAGCTCGACGAGTTTTCTTCTTCTTCTTCTTGTGTTTGTTCAACGTTGTTGCTTTCTTGACATTAGCATAAATGCCTTCTATGATTACTGCTGGTTGAACACTATTCTTAAGCTTGACAGACTTTTCTTCTTTACAAGAAATATGAGCATCTTTGTCATCAGTGGAAGCCTCTGATTGAGAAGAATTTGTAGCTTTAACAAAATTTACCTCTTTGCTAATATTTGAAGCATCTATTCCCTTATAGACAAATCCTCGTGTATCACGATAAAATCTACCTGCTTCTAACATTGAGGTTAACTTGTTTGAGCTTTCATTGAATTTTTTCAGTTCCAAATTTTCTTCTTCCAACGTCTTGATTTTATCAAGAGGACCGGCTAGATCAGCCTCAAGGTGTTTTTCTCGTGAGAGATATACACCTTCTTTCTCTTCAAAACTCTTTTGTTGAGAGTTAATCCTTGCATCAGATTCAACAAGTTTCTCTTCCAACAAACGTACTTTTTCAAGAGCCGCATCACGATCTTTCTCAAATAATTCAGCTTGAGAAAGACTAGCACATACTTTGTCTTTAAGACTCTGTATTTGTTGAGAATCATTTTCCCTCAACTTTTCGTAGTCTAGACGATGCCTTTCACATTGAGTAGTCTTTATTGTAAAGTAACCATAAGTTCCTTTACTTTCCTATTAGACACACTTAGGAGAATTTCGTTAGACAACAAGTGTTCACGAATCTCTTCCAACTTAGATTTTGTAACCTCTGATTCTGAAGGTGGTTTAACTACCTCTTGCGATATGTTAACTGAGTCTTTCAATAATTTTTTCTTTCGCTTAATCTTACTTTGACTCATTTCTTATAGGTTGGATCGCACCAAACACAGATTGTTAGATCTTTTCGTGTTTGGCTGCTCTGATACCAATTGAAAAGGCGAGGGTACCCTATATATCTCAAGCTAAAAATTTTCCTACACATAAGTCCTTTCTCCGAAAGTGATTGTCTATGGACTGAGTCGAGACAATACAACTAATCGGTTCATACTTCGTGTGATCGTCTATGGATACGAGATCGAGACAATACAACAACGAAGTATGTTACTTGATAAAAAGGTTCGGACTTAACCAACCACAATAGGATTCACTTATCAAGTAAATAGAAATTAACATTTGTGTGATTTACTTTAATTATAATAAAACAATTATAATGCGGAAATATAAAGTAAATGACACAGCAAGATTTTGTTAACGAGGAAATCGCAAATGCAGAAAAACCCCGGGACCTTGTCCAGAATTGAATACTCTAATGATTAAGCCGCTACACAAAATTACACCTAACTCGTATAGTTGGGACCAAGCAACTAAACCTATAGTTCACCTAGTTCCGTTTGTATTCCCACGCCTCCGACCTATGAATAAGTCACGTACTTGGAACAATTCCTTTGGTTCGTATTCCAAACAGTAAAGTAACAACAAATATGTTTGGTATCAACTCTATTCAACAAAGTAATATGAGACGGACAAAGGCTCTTCTGTTTATCTTAACATAAACTCCTTCGTCAGGTCCTTAGATCTATCTTATGTTCAATTACCGAAGTAATCGTTTAAGATTAATCCAACAACACTATTAATCCAAAGAATTGTGTTGATGCCGATCTACTCAATTAATCAATCCAATCTATCACAAGGATAAATCGATTATTAATTGGATCCTCTTTTTAACGAAACAAGTATTGTGCACACCAAAGATGATGAACCCACAAATCAGAAATCTTTAATATCTTCTTTGTCTTCAAATCTTCTTAGATCTTCAATAAACACCTGCACACAATCACTTGAATCTCTTGTGATCAATCACACATAGAACGGAGTCTGTTAACAATGGATTATCATAAGATCGTCTTTAGAACTAACAACAGTTTAAAGATCCCTGTCGAAACTCTGAACTAGTTTGAGTGAATCTTATATCAGAAGAGAAGATTCTCAAGCATAAACAAACTAGGTGCAATCAAAGTTCAACCACCGTTAGTCAATCAAATCAATGAAACAAAAGATAAACCGCAATTATCTAGTTTCCCACCAACTGTACTAATAGAGCTTCTCAATCCCAAAGAAGACTTTAAAATGAGCGGTCGTAAGAGATTTCGCCTAATTAGGTTACTCTCCTCTCCGAATAGGCGGCTACAACAGTAACAACACAACAAGAGGAAGTTTGTTGTTACGAAGGATTAGTTTGCTAGAAAGCCAAACTTCAAGTATTTATAGACAAGGAAGTTTGGACACCAAGGAATTTCCAAAAACGAAAATATTCTCAAGATATTCATTAAAGCAAAAATTTGGTTTCCATAATTCCTGGAAATGCTCTGTCCAAAAATAATGATCGAAATCTCTCAGAAAATCTCTAATTAGTAAATGCACATTACTAATTCTTATTTTCCTAAAAATGAAGTTAATTACCTTAATTAAAAGATTCTTAACTTATTTATGTTTTGATCCTGGGATTCTCTTCCCTTAGCTATTAAGGAATAACTTTGAACAATTAAAATAATAAACATTCATAGCACGTGTTCAAAGTATGTCGACATCTTAACTTTGTAAGTTCTCTTTCACATTTACAACCTTGAAACCGATTTGCCACACTTCCAAATAACATTCAATCACAAATCATGGGTTTAACGGTTTGATGGATCGGAAAACCGACCTTGTTTTACCGCAAGTGCATGGTGTCAAAATTGTAGACAATAGCAAATGTGGTTCGTTCCCACGAGGATGTGAAAATACTACTACTAATTAATATCAAGAATAAGATAATCAAATTCAATATTTTAGAAGTTTATGGAACAACGAAAGCAAAATAATAATAAAAACGTGACCAAGGATGTGAAAGTGTTAAGGATCCGGGTATCCGTTATAGGTGAATTACTTGCACTCAATCACAAAGGGTCTCAATTTTACTCATGTAGAATCGCAAACCTAGCTACTCATACATGAAAGATATTTCGTTAAAGAATCGTTGAAAAGAATTATCAAAACAATTATTTGCTCTCACCTTAAAGTAGAATTTCTAAGCACTAATCATACATGGCATGAAGAGTCAAGGAATATTCATAAATCAATTATCGCTAAGGTTCAATGAGTTCTTATACTAATCTAACTATGGACTATACATGGCATAGAACATGAAAAATATAGCTAGAAGATAAAACATTGATAGAGAGACAAAACATTAGCATTAAGTTCAATAGTAGAAAACCCTTATTCAAGAACACAAAATAAATCAACCTACAACTTCATCCTTTCACCCTAACATGAATGTAGCTCGTCATGGCTTTCTCAAAAGCCATAAACAAATTGAAATCAAAACGACAAGCTAATTGAAAAATCCTATGCGGTTGTGTAGCCGCGCCCCCCTTTTCTGGTTCTCCTCTCTTTTCTTTATATCGCCTGCTGCAAACTGAGAAGAGTTGGAAACTCTAAAAAATACAACCTAGCCCATTGCAAGGCTCAGTCCAATAAACAAAATCCAACTCCAAAGTTTAGGCTCCACCGTGACCACTTTCTGGCCATCGTCTGCTTCTGTAGACACCCATTTATCCATTTCGTCCCTCTGAGCACCTTCAGAACTCTAACGACAACATTTTATTCCTTGTCTAACTCGATTCCGGCCACATCAACCAAAAATCATTTTATTCGAACCCCATTGCATACACTGAGTAGTCACCACTGCTCGGACCGCACCAAACCATCTCGACTCCAGTTTCACTAAACATAGTTATCTCAGCCATTAGAGGACTCATAGCCACCACACCCAACTCCAAGTCATCACCGGCAACTGCAGTCGATCCATTCTTCCCCGAACCCCCATCTGTTTCCGTTGCCATGGCAGCAACAACATTTCTTTCTTCGACTGGACCTGCTTCTCGATCTGGACTGAGTTGTCTCTCTTCTTTCACCCTCAAGAGATGATGCTTCGGATTTCAGAAACAGAAGTTGATCTCCGCCTCCACTTCATTATTGAAGACAAGTAGCTTGAACCCATATTCATCACTGGCAGCAATAGCACATGTAAATTCTTTCTCAAGAACAGCTCCATTAATCTGTCACAGCACCATGTCAACAGCTCTGTCACCCAGTTCTTCTTCATCTCGGCCATATCAAAACCACGGACACAGCCAGCACTTTTCTCCTTCTCCATCTCGGTCACACATATATCACCACTTCCGTTTGTAACTCGCTTTGCTGTAGTCTTCATTCTCGTCTGTCCATCTTCTAGAAACCATTCGCAGCCAAACTCCACATATGTCCAACTAAATCTCCACTTCATTGTTAAACTCCTTATCGCAACTCCAACTGCCATTAGTTCATGGAACTTTCCATCTTCTTCACGCCATCATAAGCTGCTGTAGTCTTCATTCTCATAGCGAACTAGCACTGGTTTCTTCCAAATTCAGGCCAGCACCGAGGCAGACAACACCCGCAGCACTACCTCTCTTCCTTGTCCTGCTAAACCCCTTCTATAACCTTTGAATCTCTTCTACAGCACCAACTGCGATCAGCTCAACCAATTCAATCACCACCTCGGCCACAATTCACCACCAGTTCCTTGTCTCGCTGCGAAACTTTCATTACTTCTTATACTCCATCCTTCTAAATCTCGTCATTACCGGATGTGCAAACTCCGGCTAATCCTCCCAAGCTCCAGATTCAACTCCCGGCTTCTTTGGTTGTTGACAATTCTTTCGACTACAAGGTTCACGGCATGAACCAGCAAGCTGGACTCCAAGAGCACCTTCAGTTTGATCTCCGTTTCCATCAACAAATGTGAACGAAGGTCCGAGAACACAAGCGGCAGCTGCTTAAACATTCCACCATCTTGAAATAAGAAACGACATTTAATCTTCTTTTGACAAGAAATAAGAAAGTGGAGCAGACAAGTCGTGGTGCAGATGATAAAACGTTCTCCGCTTATTCTTAAGCCCACTAATGCCTTCACTTAAATATAGAAAAGAACTTATTTGTTTCATTTGTGCCACTATGTCAGGCAGTGATATGGCTCTCATGATGCAGACCATCGTAAGACAAAAATTAATCTCCTTTCTGTGGTGCAGTGAAAGTATTTTCATCCCAAACGCCATTTAAGCTGCAACTTAGGCGTTTATTTCTACAAAAGCACTAAAATAGTATTATTAGCCAAGGTATCAAGTCCTAGCTAATATAAATATGGGCATAAAATGTAGCACTGACGTGCTTATCACGGTTCTACCAAAACAAGTTTCGGTTCTACCTACCATGTGAGTATTGTGCATAGTCACACTTGCTTTCCAAAATTCGGTTGACTAGGTACTAGGATCGGTTCCCCACATATATATGGTATCTAACTTATATGTGTTGCACATGTCCATAGGATCGGTTCCCCTTTGCCTAAAACGTGTTGCACATGTCCATAGGTTCCCCTTTCGCTATAAACCTTGTTGCACCTCATACAAGGATCGGTTTCCCTTTATGATGTACTGCACCTCATACTAGGATCGGTTTCCCTTTCCCATATTTGGTCAGACATAAAATCACAAACCCGATCATACCATCTCAGGTGATTACTTAAGATCGGTTTCACTAATAAAAGTCATACCAATACATAAGTCAAGCCTTTGTGAATAGTTTTACCAAGGACACAAAAAGTTATGAACGGTTATACTAAATCGCACATATTGGATGTTCACAAGATATGCAATGAATAACAATCCCAATAACGCCTGGCGATTTCCTTTTCGATTCACAAACAAGTTTATGAACTTACTTCCTTAGAACACATGTAAAACATTGTTGCCTAGGATGAAATCCTCACCTCATACCCATACATAATCACAATAGCATTCAAATGATTATGGCGATGTCTTATCTACAAAGTTTAATGGTTAAGCAATAAACCTCGTATTATATTCCTTAATACTATGTCTATCTAGAGTTCAAATATGCTTCGCAGTTTTGTTTTCAATATGCACGACTTGAAAGATACGTTAGGGAATGAAACAGTTCAAGTCAAATACCACTAACCTCAAGTGGAAGGATGATTGTTGTCGTTGTAGCTCCTTGCTTCTTCACATCTTCAAGTCTTCGCAATACTTGTAAAGTCTCATTATCCTAATACTTTCAAGCTAACCTATACGAAATTGACTCCAGTACATAATCAAGCGACTCTTAACATGAGTTTTGATTCACTAAAATATGACAACCAAACTTGACATACCAATGCTTGGTGGGTTCAACCGAGCTATGCTCTAACAAACCCAATCTCGTCATTTCAACTTCCCTGTGAACTTAAACTCGAGCATCGAGAATCAATGGAAGCAGCACCACTCATTCGTTGCTCTCATCTTCTTTATCCATCTATGTTTTCTTTCGACCTCAAGCCATCCTACAACAAAACTCGATCACCACTTCCTTCCTGGACTTCTTCGTTTTTTGTTCGACAGTTAACCCAGCAAGCTTATCCCACTCGATCTCAAATCCATTACCATCTTCATTGGAAATGACAACAATGACACTCGTTCGTTCTCCATTGTCTCACTTCCATCATCTCGATCATCAACCTACAACGATCTTCATTGGACGCAGCTCAATCCCAATATACCACAAAACTGCAATATCCTTCCTGCATCTTCACTATACAGTCCTTTACGTCATGATAATCACAACAACGAAACCACATCTCATCGTCATTACCAACTCATGTTGAGATACCTGTGTAGCCTTATGAATCGATTCCTAACTTCTGCCAAAAACCTTCCCAAACCCTTCGTAATTCTTGGTCACAGCAGACTAGGCTGGAAGTAGATGTCGTTCAAGACTTTTTACAAATATTTCTCGTGCAGTTCGCTGATGACGCAGATATGAAACTGCTGGTGACTTCTAAGGACATTCCATCTCCTTCCCTGCATTGAACATCATGTTTCTAACACAAACCCATAACTCTAATTCATTCATAATCTCAGGAGCACAATTAAAGTATATGATTCATTCTCCTAAAACACTGGCAGCACATCACTTCTCTTCCCTAGATTTCTTGGTTAGTAATTGGAGTTCTCATACTAACCCATGACCCCATATTCTCTCGGCTTCAGAACTTTGTCCAAGACATTCCTTCGTTCACAACAAATGGCAGCAATCGATGTTCTTCACTGTGTTTTTTTTTTTCGGTATTAATTCTGCCCAAACTTTCTAACAACTCATACTCGATTCTCGTGTTCTTCTTACCTTCTTAACCCATCTCGAGTCTCGACTGGCCATACAAACCCAGACTTCGCCGGCATGAACTCTTGGAAGCAATGTCGTCTTAGTTCAGTAAGTGTAGTTGCAGGAAATCCTACACTACACCCCTCACAAGAATCCACACAATCAAACCATTGAAGATGAACAATTATAATTTTTATTGATTAATTTCTTGAATGTTTACAAGATAAAATGGAAAAGAGCTAAAGAAATTACAATCACTATAAACTTTCTCTCTCTTAATGACTCGCCCAACACTCGAAAAAGATCTCCCTTCCAATAGGCCTGTTCGGCTCTTTATACAGGGTATTACATAATGGATGACAGCTAAGTTGTCCTTTGTTTTCGGGAATGACTTGCGAAGTGTCGCAAGTGTACAAATGCATAATCTCGCGACACTCCTAGTTCTCGCTAAATCTTCACACCTTTCTCGTGTTCTGGCTATCGTCATCCATTGCGTCACTTATTTTACTCGTCTGCGACACCTTCGCTATGTAACATTTATGGATTTCGCAGAGGTGTTGGTGTTGCGATATTCTGATCCTACATCTTTCCTCTTCTCATGTCTTCTTTGCGAATGAGAGAATGTCATGAGAATTATTATTTTCAAACTACCGCAACTGTTCATCCTTATCTGTTTGGCGATTTGACTTCATACTTTTACACTAAATCTATAATACGTGTCTCTTCTCCACCCATTTTTTGACACGTCTCTTTCAACCGTTAATTCTCAACCATTCACATCTCTTCTCGCATTAAATGTGTTTATCTTCTCGAGAATTATTTTCTATATATAGTTTTCTCATCTTCCTCTTCTTCTTTTTTACTTTTTTTTCTCTCTGCAATTTTTCTTCAATTCTCCTCCGTAACTTCCGCTTCGCTCTTTTGTAAATTTTCTTTTTCCTTTGATCTTCAACTCCTTAATCATTCCCATACTCTGAAAATGGCTCCATCCGGTCGTAAATATGAAGTTCTCTTGGGAGAGGCTCAAAATGATTTACAAGAGAAAGGTTTCACATTATCCACTATTCCCCATCAAGAACCTTCATCTATTCTTACCGCCAAATTATTTACTGATCATTGCTGCGATAATCAAAAGATCATAATCTCGCTAGGTCAGATTCTCTCCGGCCTTCCCATTCCTCTCTACAACCCTGAACTTCCTTTGTTTTATGAAATTCTTGCTCATGAGAAATTCTCGCGAGCTGTTTACCAATTAAGTGGAGATTGTATCCACTTAATGCTTGAGTTCGCCAACGTGGCGCTGGTAAGGGATCTCTCTATTCTAATGCAGTCAGAGATCCTAAATTTGTAGACTTAGAGATATTCGCTGAGAAGTATTCAGTAGAGAGTTTCTTTGAGAATTATGAAGTAACAAACATGAGGAACGATAGAACTCGCTGGGGTGCACGTTTGAAAAGAAGAGAAAATATCCCCAGCGACAAAGTACTCATGTAGGATATTGATTGGCACTCCGGCAAGAACAATGTTCCTCGCCATTCCAAAGACGACAAATGGTGTGTCCTTCCGCTATTTTTGAATGGACCTTATATTTCAGGTTCGAATGTACTCCCTGCGAATCTCGCCAACTATCAACCTTGGGTATTTAATTGGCCCGAGAAATCTAAAGAGGTGTGCTTCCTGAATTTCGCTCAGTTGTAATTATTACTTCTTTTTACATCTACTAATCTTGCGAAATTTTCAGATTGTTAAATTGAGAAGAAGTTACGAGAGAAATCCTAAGCGCGAGTACTCACGGCAATTTTCCAGTCGATCACGGATGAAGTAAGAAATACTTTTCTTCATTATTTTTAACAATATTGTTGCCTTTGTTTCTTATCTTCATTCGTGTGTGAAGGTTGGCGTTGAAGTTGTTGAAGAAGAGGATATTTCTGAAGCTGCAAAAGTTAAAGGCAAGGGTAAAATTCCTCTTCGCAAGAAGAAACATGCTGCTCCACCTTCTAAAAAACGGAAGATCCATTCTCCTTCTCACTCCAGTTCTCAATCCAGCGAGAGCTATGATGAAGATGATGATGATGTTGACACCTCCCTTGTGAAGGAGAATCATCCAATTGAATATCCTATGGCGCGACTATCTAGTATCTTCTCTGATTCTATGCAAGGAATGGGAGATGATCATTTTTATGCCACATGCGAAGCTCTCGCAAACATCTGCAATGCTCCCTTACTAGAAGATGATGATTCTTTTCGTGGAGTTTCGAGAGCTGTGACTCCCAGTTTCCTAAACGCACTTGGTGCCTTGGTATGCCTATATTTCCTTATTTCTGCATGATTTCAATTATAAACCTCATCTTGACGATTTCTTTATTTTCCTTTATAGTCTGGGAGAGCTTCCTTTGTTGTTGCCTCAGATCTCGAGATAAGGCGCAACACTCTTGAAAAAAAAACCTTCAACTTCACAAGAAGAATAAAGAATTGGAAGCTGAAGTTGTTGCTCTTCGCAAGAGAGATAAAGAATTTGAAAATGAAACTACTACTCTTCGCGAAAAGACCAAACAACTGGAAGTTGAATCCTCCTCTCAGAAGGACAAGATATCTAGCCTTCAAAATGCTAATCAACAACTTTATGGTATAAAATTCTTCTCTTTTCCTTGCTTTTGCTCTGTTATTTATTTTTCTTTATCGACTTATCATTTTCGAGACGTTTATAACCTTTTTGATGAAGCCATTCTTCTTCACTCATTTCCTGAGCCTATGGATAACGATGCTCTTCTCGCCCATCTCAATGATTCTTTAAATAGCTTTTCAAATAACGAAATCAAACTTCTTTCTCTAAATGAACTTCAATCCAAATTCCGCCTTTTAGGATCTGATCATAGATCTAGTTTGAGTTTAGCCAACCAACTTAAACTCCTACATCTTAGTTCCCAAGAGAAAATTAATACTTTAAGGAAGAAGGTTAGTGATCTTATAGATGACAAAGATCGCATTGCTAATCAAGGCGCCCAAGCATTAGCAAAATTTCAAAAAACTCTTCTTGAAGTTCAAGTTGAGCGGGATGAATCCATTCGCCAAAATACTATTCTTAGCGAAAGAGAGAATCAAATTCGTTCCCTTCTTCTCATAAACAGTGACGATGAGTTCGCTTGGGCTGCGAAAGTTCTAGATGACGCCAGGAATAATTTAGGTGTTAATGTTAGTCTTCAAGTTGAGTACACAACCTTGATTAGGGATATGATTTCTGATAGAGAAGGTTGTTGATCATTCTTCTTTACTTAATTGTTTATTATATATGAAGCTGTCATCAAGTTGTTGATTCATTGCTCTACATTCAGGAGAATTTGAGAAGAGATTTTAAAAGAATTGAAGAACTTGAATCGAAAAAGAACAACTTGCAAAGGACTTCTCTCTTCGCAATGACAAGTATTCCAAGTTGAAGAAGCAACTACAAATTACTGTGGCGAATTTCAAAAATGATGTTGTTCTCTTTCGCAATCAGACAATTAAGACAGTCTGCGATGACAACAGTATTCCTCATTCTTCATACCCTTGTCTTCTTGACGAAATCCCTGAGAACATGCCTTCTTTGGATATCTCTGATAGCGATGCTAGCGAAGAAGAATCTGATGAAGATAATGAAGTAGAAGGATCTGATGAAGAAGAATCAAACAAGAAATAGCTCTATTTTCTTCTTTCTCTTTTTGTAACATCTGTATATTTATCCTTTTAATCTTCCATTTTTATAATCTCTTATTGTAAGTTTCTTGGATCTTCAAATACAAATTCTACTTTTGTTGTCCCTTTACGCACATGTTAAAAAAAGGTTCTTTTTGCAATATGGTTAATCAATATTATTAGTGTGTAAATCTATCATATGAAAATAAATAACATGTTCTCAATCTATTCATTCTCATACTTGCCTATGTTATTTGTTTTCAAATGAATGATTAAGAAAATAACCTTTAGATGGTAACATGCCTCAGTCTCGCAACTGTTGCTGCTGAATTCTTGCGAGAGAATGTTTCTTGGTTGTTTTCAAGATCTCATTTTTTTTTTTTTTTTTTTGTGTGGTCTTATTTTGCCTTCCTAGTTAAAGGTCTTATTGCGCCACCTCTTGTCATTGCGACAAAATTGCAGGACGTCTTTACATTTTCATGTAAAGACCCATTGATTTTGCCTTATCATTTCTTAGTATTGTTGCCTCTGTAGGATAATTTTATTGCGACAATATGACAGGCCTAGATTTTCTTGCGAAAATAAAGCCCCATGACATTGTCGTCTTGCGACGAAATCGCAGGACGTCCTTACACTTTCATGTACTGACCCATTGATCTCGTCTTATCTTTGTCTTTTGTATTATTGCCTCTTCAGGATCATCGCACAAATATGACAAGCCTAGATTTTCTTGCGAAAATAAAGCCTCATGACATTTGCGTCTTAAGACACTTATCAACTCCCTAATGGAGGGTGCCGACCTTATCATCTCCATGGTTGCCCCTTCAAGGAGGCGTACATCGGCCATACAAGAATAGCTCCTCCCATCCGGTCTTAACAACAACCAGTTGTTTTCGCAGCCTCTTGTCCCTTTTACCTATAGGGCTTATGGTTACGAGACTGCACCTAAGTGGAGTTTTCTTGGCCGTAGGAGTGCAACATATGCCAAGACTTGCCAAGAATGGCCGAGACACTTCAAATGGCCCAGGCACTCTTGGCTCAACCGTGTACCTCGGCGCCTTGATCATACGCTGACTCCTTAGAAGAGACCCTCGGTCGTCCAACCAGGGTATAACCTTATATATATAGTTGGAAATCCAGGGTATCTCTCCTGGATGGGCTTTATTGACCCCAAATCTCCATGACTCAGGTTCCGGGCGGTGTAACCTTTTCCCCGAGCCATGTAAAGAGATACCCCTTATATGACGCACTTTAGGTCTTACATTTGCCTCTTGCGAAATTTTATTCGCGAACTAGGGTGTACGCCATAAAGGTTCGTCCCATTCTGATATGTCATTGATTTTAGATTGTTTGTTGTCATCATTTCTGCGAGAATTTCGCGTATTCTTTTTTCGATTATCATAGTCTTTGTATCTTTAGCCTGTCTTTATCACTCAAATCCCTACGAAAGCTTCGCGTATTCTTTTTTCGATTATCATAGTCTTTGCATCTTCAGCCTGTCTTTATCACTCAAAAGTTAGATTTTTTTTTTTTTTTTAATACAACCTTCGCAAGTCTAGAATCAATTATTCACTCCTTTCGCCTCTTACTTATGTTGCTCCCTGCTTCTTCATCATTCAAATTTTCTAACACTGCCTTCCCTTTTGCGAAATCATCGCAATTTCCAACTTTCTTCAGGCATTGGTTTCGCAACGTATTTTCTTCTCTCACCTCTATTGCGTCCACCATTAGTCTTTCCCTTCTTTGTTCATTTTTAATGTTTTGCTTCCAGTTCTTCTTCTGAGCAGCTCTTTCCTCGCAAGATTCCACATCAACTTCATAGCACTTCTGTCCCTCAACCCAATCTCCTTTTATGACTCCGACACCACTGGGATGAGGAAATTTGATGCACAGGTGATAAGTCGATGCTACACCCAGAATCTCATGTGACCAAGGTCGCCCAATAAATGCGTTATAGAGAGATTCCACATCGACTATGCAGAAAAAAAATTCAGTTGATAATCCTTTCAGCGGTATTCGCATATGAGCTTCTCCTATAGGCTTGTTGGAAGTACCGTTGAAACCATAGATCTTATAAGTTGAAGGTACTAGATCTTCGTCCTTCCCTCCCATAGTCTTATAAGTATGGTAAAAAAGGATATTTACAGAGCTTCCAGTATCGATTAAGATTCTATTGATTGCCCATGAATTTTCTGCCTCATCATCTTCATCATCAACAGGTTTTGGGTTAATCTCCAACCTTACCACTAATGGGTTGTCATGCATCTCTCCACCCTCAGGTACTTCTTCTGCGGTAAAAGAAATAATCTGCTTTTGTCATTCCTTTAGTGGCGATGTCTTCGCGATGTTCATTATTTCTCTACTATCAGCATCTCTTGCGAAAACCCTACTGAGAACACTATCATGAAAATATTCAAATGTCCTGTACGAATGCACAATAGAATTGCAAGATAAATTCTTGGCTTTCGCTCCAACTTCTATCACAAATATTTCTCCTCCTTTTGTTGTGTTTGCTCTGTGAATTTCTGGCGGTGGTGGTAATGGTTGAGACTGAGGTTGATTTTTTAGAAATTGATTTAGTTTCCCTTGGTCTATCATTATGAGGATGATTCTTTTTATATTTCTACAATCGTTTGTGGAGTGTCCATGAAAATGGTGATAAGAACAAAATTCATGACTTCTGTCACTCGAAGGTGGTTCACTTCCCATGTTCCATGCGTAGGTATATTTTCCATTAAGATTATAGCTTCCCATATTTTATCCACACTAGCATTCAGTGGTGGCATCTTGATTTCTTCCCAGACTACCCTGTGACTTCGCTGTCCTCTATGATAACTCTGCCTCTGACTTCCATAAGTTTCTTGCGGCTGATCAAGTCTTTGAATTTTGTTATTTCCTCCACGGTTATAGAAGTTTCATAAAAAACGAAATTGCTTGAGCAGCATGTTTCTTCTTGCGAAGAGGAATTTTACCCTTGCCTTTAACTTTTGCAGCTTCAGAAATATCCTCTTCTTCAACAACTTCAACGCAAACCTTCACACACGAATGAAGATAAGAAACAGAGGCAACAATATTGTTAAAAATAATGAAGAAAAGTATTTCTTACTTCATCCGTGATCGACTGGAGAATTGCCAGAGTACTCGCCTTAGGATTTCTCTCGTAACTTCTTCTCAATTTAACAATCTGAAAATTTCGCAAGATTAGTAGATGTAAAAAGAAGTAATAATTACAAACTAAGCGAAATTCAGGAAGCACACCTCTTTAGATTTCTCGGGCCAATTAAATACCCAAGGTTGATAGTTGGCGAGATTCGCAGGGAGTACATTTGAACCTGAAATATAAGGTCCATTCAAAAATAGCGGAAGGACACACCATTTGTCGTCTTTGGAATGGCGAGGAATATTGTTCTTGCCGGAGTGCCAATCAATATCCTGCATGAGTACTTTGTCGCTGAGGATATTTTCTCTTCTTTTCAAACGTGCACCCCAGTGAGTTCTATCGTTCTTCATGTTTATTACTTCATAATTCTCAAAGAAACTCTCTACTGAATACTTCTCAGCGAATATCTCTAAGTCTACAAATTTAGGATCTCTGACTGCATTAGAATAGAGAGATCCCTTACCAGCGCCACGGTTGGCGAACTCAAGCATTAAGCGGATACAATCTCCATTTAATTGGTAAACAGCTCGCGAGAATTTCTCATGAGCAAGAATTTCATAAAACAAAGGAAGTTCAGGGTTGTAGAGAGGAATGGGAAGGCCGGCGAGAATCTGACCTAGCGAGATTATGATCTTTTGATTATCGCAGCAATGATCAGTAAATAATTTGGCGGAAAGAATAGATGAAGGTTCTTGATGGGAAATAGTGGATAATGTGAAACCTTTCTCTTGTAAATCATTTTGAGCCTCTCCCAAGAGAACTTCATATTTACGACCGGATGGAGCCATTTTCAGAGTATGGGAATGATTAAGGAGTTGAAGATCAAAGGAAAAAAGAAAATTTACAGTAGAAGAAGCGGAAGTTACGGAGGATAAATATACAGATGTTATTACTTACTCTATCATTATTTCTTCTCTATTACAGTTCTATCATATCTCTTGCGAAAACCCTACTGAGAACACTATCATGAAAATCTTCAACTGTCCTGTACGAATGCACAATAGAATTGCAAGACAAATTCTTGGCTTTCGCTCCAACTTCTATCACAAATGTTTCTCCTCCTTTTGTTGTGTTTGCTCTGTGAATTTCTAGTGGTGGTGGTAATGGTTGAGACTGAGGTTGATTTTTTAGAAATTGATTTAGTTTCCTTGGTCTATCATTCTGAGGATGATTCTTTTTATATTTCTACAATCGTTTGTGGAGTGTCCATGAAAATGGTGATAAGAACAAAATTCATGACTTCTGTCACTCGGAGGTGGTTCACTTCCCATGTTCCGTGGCGCAGGTATATTTTCCATTAAGATTATAGCTTCCCATATTTTCTCCACACTAGCATTCAGTGGTGGCATCTTGATTTCTTCCCAGACTACCCTGTGACTTCGCTGTCCTCTATGATAACTCTGCCTCTGACTTCCATAAGTTTCTTGCGGCTGATCAAGTCTTTGAATTTTGTTATTTCCTCCACGGTTATAGAAGTTTCATAAAAAACGAAATTGCTTGAGCAGCATGTTTCTTCTTGCGAAGAGGAATTTTACCCTTGCCTTTAACTTTTGCAGCTTCAGAAATATCCTCTTCTTCAACAACTTCAACGCCAACCTTCACACACGAATGAAGATAAGAAACAGAGGCAACAATATTGTTAAAAATAATGAAGAAAAGTATTTCTTACTTCATCCGTGATCGACTGGAGAATTTCCAGAGTACTCGCCTTAGGATTTCTCTCGTAACTTCTTCTCAATTTAACAATCTGAAAATTTCGCAAGATTAGTAGATGTAAAAAGAAGTAATAATTACAAACTGAGCGAAATTCAGGAAGCACACCTCTTTAGATTTCTCGGGCCAATTAAATACCCAAGGTTGATAGTTGGCGAGATTAGCAGGGAGTACATTCGAACCTGAAATATAAGGTCCATTCAAAAATAGCGGAAGGACACACCATTTGTCGTCTTTGGAATGGCGAGGAATATTGTTCTTGCCGGAGTGCCAATCAATATCCCGCATGAGTACTTTGTCGCCTGGGGATATTTTTCTTCTTTTCAAACGTGCACCCCAGTGAGTTCTATCGTTCTTCATGTTTATTACTTCATAATTCTCAAAGAAACTCTCTCGAATACTTCTCAACGAATATCTCTAAGTCTACAAATTTAGGATCTCTCGATTGCATTAGAATAGAGAGATCCCTTACCAGCGCCACGGTTGGCGAACTCAAGCATTAAGCGGATACAATCTCCATTTAATTGGTAAACAGCTCGCGAGAATTTCTCATGAGCAAGAATTTCATAAAACAAAGGAAGTTCAAGGTTGTAGAGAGGAATAGGAAGGCCAGCGAGAATCTGACCTAGCGAGATTATGATCTTTTGATTATCGCAGCAATGATCAGTAAATAATTTGGCGGAAAGAATAGATGAAGGTTCTTGATGGGGAATAGTGGATAATGTGAAACCTTTCTCTTGTAAATCATTTTGAGCCTCTCCCAAGAGAACTTCATATTTACGACCGGATGGAGCCATTTTCAGAGTATGGGAATGATTAAGGAGTTGAAGATCAAAGGAAAAAAGAAAATTTACAGTAGAAGAAGCGGAAGTTACGGAGGATAAATATACAGATGTTATTACTTACTCTATCATTATTTCTTCTCTATTACAGTTCTATCATATCTCTTGTGAAAACCCTACTGAGAACACTATCATGAAAATCTTCAACTGTCCTGTACGAATGCACAATAGAATTGCAAGATAAATTCTTGGCTTTCGCTCCAACTTCTATCACAAATGTTTCTCCTCCTTTTGTTGTGTTTGCTCTGTGAATTTATGGCGGTGGTGGTAATGGTTGAGATTGAGGTTGATTTTTTAGAAATTGATTTAGTTTCCTTGGTCTATCATTCTGAGGATGATTCTTTTTATATTTCTACAATCGTTTGTGGAGTGTCCATGAAAATGGTGATAAGAACAAAATTCATGACTTCTGTCACTCGGAGGTGGTTCACTTCCCATGTTCCATGGCGCAGGTATATTTTCCATTAAGATTATAGCTTCCCATATTTTCTCCACACTAGCATTCAGTGGTGGCATCTTGATTTCTTCCCGAGACTACCCCGTGACTTCATTTGTCCTCTATGATAACTCTGCCTCTGACTTCCATAAGTTTCTTACGGCTGATCAAGTCTTTGAATTTTGTTATTTCCTCCACGGTTATAGAAGTTTCATAAAAAACGAAATTGCTTGAGCAGCATGTTTCTTCTTGCGAAGAGGAATTTTACCCTTGCCTTTAACTTTTGCAGCTTCAGAAATATCCTCTTCTTCAACAACTTCAACGCCAACCTTCACACACGAATGAAGATAAGAAACAGAGGCAATAATATTGTTAAAAATAATGAAGAAAAGTATTTCTTACTTCATCCGTGATCGACTGGAGAATTTCCAGAGTACTCGCCTTAGGATTTCTCTCGTAACTTCTTCTCAATTTAACAATCTGAAAATTTCGCAAGATTAGTAGATGTAAAAAGAAGTAATAATTACAAACTGAGCGAAATTCAGGAAGCACACCTCTTTAGATTTCTCGGGCCAATTAAATACCCAAGGTTGATAGTTGGCGAGATTAGCAGGGAGTACATTCGAACCTGAAATATAAGGTCCATTCAAAAATAGCGGAAGGACACACCATTTGTCGTCTTTGGAATGGCGAGGAATATTGTTCTTGCCGGAGTGCCAATCAATATCCTGCATGAGTACTTTGTCGCTGGGGATATTTTCTCTTCTTTTCAAACGTGCACCCCAGTGAGTTCTATCGTTCTTCATGTTTATTACTTCATAATTCTCAAAGAAACTCTCTACTGAATACTTCTCAGCGAATATCTCTAAGTCTACAAATTTAGGATCTCTGACTGCATTAGAATAGAGAGATCCCTTACCAGCGCCACGGTTGGCGAACTCAAGCATTAAGCGGATACAATCTCCATTTAATTGGTAAACAGCTCGCGAGAATTTCTCATGAGCAAGAATTTCATAAAACAAAGGAAGTTCAAGGTTGTAGAGAGGAATAGGAAGGCCAGCGAGAATCTGACCTAGCGAGATTATGATCTTTTGATTATCGCAGCAATGATCAGTAAATAATTTGGCGGAAAGAATAGATGAAGGTTCTTGATGGGGAATAGTGGATAATGTGAAACCTTTCTCTTGTAAATCATTTTGATCCTCCCCCAAGAGAACTTCATATTTACGACCGGATGGAGCCATTTTCAGAGTATGGGAATGATTAAGGAGTTGAAGATCAAAGGAAAAAAGAAAATTTACAGTAGAAGAAGCGGAAGTTACGGAGGATAAATATACAGATGTTATTACTTACTCTATCATTATTTCTTCTCTATTACAGTTCTATCATATCTCTTGTGAAAACCCTACTGAGAACACTATCATGAAAATCTTCAACTGTCCTGTACGAATGCACAATAAAATTGCAAGATAAATTCTTGGCTTTCGCTCCAACTTCTATCACAAATGTTTCTCCTCCTTTTGTTGTGTTTGCTCTTTGAATTTATGGCGGTGGTGGTAACGGTTGAGATTGAGGTTGATTTTTTAGAAATTGATTTAGTTTCCTTGGTCTATCATTCTGAGGATGATTCTTTTTATATTTCTACAATCGTTTGTGGAGTGTCCATGAAAATGGTGATAAGAACAAAATTCATGACTTCTGTCACTCGGAGGTGGTTCACTTCCCATGTTCCATGGCGAGGTATATTTTCCATTAAGATTATAGCTTCCCATATTTTCTCCACACTAGCATTCGGTGGTGGCATCTTGATTTTTCCCGGACTACCCCCGTGACTTCGCTGTCCTCTATGATAACTCTGCCTCTGACTTCCATAAGTTTCTTGCGGCTGATCAAGTCTTTGAATTTTGTTATTTCCTCCACGGTTATAGAATATATATTACTAATCCATGGAATTCAGCTGAGGAAAGCCGTGAATTAAAGTAATGAAATATTATGATGAAAATAGAATATTTTCTAGGAATTCAATTGATGAATATTGCACTAAAATTAATTAATTGATGACTTTATACTAGCACGCAATCTATCTAGGAGCATTATATGTATTCGAGAGTCAAGTTATGAGATAGTAGAAGCATCATACTCGTTCTTAATGTTTATTCCGCATAGTTAGGGAACATTTGCGACATCGTGAAGACGTTATTGCTCTATACTAGTGTTAAATCCATCTAGCAGACCATTCAATCATTTTCGATTCTATACTGTATGAGTCTTTGTAATTTCTAAAGATAAATGATGAAATATGCGAATAACTAAAGCTCAACCGAGAGGCTTTAATAATTACATATTCATGCATGTTCTCAAGAGGCTACACACTCGATCGAGATCATCGTGACATGAGCTCTCATGTCTAATTCTATAATATGAATTCCATATACTCGGAAAGCTAGGTTAGAAATACACAAAATTATGATTTACGATTTTAGCCTTCGTCAACCATTTGCTTTTTTCTTTCTTGTTTTTCTTTTAAGCCTGATAAATTAATCCCATCAGGCTTAGCACTATACCAACGGGTCAAAGTGTCAAACTATCCGGTCTAGTAATAATAATGAATGATGACAATAATATTGTCTTACATCGCATGTACACCTTAATTTGAGAATACTCTATTTTTATTTTTATTTTTGATTTATTTATTTTTTTGACTCAAAAACGGCTTAATATATTAAAAGACAACTCTTCACCAAGCAGGTGTTAGAGATGAAAAAAAAATATATGACATCCTGACTCAATTATAGTAGAGTCAGAATACATAAAATAATTATCCACCATTTGGACCCATTACAGCATACCAATTAGCTAAGACATTGTATAAGGAGAATGAAGAAAATAAACAAAGAATTTTCGTAGAATCTAGATGTTCCTTTGTTTCGCTATCATCGCCGCATGTTACGTTGTCTAAAACCAATTGAAGAATCACTAATTGTCTATCTCCATGAATCTCAAAAAATCGGGTTAACATCTTAAATTATTATGAAGAGTAAGTGGCCGGTTTAGGGATCTTATGATTGCTATTTATCAACTGAAGAAAATAAATATGATGCACATCCTTGGTTATCATAATTATTTTTTAAAAGCAGGTTTTCATATAAGTAATTGTACCAATTTACAACAAACACGGTTGTTTACATTTTATCTACACTAACAACATATTCAACTGAGGTTTAAGGAGATTCTATCGAGGAAATTAGGCTAAGGCTCCACCCATGGGTTACTCATAATAGCATGCCCCTAATTAAAAGATATTTACTACCAGGCCCTGAATTAAATATAATTTTATTTGAAGACGAGTATATAAATGTCCTAGCCCACTATTTCTCTCAGACGAACCGAACAAAAATTTGGTTAGAATAGAGAAAATAGATCTCATCTTCCCCAAAACCAGATCGAGAAAACTGAAAAATAAAAAACAAAATCTAAAATCAAAACTTAAAACTTAAAACCGAAATTCTCGAACAGGTGGAGAAGGCTTACTCGGATGGTGCTGAACCAATCTTCAAGAAGTTTTTCTAATTTTTCTGAGTTTATTGTTTCTGGGACATATGGCTCTTTGTGGTTTTATTTTGGTATTTTGAGTAGGTAAAGACTTTTGAATGATTTGAAAGGATATGTTATAAAGGGAAATAATACTTTGTTTGATTAATAAATTGAAATCCTAAATATGAATGCAAGATATTGCAAACATTTTGGAGGAATTATAAATGTTGCGTAACTCAGGGAAATAATGTAAGGTGATAGTGGGATGTTTAAGCATTGAGAGCTTCGATCCACTTTCCATGTTTGACCACCATTTCTGGGTTATCAGTATTGATGAGTTTGTAATAACCATCCAACATGGTTTCAATGATCAGATACAATTCTTCTTCAGAAGAACCAATAGTTTTGTTGATCGTGTCTCCGACTTGGAAGGAGTTGGATTTTGATATCTTAGGTTCATGACATATCTCTAGGATGGTTGGGTTACTAGATTTTTGTTTTTAGCAGAAACTACCCCTACCTACTTAATAAAATATTGAAAAGGATCGACTTCTCATTCACATCGCCGAGTCACTCGGGGTTGATATCCGGAAAAGTCCCCAAGCCTTGATGAGACATGGGATAGTTGGTCGAAAGGAGGTTGGTTGAATATGACTTACTTATGCGCGAAACCTACAGATGTATAACGTCACGTCCTCTCCTGGGAACTGGTTCACCTCCAAATTCATTATGCGGATCTGATAGGTCGTCTTCGGGATTTGATGGCTTGTGTGAGAGCCTCGGAGGTGTTGGCACCTGCAAAGGAGATATACTTGTTCACATCTTGTTTCTACGAATCCATGGGATTTCCAGAACCATGTCATAACTTGTATCTTCTTTGAGAATGTGAAACTTGGCATGTGTCTGAGCATCACCTATTTTTACCTCAAGAGTGGTGTATCCGTAAGCGCTCCTAAACTTTCCTTCGGAATTCCTGATTATGGTCGCGAGTATGTAGCTCCATGCCTTGGAATTCCCGCAATCCTCAGAGTCTTGATGGTGATGATACTGGTATCGTTACCGCATCGGTTAACTTTTGCTCGAACTCGGTATCCTTGAGGCAGTCAGTGGTGAGAAGTCCCCAACCAAGATTTTCATTGTGTTTGATAGATATTTCTTCTAAAATGGGTTCAGGATATACAACATCTTTTTAGACAAAGAGTAAACTCTTAAATGACACGACCTAATTGAGGGCGGTGAAAATATCTTTGTGTTGTGCTCTTGATAGGTAAAGAAGCTCACACATGTGTTCTATCATGGATTGGACAGTTCTGTTAAGATAGTCTCCACAAAGAGTGAAGATCCTGACAGGGAGGGGTATTTGTGAACACCTTCAGTCCCCAGACGTAGATCAATGGTGATCTGAGATTGTAGGTGTGTTGTGAATTCAGCGTAAGAATGCTCTGAATGATTGAATTTTGCTCAATTGAGAGTGATTTCTCTGAGTTCGTGTAGACGAAAGATTGTCTGTATGAACTTTGATGAGAAATTGCTCGTTTTTGCCGAATGTTTGAGTGTTCGAATCTTGTCCTTTCAATCAGGATTCAGAGAAATTTTATAATGCCAGAGTTGAAACACCATGATGCCATGAAGTGTGACAGTTTGCTGGAATCAGAGAGTGAAAGTTTGAAGCATCTAACCGTTAGATGGAAGACAATGTGCAGTGATATGGCTGGTCGTGTGGATGAGAGATATCTCATTCTATCATTCATTAATGATATGTTCGCAACCAATCTGCTATATATTCAAATTTTTAGAATCAAGAATACAATCACAATGATTGAGTTGCGAGAACTTCAAGAGGAGTACATTGCTCTAGAGGAAAAGCAAAAAGAGATGGAATCATACCCGTTGCGAACACAAGTTCAAAAGTCGCAAATGCAAGCTTGTTACCTAAACTAATAAACACAGTGGCGAGCACCTCGCAAGGTCAACAAGAAACAATAACGGATGATGGTCAAATAAAGCTAGTAGCCATGGGGAGTCGTGATCGGGAGGAATTTGAGAGAGAGAGAAACTTCTATAACCGTGGAGGAAATAACAAAGTTCAAAGACTTGATCACCCGCAAGAAACTTATGGAAGTCGAGGCGAGTTATCATAGAGGACAAATCAAGTCACGGGGGAAGAAATCAAGATGCCACCCGATAAGTGCATAATTCACATAATTTTAGTGTCAATTCCATGCTAGTAATTGCTTATATTCTTGCAAATTATTGTATATTACGTTTGTTTTCTCTTATTTGTGTTTCATTAGGAGAATCGTCCAAAAAGAAGTGAATTTGCACTTAATTGTGCAATAAAAGAAGCTAGCTACAAAGGGAGAAGAGCTAAATACCAAATGAAACTCGTTCAAGTACAAGATTTCTACTTTTCATTTTGTAGAGGACGAGAGGACAAAGGCAATGGCGAAAGAACGGAGTCATTCTGAGTTCGTATGAAGAAGTTATGAGCAAAACAAGACTCATAAGACTAAAGGTCAAGATGGTCAACTTCTAAGGAAAATGCTATTGGCATCCCACCCGAATGTTAAGGGGCAGGATTGTTTCAGCAACTGCCAAAGGCAGTGATCTTTTTACTAAGGGGCGCCCACTCGTTAAGGGGAAGCTAATTTCAAAAATCACTAAAGGCACCCGTAATGATTACTCGAGCACCTCTTCTTCTTCCTTATTATGAACATGAAGAACATGAGTTGTTCTTAATGGTGGTCATCATGATGATCACGATGGAGATGAATTTGATCACCAACGATATTCGAATTTGAATGCATCACTAGGTTCTTGGAGATGATGGAAAGCTTGGGTAGGAGCCTGATTTCAATTCAATGGTCTCTATCAAGTTCGTGAAGATGATGATCGTGATAATCATGATGTGACGGTTTTTAAGGTAATTCTTAATTCAAATGAATCAATGGTCTCACCAAGCAAAGTTAGAGGAGATGGGTCATGCTTGGAAATGGTGCTCAACATATCGAAGATGTCGCTTCCATTATCGATAGTTGTGATGATGGTGGATTCGATTATCTCGAAGTTGGCCGAGAGTATTTGATTAATCGTGCTCGAGTTGTCGAGTTATATATGAGCAAAGATTGCTCGCCGGGAAAGTGAAGATGAGAAGCTCGAGCAAGTTCGGGGAACGAAGACGGCTCGGTGATGGATGGAGTTTTGGTTTGCTGTAGTTTATGTCGGTTGATGAGGACGGACATGATGAAGTTCAACGATAGGTTATTGTCAGCGCCATGGACGAATCGTTAAGGAGCTCGGCAAGAGGGATGGTCATGGGGCGAGTATGTGGCGGGTATGCCAATCCCGATCCACGCCTGTTCGTAAAAAAATACCCATACCCTCCCCATTACCCACATGAATTGGGCGGGGCGGGTATGGGGAATACCCGTATGGGGCGGGTTTCCCATGGGTTACTCGTAACACGGTGTTAATACATATATGTATTTATGATCAAAACTTAAACAAAAATAATAACATAAGAATAATGCATTCTAAAATTTAAAATTCGTAAATTCATCTTAAAGTGAACAAAAGAATCTGTAAATGACTTATTAGTTTTGCTACTTTTTCCTTTCTCAATCTATCTTCGTCCATGTTAACCATTGCATTATCTGTATGTTTTCACTATTTTAACTTTTAGAGAATGTGTCTGGTCACAACGAAGTAGCGAAAGTGATGAATATACAAGAACGATCAAGAATATAATAAATGAAAGAAGTGGTAGAAGTATAAAAATAAATGAAAAAAAGCTCGACTAAGTGGTAGAAGTAAAAAAATTCGATACGAATTCTAGCATAAAAGTCTAAACCCTTATAATATGAAAGCTACGGGGCGGGGACCTTGAATCCCATCCCCACCCCATCCCCGTAGCTTAGTTTCGGGTATTACCCATACCCGAACCCATCCCTATTTATACGGGTAAAACCCTATCCAAACGGGGCGGGTACCCACGGGGATGGGTTTGGGTGGGGCAAATGGCCATCCCTACTCGACAGTGAAGATAATGGAGCACGAGTCTCCCCTTGGTCTGATGAAGCTGCAAGAACAAGCCATGGATGAAGGAGCTCGGGTTGTGAACATGGCAGGGAAGATGGTTCGTTTGCAATTGTTGGTGGGACCCATATCACATGGGAATGTTGGCTAAAAATTATGGAACTCTGTACTCTGAACTCTGAAGAGAACAATCCGACAAAATCATGCAGGAAGAGAAAATGTTTTGACGCATCTTGGGAAAGGTATTGATCTACTGCACGCGACCCACTGAAGCTGAACAGATGAACGGATCACATGAAGCCACGATGCTCTTTACTGGACCCATTGAAGAATCAGCCAATTAGAAGCCGTAGTTCGTCTGTTAAATATACATCGCGTTACGCCACAACGAATACCTTATTCTCTCATGCAACAGATTATGAATTTGGCAGACAAATTGGGGGAAGTAAGACGGCGCACGATCAGAAACAAGAATGGCGGGGCATTTTTCTAGTGGACCGCGAAAACCAATTGAAGCAGCTCATGTTTTCCATTGGGATATTTTATGAATGAGCTGGGTATCCAGACTACTATAAAAAGGAGCTGAAAGTTAAAGAAAAAAAAAGGCAGACTTCTTCATCGAGAATCATTTTCATTTGTTGCGAGAGAAGAGAGAAACACATAGTAGTTTTATTTTAAATCCTTCTTCTTTATTTATTTGCGAGTGCTTTTTAGCTATGAGTAGCTAAACTTCGAATTGATTAGGGATGATTTCAAAGTCATGAACAATGAAGCATTATTTTCTTTAATCACGTTTATTTCAAGTTTTATTTTATTGTTGAGTATCTTTATTATTTTTAATGTCTAAGAATATTGAGGGGTTATTTAAAATGATCAATTAAATTAACCAATCAATATTTCTTCTATTAGTTTAGGGTTGTGTGATACGTGTAATTGTCACATCAACTCTTTACACAGTAGTAAATCGCAAGAGCTGACAGAGGGATTTTGTTAAGTAATTGTGTGTAAAGATAACACTAGTAAGCAGACCGAGCTTGTGCGTCTGATGCTAGGATCAACCTGATTCACAGAGTGTAACGCATTCGACTAATTTACACCTTGAGAGCTTATTCTTGGTGGGTTGGTTGGATAGAATCTGGTAGTCGAGCGCTTCCGTATCCAGTGGCAATAGGAATCCGGGGGATAGCAGAGCTTATTGCTATTCTACGGTTGGTAATAATATAAGTTAAACATGAAATAAATTTATATTTAATTAAGCTTCGGTTCAGAGACGGCGAAGGATTCCCTAATCATCTTTCTTATTATTATTTACAACAAAGTTCTATTATTTTCCTTTATTAGTTATCTTTGATTTAAAATCTAAAAACCCCCTTTTGGTGACTTTTAACACCTAGAAACTCCCTGCTCTTCGTGGGAACGAACTCCTTGCCATTATATTACCAGTTAATTGTGTGGAAAGGTGTAATTAATTTGTTGCGTAAACGACGCGCACCACCACCACTGAATGCTAGTGTGGAGAAAATATGGGAAGCTATAATCTTAATGGAAAATATACCTGCGCCATGGAACATGGGAAGTGAACCACCTCCGAGTGACAGAAGTCATGAATTTTGTTCTTATCACCATTTTCATGGACACTGCACAAACGATTGTAGAAATATAAAAAGAATCATCCTCAGAATGATAGACCAAGGGAAACTAAATCAATTTCTAAAAAATCAACCTCAGTCTCAACCATTACCACCACCGCCAGAAATTCACAGAGCAAACACAACAAAAGGAGGAGAAACATTTGTGATAGAAGTTGGAGTGAAAGCCAAGAATTTGTCTTGCAATTCTATTGTGCATTCGTACAGGACAGTTGAAGATTTTCATGATAGTGTTCTCAGTAGGGTTTTCGCAAGAGATATGATAGAACTGTAATAGAGAAGAAATAATGATAGAGTAAGTAATAACATCTGTATATTTATCCTCCGTAACTTCCGCTTCTTCTACTGTAAATTTTCTTTTTTCCTTTGATCTTCAACTCCTTAATCATTCCCATACTCTGAAAATGGCTCCATCCGGTCGTAAATATGAAGTTCTCTTGGGAGAGGCTCAAAATGATTTACAAGAGAAAGGTTTCACATTATCCACTATTCCCCATCAAGAACCTTCATCTATTCTCTCTCTCTCAAATTCCTCCTGATCACGACTCCCCATGGCTACTAGCTTTCGCTGACCATCATCCGTTATCGTTTCTTGTTGACCTTGCGAGGTTCTCGCCACTGTGTTTATTAGTTTAGGTAACAAGCTTGCATTTGCAGCTTTTGAACTTGTGTTCGCAACGGGGTATGATTCCATCTCGTTTTGCTTTTCCTCTAGAGCAATGTACTCCTCTTGAAGTTCTCGCAACTGAGTCATTGTGATTGTATTCTTGATTCTAAAAATTTGAATATATAGCAGATTGGTTGCGAACATAGCATTAATGAATGATAGAATGAGATATCTCTCATCCACACGACTAGCCATATCACTGCACATTGTCTTCCATCTCACGGTTAGATGCTTCAAACTTTCACCAACCCTTTGTTTCAACCCAAATACATCTTCAATACCAGGTCGCGAGGAGTTATTACTAATGTATGCCCCTAAAAATATAGCCTGCAAATGATTGAAAGATGTTATTGTATTCCTCGGTAATCCTTCAAACCATTTCAAAGCTTCTCCTGTCAAACTTGATGCAAAATATTTGCACAATATAGCATCATGGTTCTCCCACTGTAACATACATCTCACATAAGCTTTGATATGTTGTATCGCACAAGTTGTTCCATCGAAAATGCTGGTTAATGTAGGTAAATTGAAGTTTGGGGGTATTCCTCCTAATTGTACTTCTTGTGTGAATGGAGTCTTCGCAGCATCTTCTATGGCTTCATTCAATTGTCTCTTACCTCCTCCCCTTTTATTATTTAACATTCCTCTCATTTCCGCCAATTCTCTCAGAATTTGTTCATTTATACCAGAGTTTGGCTCCATTGGTCTTTTTAACTCCGCCTCTCTTCTTCTGCGTTCATGTCTGTTTTGATTTTCTTGTTCATCATTCTCTTCTCGTCTTTCTCTGCGATCTTCTCTTTCATTCCTCTCATGAATTCGCACACCGTTATATCTATCATTTTCTCTTCTTTGCTGCCTTCCGATTCTCCTTTGTACTCTTTCATACTCTTCATTGATATTACCATTATTGCGATTTTGTTCTCTCCTTCTTTCTCTATTATCATGATTATTCTGGCGAATTGCCTCTTGTAACTCTTGTTCTTCCATTTCTGTTCTCAATCTTTCTCTTTCGCAAGCTAGACGTGCTTGCTCAACATAATGTCTTTCAATTTCATCTTCAATTTCTTTTTTCTTCCTCTGTGCTTCTCTCCCATGCAATATTCTTCTTCCTGATTTTCTTCATCACCTGGACTATTCCGCCCCTGATGCTGCCTATTTCCTTGATTTCCATCATTTCGCCCATTTTGAAAAGTCTCGGGATGTGGGATATAACGATCTTCCATTATTTCTCTTCTTTCGCAACGCTCTTCGCCTGGATTTTGTACTTCCTCATTAGCATTTTCTATATGTAAAGTTCTCCTTCTTTCCTCTCCAACTGATATTGAGCTTGACCTTGTAGTGCTTCTCGACCTTCTATTTTGTAACCTCATATTTTACATCCTCAACTTATGATTTTGCCTTGTCAAATTTGCACGTTCCTCTGCTTCTAATCGCCTTTCTTCATGTATTGTTTGTCTCAATGTCTCTAATGCTGTGACCTCTTCATTTCCATGAATTATTTCTCCAATCACTTCTCGGTCTCTTTCCTCTTGTCCATTGTTTATCAATTGTTGTTCTTCTCCCCTTTCGTCCACAGAGTCTGATCTCCAAGTATGCACGATTACTCTATCATAATCCACAGTTCTATTCGGTACTGGTTGAATTGGTTATTGAATTTGATTTTCTTCATTATTTCTTGTGTTCATTCTTGAGGATTCCCCCATTTCATTTCTCCCTTCTCCAGCAAGTCTCCTGTTCCTTCTAACAGTTGTTGGTTGTTTGGATGCATGTCTTCTTCTAGCCATTTCTCAATTTCAGTAAATTGTTGAAAATTATATGAAATTCCTTCCCTATTACTCCAAATTCTTTCAAATCATGATGTCAATCCTTACTCTTTCCCTGTTTCTAGCGCCAATATGTAGTTGCAGGAAATCCTACACTACACCCCTCACAAGAATCCACACAATCAAACCATTGAAGATGAACAATTATAATTTTTATTGATTAATTTCTTGAATGTTTACAAGATAAAATGGAAAAGAGCTAAAGAAATTACAATCACTATAAACTTTGTCTCTTTTAATGACTCGCCCAACACTCGAAAAAGATCTCCCTTCCAATAGGCATATTCGGCTCTTTATATAGGGTATTACATAATGGATGACAGCTAAGTTGTCCTTTATTTTCGGGAATGACTTGCGAAGTGTCGCAAGTGTACAAATGCATAATCTCGCGACACTCCTAGTTCTCGCTAGATCTTCACACCTTTCTGGTGTTCTGGCTATCGTCATCCATTGCGTCACTTATTTTACTCATCTTTGACGCCTTCGCTATGTAACATTTATGGATTTCGCAGAGGTGTTGGTGTTGCGATATTCTGATCCTACAGTAAGCATAAAGCTGAACTGTGTAATAAAAATGTTGGACTCGACCTAATTTTTGGATTATAAGCTGAAGGAGGTGGCCCTTAGTAAATTGAGCGGGTGCCTATAGTAAAACCGTTAGAATCAAATGGCTGCCTTCTTTGACTGCCTCCGGTAATTTATAATGGATTTCAGCTGGTTGCTTCTTAACACCCACACAGCTGCCAGTTGTGGTTTCCCATGCAATGATAATGCTGTCTCTTTTGTTGGCCATTTGGACGATTTTTTGTTCTTTTCGGGAATAAGCTCCAAAATTTCCATAAAATATAAAACAAAACTAATAATACATTTTCACAAGAAAACTAGCTGAGAAAGCTTAATCAATCGATACTTAGAGGGGTGTTTTTAAACACCTATTAAATTCCCCCACACTTAGACTTTGCTAGTCCTCGAGCAAACAAAACAAAAATACAACTCCTTGTCGTTGAGGATACGGTCACACTTAGCATGTGTAACAAGCTTTTAAACCCCTAGGTGTCCCCCAGTGGACGAGTTATGGTCTCGTGAGGGTTTACAATATACCCACAAAACCTTTAAGACAAAACGAATAACAAATCAATTAGCAATTACTCCCTGGCAGCGACGCCAATTTTGACGAACGTCGTATACTCAACAAAATAATAAGATGTTTCCCACTAATTAACAAGTAATAAAGCGGTAGTAAGGATCGTTCTCACGAGGAGTAATGCAATTGATATGTTATCTAAATTAGCGAGAATATAAAAGAAGGGTAGTAAGTTGATATAAAGAAGAATAAAAAAGATAATAAGAAAAAGATGATAATAATTAAGAAATCCTTCGCCGTTAATAACCGTTAACTCAATAGTGTACCCGTTTATCTCTTGTTAGAATCAATTGTCACCAACCGTAGAGTAGCAGGTACGCTTAGCTATCCCCAAAATTCCTATTATCACTGGATACGGAAGCGCTCGACTACCAGATTCTATCCAATTGAGCCGCCCTGAGGTAAGCTTACAAGATGTAACTCAATCGAATGCTTAAGGGTTTGTGAATTTAGGTTTGATCCTAGAAGTTAAACTCGGTACGCTCGGTCCACTTACTGTTGTTGTCTTTACTCGCAATTGCTCCACAGAATCCCTCCGCAAGGTCTTTCGATCTCTACTTGTGTAGGTGATAAACGACAATTACGGATCGCTCAAATCTCTACTAACATTAGAATGATTAATAGACTAATCTAGTTGCACACCCAAATCAATCTAAGAATCAATCGTAAACCTTCAATATAGTAAAAACAATCCACAATGATTAACTTTAAAACTCGAAATAAACTTGTAATAATTGAGCTTCACAATTAGAATTTTGAATTCATCCCTGACAATCAAAAGAATGTAGAAAAGAGATAGTTGTCCTCCCTAAGGGGGAGAAAACCAGTGAGTACAAGATATCCCAAATTCTATCTAAGCTTCCTATATATATAAAATTTTATAGCCTCTCCATGAAGAAACTAGGAAACCTAGCCAAGATAGGAAAGTGCACCTCTTTAAGAATTGTGTCCCATGCATCACACCCCGGTCGAAGTAGGTCACCAAAGTTGCCAAATATCGTCAAATCTCACGTTCTTATCTGGCCATGGAAAGTAGTCGCAATTATCCAAACGGGTCTGCAAGAAATACAGCCCAATTGCATTGCCTGGCTTGTTAGTCCGCTGGAACTGACAGTGCACTTTTATTCTTCTTTTTCACGGACAACCATATCTCTCCCTGTGATTGTATACGGTGGGAAAAATTCATCCATAACTTTCCCTGAGTTTATTGTTGGCTAGGAAAACCCATACGTAAGTTTCCCTGTGAAACCAAACTTCTTTTCCTTTTATCTCTCGAGTTCCATTACCATCTCGAATTCTGCTTCAAACCCATCAGCAGTTGTAACCATCATTCACATGAAATGACAGCATCCAAACCTCCTTGTCTTATTGCTCTCGATCACGCAACTGCCATCAACCACAAAACCCATTAATAACACAACCAGCTGATCTCATCTCCACTGCCAAGCAAGCTCAATCTTCATTGCCATCACAGCAAACCCAATCTCGTCATTTCAACTTCCCTTTGAACTCAAACTCGAGCATCGAGAATCAATGGAAGCAACACCACTGGTTCGTTACTATCATCTTCCTTCTCCATCTTTGTTTTCTTTTGACCTTAGAACCATCCTACAACAAAACTCGATCACCACTTCCTTCCTGAACTTCTTCTTTCACGGTGGCCTTTATCGAGAAGTGTGGGTGCTTATAGTCATTTGAGTACCCCTTAGCTACTTTGCTTGAGTGGAGTTAACTAGTTTATCTCCTACACTAGTGAAGATCAAGTGATTTCCATTGTCTCATCTTGTTGAATGGGAGTTAAAATTTGTGAGGATTCTCAAGGGTTAACATGATGATGGGTATGACTTAGTTAAAGTCATGAATAGATGCAAGGGAAGTTGAGTGGTTTATCCCACTCGATCTCAAACCTATCACCATCTTCACTGCTCTTTGTGTTATGAGTTTGTCTGGAAATGGCAACAATGACACTCGTTGAGAGAAGACAAAAACAGTGTTGGTGGTATTTTGAGAACAAGAGGATGGTATTAATCGGTCTCCATTGTCTCGGGTGCGGTTGCCATCATCTCGAAACTTAATGCTCCTAGGAATTGAACTTGATTAGCGCAAGGCGTTAGGTTATTCTTTAGGTAGATCTCACATACGCAGCCCTAATGTGTGTGTTGATAACTTTGGAAATTTATGGAGTATTCTTGCAATAAGGTATTCCATGGCTTTTGATGATAGAGAGATTAAATACGAATTATATTCATATATTCATAAACTTGTTTACAATTGAAAACCTTTATCCAATATTTCACATCCTTGATTTGCGTGTTTACTTTTATTTGTTTTGCTTTTTGTTTATTTTTATTTACATAATCAGAAAATCCTCGGTGTTTTATATAGGAAACCATAACAATTTGACAACCTAGACCTCTCTCGTGGGATCGATCCTTTCTTGCCCTTGCTATATTTATATTTTGAGTAGTAAGAAAGTGTAAATTATTTTTTGTCGCTTCTGACAACGATCAAATTTTGGCGCCGTTCTTGGGGAAAATGCAGTTGTTAATTGTTTTTGGTTTCTTATTTTTGTATTTAGTTTTGTTTTACTTTTTCTTATTTCTTGGTTCTTATTCGAGTTTTGAGAATCTCGTTTGTGTACCATTTCTATGGACGGAGCATACTGGAGCAATCAATACGGCTTTCAACCTCAACAACATGAAAACTATCACCCTTATGGGGAATACAATCAAAACCAATCCTTTGGTTATGGTCAATATTCCACGTACCCTATGAGTTATTCTCATACATATCAACCTTCTTATGGTGGTTATGTAAGTGAGCAACCACAAGGAGGGGAGAATAGTTGTTTTCCTTATAATTTTTCCTCTAGTTTGGTAGATGAAATGCAACAATTTATGGACAGCATGGAGTCAATTTGTAGACAACCAAGCGTGGAACCAATTTCATCGACCGAATGTGCTCATGGTATGTTTGGCCCAATTTCTGATCGTAGTTATGATCATTCACCCATTCAAAGGGAAGATAATTGGCCTAACAATACGGAAGTAAGTAATTCTACTTTTTCTTTGTCGAATGAGCTTTACCAACAAATGGAACACTATATTCAGAATTTGGATGGAACACTCCAAGAGCTTCAAAAAGGTGTTTCCACTTTAAGACAAGGCATTGAAGAATACAAGGAGGAAATGAATAGTTATGTTGAAAAAGGCGAACCTTCGGGGACTTTTGTTGATATTTGTGTAGTTAACTCAACTCTTGATCGTAATAATGATCATTCACCTATTCAAAAGGATGAGTTCGAGATTAGCAACACTAAATTCAGCGAGGACCAATGTTATGATGACTATGATAGTGATGATGATTATTATGAAAATACATCGTTTGAACCAACTCATGGTGACATCCTCAGGAGTGTACAATGGAGTCTTTTTGGGATCAAGATGAAGACGAAGAGGAATATGTCGACACTTGTGTAGATTACTCGAGCATTGATCTTAATAATGATCAAGAGCCTATTCAAAAGGTAGAGCTTGAGGATGATGCAATGAGTGTTCTAAAGAAATTCCTTATGGACAATATTGCATCCGCAAAAGAGTATGTGCCTTACAACAAAAAGGAGGGTTATGTTGAGAATGAGACGGTTATGACCAATATTGTGGAAGACCCAATTGAGCTTGCAAATGATTATAATGATGATGTTTATGTCGAAACTTTGGTTAAGGCAGAAACGGACGAAGAATGGTTGCAAGGTTTGATAGAGGACCATGATATAAAAGAGGTGAATAATTCACTTGAGTTTTTTAAGGATGAAGAGGATTCCGTGATACAAGAGATTGTGCAAGGTTTATCTAACCCTTTGCCTATTGTTTCTTCTCCTTTACCTCTTATTGGTTTGAATTTATGTGCTTCAAAAATATTGTTGAATGATTTTATATCTCGATATCCGCCATTAGAGATACTTGATTCTCATACTATGTGAGGTTATGGAACCAAACCGTGGAGGTACCCGACTCCTATATTCTTTATACACTTCCAAGTGTGGACAAGAATAAGTGTGGGGGAAGCTTTTATCGGTTCATAGCTTCACTTTTGCTTTATGTTACTAATATTTGTGTGAAGCTAGTGTTTGCAAAACAGGTTCTATGGACGGATCCCCAACTTTTCAGATTATTGGTGTATGGGGAATGAATCTTGCAAGGATATAGTCGGGCTGACGACTTTAAAACAAGCGCTTAGTGGGAGGCAACCCACCGGTTTTGTATCTTTACCTTTTATCTTTTTATTTTTATGCATTTGCTTTTATTTTTACTTTCTTTGTTTTTGCATATCATTTGCGGAATTTCCCACCTTGAACTCTTCTTTGGACGATTCAATTTTACATTGAGGACAATGTAAAGTTTAAGTGTGGGGGAGCATTTATATGTTTTAGTTTGTTTTATGCCTTTGAAAAAAAAAAAAAAAAAAAAATCAAAAAAAAATTGTGCTTTTTGAACTCCGAAATCTAGAAACTTGTGCCTTTAGGATGACACCATTAGTGGATGGAACCATTTTGAATGCAGGAGTTGAGGAACCAATTAACTAAAAGGGAAAAATATAGCTCAGAAATCACAAATTAACATGATAGTTGTTACCATATTTCGGAATATCACCATATCGCATTCTATTTTTATTTTTCCATATTTATCTATTGTTCTCTAAGTGCTTTGGTGGGTCACTAAAAAATCGACGTGTTATTACTGCTAGGATGAAATAGAGTGGTTGAGTTACTAAAAAAAATTTTGAAAAAAAAAAAAAAAAAAAAAAAAAAAAATTGAAAAAAATAGAAAAGAAAAAAAAGACCGACCAATTAGACCAAAACGGAATAAAAAGACACTTGGGAATAGCAGTATGTGTGAAACGTAGTCCCTGTCTCCGTCGCCTAAACAAGCGTGGAATGCAGGATCCAAGGCAACTATCATGTACTTGCCGACAAGAAGCATGCGCTTGGATCCAAAAGATCTAATCATGATCTAAAAAAAAAAAAGGAATTGGATCCACTTTTGATCCAATCATAAAAAAAAAAAAAGAATAAATTATTATTGTGTTGAATAAAGTCACTTCTGGTTCCCTTGTATATGCCGGTGAGTTGATGTAGTATTAAAGACGAAGTAGCTCAATCCAATAGGATTAGGTTCATCTTAGCATTGACCTTCGGACGGATATGGGAAACATCGAACACTTGTGAATATTCGCCAACATCTACATCTTTATCCATCTTCTTAATCTTTTCATTGTGATTGTGGTTGTTAGTTTCCGAGTATTGTGGCTTGTTCGACTATCTAATTAGAGTTTATTTGCTAATATTTGAATTGAATTTGCAAGGTACCTCCTCCTGTAGTCATTTTGGATTCATTCATTGATTTGTCACGAATAGACGGAGTTTGAAATATAGGTTTTGTAGGTATATATCTAGTAAACCTTCACGAGACTATAACTCGTCCACTAGGGACACCTAGGGGTTTAAAGGCTTGTTATTTATGCTAAAAGTGACCGTAGCCTCGATGACACGGAGTTGTTGTATTTTATCGATCATCAACCTCCAACGATCTTCATTGAATGCAGCTCAATCCCAATATACCACTGAACTGCATTCCTTCCTCCATCTTCACAATACAGTTCTTTACGTCATGATGATCACAACAACGAAACCACATCTCATCGTCATTACCAACTCCTGTTGAGCTACCTGTGTAGCCTTATGAATCGAGTCCTAACTGCTGCCAAAAACCTTCCCAAACCCTTCGTAATTCTTGGTCACATCAGACTAGGATGGAAGCAGAGGTCGTTCAAGCCTTTTTACAAATATTTCTCATGCATTTCGGTGTTGATGCAGATATGAAACTGCTAGTGACTTATAAGGCCATTCCATCTCCTTCCCTGCATTGAACATCATGTGTCTAACACAAACCCATAACTCTAAATCATTCATAATCTCAGGAGCACAATCGAAGTATGTGATTCATTCTCCTAAAACACTGGCAGCACATCATTTCTCTTCCTTGGATTTCTTGGTTTGTAATTGGAGTTCTCATACTAACCCATGACCCCATATTCTCTCGGCTTCAGAACTTTGTCCAAGACATTCCTTCGTTCACAACCAATGGCAGCAATCGATGTTCTTCACTGTATTTTTTTTTTCGGTGTTAATTCTGCCCAGACTTTCTAACAACTCATACTCGATTCCCGTGTTCTACTTACCTTCTTAACCCATCTCGAGTCTCGACTGGCCATACAAACCCAGACTTCGCCGGCATGAACTCTTGGAAGCAATGTCGTCTTGGTTCAGCAAGGATAAAGTTGAACTGTGTAATAACAATGTTGGACTCGACCTAATTTTTGGATTACTAGATTTTGTGCCTGTGCTACGCACCGCGCAGACCCGAAAACTGTCCATTATCATTTTTTTTCTTTCTTTTAACCATATATTTAGTTTGGTGTGATGTAGCTTCGCCTCGCCCCATCGGTGTCGCGGGCCTTGCCCAGCCCCTTCGTGATACATTTTTGATTTGGTGTGGCTGAAGCCTCGCCCCATTGCTTAGGATCTTTGATTTGGTGTGGCTCGGCTTCGCCTCAATGCATGCTTAGGATTTTTGATTTGGTTTGGCTCGGCTTCGCATCGCTCCAATGCATGCTTAGGATTTTTGATTTGGTGTGGCGAGGCGACGCTTAGGATTTTTAATTTGGTGTAATCATTTTTTATTTTGATTTTTCCATATAGTTTATTTAAGGGGCTTTAGTCTTTGGAAGTTGGAAATGCAAGGTGTTGCATCTCACTTTTTAATACGGTCGAGTATTACCTCATTCTTACTGCTCCTGACCAATTTCTATTACTTTTTAGCAACCAATTTCTATTACTTTTTAGCAAATTACCGCTCCTGATCAAGTTCTATTACTTTTTAGCAAAAGTTCTATTAACTCATTACCTTCCGTGAGTTCGTTAGCTTACGATATAATATGACTATAGTGCTAAAACGAAAAGACAAAAAAGAAAAGAAAAAGAAAGCTAAGAGATCTTAAATTAGATAGTCGTAGGAATTTGAGTCGAGCTATTGCAGCATATGGGCACAACTTAATCCAACTGCAAAGCCACCTTCTTCAAATTCTGTAAACTGCTCAGAAAAATTAACTTATCTCAAGACTTGAAATCGAGATAACTAACGAATGGTCATTTAATTAGCCGAGAGTCCACCGATGCGTGGACCGAGCCAAAGCTCAAGGATGAGTACAATAACAAAGCAGTAAGATATTAGGTACAAAAATCCCATTTCAAACCCTTTTTACACTGTGTTAACTGTTCCGCCTATTAGCTGTGCAAGTATTCCGAAATAAATCACGAACTCAGTTAATAAATAAAAATTACTAATATCACAACTTCAGTTAGTTTTCGGAGTATGCATGTTTTCTTATGATGCGCGCACCAAATGTCTCTGACATGTGTAAATCTTTTTGTATGATCCCATCTGGGAGCTTCCAACAATCCTTGGACACATTCTCCTACCAACCCCAAATGGTATATACTCAAATATAATGTAGTTTCTTTATAGTCAACATAACTTCCATTAAACCTCTCTTGTCCAAAGCTCTCAGCATCATTCTGTAGATTTCCGCTGCACCCCCTTTAACTTATGTCAATCCCCTGCATTGAGAACATAGTTAATAGTCAGACAAAAATAAAAGGTTAGGGTTAGAGTTAGGGTTTTATAGATTCATAAAATCAAAGAGACACAGACAAAAGGGTTAGGGCTTACCAATAATTTGAACTCATAAACATATGCCTACCTAGAAATGCCTGAATTCATATTCAACAAAATTGACAATTCCAAATTTAAAAAGTAAAAATCCGAGTACATAGTTAATAGTCAGACTTTAAATTAGCAAAGTAAGCTTCAAAAAACATGGATATAGTTATACCTTGGCAAGTGGTTGAATATGTATTTTTGTGCTTCCACCTGTCTCACCAGCACATAATCCAGTGCTACCATTTAGCTGAAAAAACGCAAATGAGTTAGTTATTTTCATAGTGCGCATATATATATTTTGTCTAACTTTTGTATTTATTTTCACGTCAGATCATGGGTTGTTTACTTTTGAAATTGAAAAAAGAAACATGATGAACCAAACTTTGAGATTCCTTGCGATTGACCCAGGTCTCTTAACCCAGGTCTCTTAGTACTGTGCACACCATCTAACTGAATTTTGAGCTACATATACAATCTGTGAAATTACTGCAAATAAAAAAAACACCAAATCAAAATTCAAAACAAACCCATAATATATCGGAAACAAACTCATTATCAAAAACAACTTCCTAATTTAACCAAACGACATTCTAACTGCCCAATGGAAAAGGATAGAAATGAAGTTGTTTAAAGAGGTTCTCACATGATTCCACTGATGGCCCGCACAGAGTACTATGTCAGCTTCACGAAAAGCTGATGTTAACCTTCGCCATGCCATTAACATGGACTGTTTTTCCAATGCCTCTATGCCCGCAAACATTTCATATTTTTGATCATTAATTGAAAAGAAGAGAATTGGTTAGACCGTAAAAAGCACTCTTCAGACTCACCTAGCTAAAAAGATCCAATACAGACCTTGATTCTGGAAACTGTTGTACTTTTATCCCACAATTAAGTCGATGAAGCTAAAGGCGTCAAATTTGATAGAATCCCCATGCTTGATGTCGATTGATGTCTTTAGCTTTTTATCTTTTCTGATAAACAGAGAGATGGAAAATGAGAACAGAGAGAGAAAATACAAATACAAAGAAAATACTGAATGGAACTGCAGTTAAACACACATGAAGATACGTTTATTACCTCAATTGAACTGCACTTCTCCATTATATGTTTGACAAAGCCAGCACATTGAACTGATTTTCTCATCATATCCATAAGCTATAAGAAAGTCGTAACTGATTTTTTTGCAAGATAATCTATTCGGGATTATACTATATTGTACAAATTATTCGAGTCACCAAGTTTGGAAACTCTGACCTACTTGTAGTATTACCCTAGAAATTATAATGTATCACATTGCTACGTACCAACACTACATCATGCTGTGTAAATTCAAAGTCTAATCAGACACTTTAAAATAAGAAATGCAGGTACAAAAAGTAGAAAGCTTAACAAAATTAATATGTCATATATTGTGCAATTGCCACTACATGGGCGTTCTTCTTAGCACGAATTATTGCAGTAGGATAATTGCTTGGAGGATTTGAAAAATCAATCTATAACAGAAAGTCTAGAGACATAATATTATAAGTCTGAAGAAAGAAAATCAGGGGCATGACTTTAGGGAGAATAAACTCAAGACCTCTTTCTTTCTAGGCATGTGCAGTTGCTCATTCCCAAATCAAAAATTTGGTGTTATTTTGGGGTAATTACCTTTTCCCCACTCTGTCCCTGAAGCTTGTACGTCCATGAAAAATGTTATTGTAATCGATGCAAAACTCCCACAATGAATATCTCATAAACAGTCGACATTACCAAAGCGTATATGACAACATAAGATTTTTGTACCTTGACTAATTAGTTCATGGATTTGTTGCTAACGCACTTGAAAAAAATAACGGAATTAAAGCAAAAGTCTTTACATCGATTACAATGTGTATTGTAACACTACCTTCACAAAGAGGATCCTTTCAATTAGGGTCACTAATATCAGCAGCCGATTTTCAGAAACAACAAATTACCAAAAAATGAAAGAAAACAATACCAACTGAGGCAGAGGCAACACATCAGTTAGGGTCTTTAAAAAGACCAACCATTTCCATCAAAAACTTATTCGATTAAGCTAAACAGAATAAAATATATCTTGTATCAATAAACAAATAAAAACCCTAAAACCATCATACCTTGAATTGAACACGAAGAACAGAACCCTATCCTTGAAGGCTGAAATAGAGAACATCATAAACACCACACTCAGTAACTAAACTCATTCAAAACCCTTCAATGGTGAAAACAGAAGAAAAAGATAATAAAGATTCGAGATGCTTATACTTAGTGGGATTATCGGGCTCGTTCGAATACTTCGCCGGTTAAATTAAAATCAAAGCAAAGAAGAATTAATCAGCACAACAATCAAAGAAGAATTAAGGATATCGTAGCTGGGGTTTGAATGAAGGGATTCAGATCTACGCACCTCTGTTGATTTGGGTTTTCGGTTATTTCTTCTTCCTTGTCTGGTGAGCCGGCGAAGGAGAACTGAGACAAAATAAGATGAAATCAGAGGCGGAAGTCGTTTTAGGTTTTAGGTCTGATTTTTAACGTAAGTATTGTCTACATCAAACGAGAGCAATAAGACAAGGAGGTTTGGATGCTGTCATTTCATAATCAATTGATTGTCTACATCAACTCACATAAGTTTGTCTACATCAACTCACATAAGTTTCTAATAATACAATTTCACAAGAAAACTAGCTAAGAAAGCATAATCAATCGATACTTAGAGGGTGTTTTTAAACACCTATCACTCCATATATCCTCATTTGTGCATATTTTGGATGCCCGTTCGTGCATTATTACTAAGTACACTCGTACCATTTTCTTGGGGCTTACTCGGTGGTGGCTCATATGCCTGATAAGTGAATATATATTACTAATCCATGGAATTCAGCTGAGGAAAGCCGTGAATTAAAGTAATGAAATATTATGATGAAAATAAAATATTTTCTAGGAATTCAATTGATGAATATTGCACTAAAATTAATTAATTGATGGCTTTATACTAGCACGCAATCTATCTAGGAGCATTATATGTATTCGAGAGTCAAGTTATGAGATAGTAGAAGCATCATACTCGTTCTTAATGTTTATTCTGCATAGTTAGGGAACATTTGCGACATCGTGAAGACGTTATTGCTCTATACTAGTGTTAAATCCATCTAGCAGCCGTCCAATCATTTTTGATTCTATACAGAAGTGAGTACTGTAATTTCTCAGTATAAATGATGAAATATGCAGAATAACTAAAGCTCAACTGAGAGGCTTTAATAATTACATATTCATGCATGTTCTGAAGAGGCTACACACTCAGTCAGAGATCATCGTGACATGAGCTCTCATGTCTAATTCTATAATATGAATTCCATATACTCGTCTGAAGCTAGGTTAGAAATACACAAAATTATGATTTACGATTTTAGCCTTTGTCAACCATTTGCTTTTTTCTTTCTTGTTTTTCTTTTAAGACTGATAAATTAATCCCATCAGGCTTAGCACTATACCAACGGGTCAAAGTGTCAAACTATCCGGTCTAGTAATAATAATGAATGATGACAATAATATTGTCTTACATCGCATGTACACCTTAATTTGAGAATACTCTATTTTTATTTTTATTTTTGATTTATTTATTTTTTTGACTCAAAAAACGGCTTAATATATTAAAAGACAACTCTTCACCAAGCAGGTGTTAGAGATGAAAACAAAATATATGACATCCTGACTCAATTATAGTAGAGTCAGAATACATAAAATAATTATCCACCATTTGGACCCATTACAGCATACCAATTAGCTAAGACATTGTATAAGGAGAATGAAGAAAATAAACAAAGAATTTTCGTAGAATCTAGATGTTCCTTTGTTTCGCTATCATCGCCGCATGTTACGTTGTCTAAAACCAATTGAAGAATCATTAATTGTCTATCTCCATGAATCTCAAAAAATCGGGTTAACATCTTAAATTATTATGAAGAGTAAGTGGCCGGTTTAGGGATCTTATGATTGCTACATATCAACTGAAGAAAATAAATATGATGCACATCATTGGTTATCATAATTATTTTTTAAAAGCAGGTTTTCATATAAGTAATTGTACCAATTTACAACAAACACGGTTGTTTACATTTTATCTACACTAACAACATATTCAACTGAGGTTTAAGGAGATTCTATCGGGGAAATTAGGCTAAGGCTCCACCCATGGGTTACTCATAATAGCATGCCCCTAATTAAAAGATATTTACTACAAGGCCCTGAATTAAATATAATTTTATTTGAAGACGAGTATATAAATGTCCTAGCCCACTATTTCTCTCAGACGAACCGAACAAAAATTTGGTTAGAATAGAGAAAATAGATCTCATCTTCCCCAAAACCAGATCGAGAAAACTGAAAAATAAAAAACAAAATCTAAAATCAAAACTTAAAACCGAAATTCTCGAACAGGTGGAGAAGGCTTACTCGGATGGTGCTGAACCAATCTTCAAGAAGTTTTTCTAATTTTTCTGAGTTTATTGTTTCTGGGACATATGGCTCTTTGTGGTTTTATTTTGGTATTTTGAGTAGGTAAAGACTTTTGAATGATTTGAAAGGATATGTTATAAAGGGAAATAATACTTTGTTTGATTAATAAATTGAAATCCTAAATATGAATGCAAGATATTGCAAACATTTTGGAGGAATTATAAATGTTGCGTAACTCAGGGAAATAATGTAAGGTGATAGTGGGATGTTTAAGCATTGAGAGCTTCGATCCACTTTCCATGTTTGACCACCATTTCTGGGTTATCAGTATTGATGAGTTTGTAATAACCATCCAACATGGTTTCAATGATCAGATACAATTCTTCTTCAGAAGAACCAATAGTTTTGTTGATCGTGTCTCCGACTTGGAAGGAGTTGGATTTTGGTATCTTAGGTTCATGACATATCTCTAGGATGGTTGGGTTACTAGATTTTTGTTTTTAGCAGAAACTACCCCTACCTACTTAATAAAATATTGAAAAGGATCAGCTTCTCATTCACATCGCCGAGTCACTCTGGGGTTGATATCCGGGAAAAGTCCCCAAGCCTTGATGAGACATGGGATAGTTGGTCGAAAGGAGGTTGGTTGAATATGACTTACTTATGCGCGAAACCTACAGATGTATAACGTCACGTCCTCTCCTGGGAACTGGTTCACCTCCAAATTCATTATGCGGATCTGATAGGTCGTCTTCGGGATTTGATGGCTTGTGTGAGAGCCTCGGAGGTGTTGGCACCTGCAAAGGAGATATACTTGTTCACATCTTGTTTCTACGAATCCATGGGATTTCCAGAACCATGTCATAACTTGTATCTTCTTTGAGAATGTGAAACTTGGCATGTGTCTGAGCATCACCTATTTTTACCTCAAGAGTGGTGTATCCGTAAGCGCTCCTAAACTTTCCTTCGGAATTCCTGATTATGGTCGCGAGTATGTAGCTCCATGCCTTGGAATTCCCGCAATCCTCAGAGTCTTGATGGTGATGATACTGGTATCGTTACCGCATCGGTTAACTTTTGCTCGAACTCGGTATCCTTGAGGCAGTCAGTGGTGAGAAGTCCCCAACCAAGATTTTCATTGTGTTTGATAGATATTTCTTCTAAAATGGGTTCAGGATATACAACATCTTTTTAGGCAAAGAGTAAACTCTTAAACGACACGACCTAATTGAGGGCGGTGAAAATATCTCTGTGTTGTGCTCTTGATGGGTAAAGAAGCTCACACATGTGTTCTATCATGGATTGGACAGTTCTGTTAAGATAGTCTCCACAAAGAGTGAAGATCCCGACAGTGGAGGGGTATTTGTGAACACCTTCAGTCCCCAGACGTAGATCAATGGTGATCTGAGATTGTAGGTGTGTTGTGAATTCAGCGTAAGAATGCTCTGAATGATTGAATTTTGCTCAATTGAGAGTGATTTCTCTGAGTTCGTGTAGACGAAAGATTGTCTGTATGAACTTTGATGAGAAATTGCTCGTTTTTGCCGAATGTTTGAGTGTTCGAATCTTGTCCTTTCAATCAGGATTCAGAGACATTTTATAATGCCAGAGTTGAAACACCATGATGCCATGAAGTGTGACAGTTTGCTGGAATCAGAGAGTGGGGAAGTGGGAAATCGTGTTAAAACCAGTTGCTCATCATGTGGAGACTTGGTTAATTTTCCACCCACTACTTTGCTGACTCTTCCAACTGATTGCACGACTTGCTCACATTCTCATTGTGGGTGAACACACGTGCCGTAGACCTCCAGACCAAAACCCTAGTTAATATCCCCCCATGTGACACGATTGATATCTCGTGATTGTGGAGTCAGTTGCTGACTTTGTGGGACGATGAGTCCATGTATTGTTGAATTGAACATGTTTTGCAAATGTTCTGAAATTCATGAATCAAATATGTCTGCTGAGACGAGGTATTATTATGTTGATTACCTAAGACGAGCAAACTGTGTTGCTGAATTGTCGAATAATATTGATAGTTGAACCAATATTCTTGAATCTGAGCAAATATTGCTGGTTCGAGCAAATATTGCTAGTCTGAGGAATATTGCTAGTTTGAGCAAATATTGCCGGTTTGAGCAAATATTGCTCGTTTGATGAATTGTTGGTAGCAGGACCAAAATAAATATTAATTTAAGATACTGACTGCTGGGTCGAGTAAAATAAATAAAAACGTTGATCATGACATCAACATAAAATTATCAGAGTATTTGAATCTCCTCAGTATCATGTTTCTACAGAGCTCTGGATTCAAAACCCTAATTTTATCAAAATGATAATTTATTTGAAATCAATCTGCAGAGTGAAGCAGGGACCGGCTACATGGGATGACGAGTTCACCATGTACGCCCAGATAGTCGAATGAACAAAATACCAAAGTCTCTTGAGGACCAGTTGGTGAAAGAATGATTAAATGTTGCTGGTTTAATCATTTATTGAAATAATGCTCGTGTGAGCGACAAATAACAAAACCTATCCATGAAGAGATGAGGAACCGACCAGGAGGTCATGAGACCGGCTCTTGGTGGCCATGGGACCAATGGATGGTCGTTCAAGCAAACTCTTAATTGTTTGGAAGAAGTTTGAACCTAATATGAGCAATTGAGCAAATTAGGTTAAAATCATTAAAACATGCGGGACCGGATGTTTGCAGGTCTTAGAGCCACCCTTGGTCGGTCAAGGGGATGTGCTCGTGTCACCATAGTGTTCATGTCTCAGTCCTGAGAGTTTCAGTATTTTCCGATGCGCGTTTGAGCAACATTCTGAGAAAATATGCAGAATCCATGGTTTTGCCGAAATTAGGAAAAATACATGAGATTATGAAAATAATAAATAAAATAGGGAATTGCAAGGTATGGGACCGACCACGGCTAGGGCATGTCCGGCCGGTTAACAAGCACGGTCCCACACTTTCCCAGTTTTATGTGATTTTATGTATTTTCTCTGATTTGAGGGAAATTCCATGAAACTGGAGAGTTTGTTGAAATTAGGGAATTTCCATGAGATGAGAGAGATATAATAATAATAAAATAGGGAATGATGGAGTGTGGGACCGGCAATGGCCAAGGCATGGTCGGCCGGCCAATGGGCACGGTCCCAGAGCACTCTTCCCAATTTTATGTAATTTTCATGATTTTAGGAAATTTTCATAAAATCAGAGAGATTTGTTAAAACCAAGGTATTTTGTTGAAATCAGGGAGATTTCATGGAATCAGGAAACTTAAAACAACAAACAATAATAAAATAATAGGCGTGTGGGACCGGCTAGGGCATGGCCTACTGGGATAGTCTTGGTCCCACGAGTTTTTCCCAATTTTGTAATAATTTTCCTGATTTTAGAGAAAATTCATAAAATTAGGAAATTTTCATGGTTTTTGGGAAAATTCATAAAATCAAGGAATTTTCATAATTTGAGAGAAATAATAAAATAATGGGGACGTGATGTGTGGGACCGGCCACGGCTAGGGCATGACCGGCCGGCTGGTGCTCGGTCCCACTAGTTTTCCTAATTTTATAATAATTTTCATGATTTTAGAGAAAATTCATAAAATTAGGGAGTTTTCATGGTTTTAGGGAAAATTCATAAAATCAGCGAATTTTCATAATTTGAGAGAAATAATAAAATAATGGGGACGTGAGGTGTGGGACCAGCCACGGCTAGGGCATGGCCGGTCGGCTGGTGCTCGGTCTCGCGACACCTTTCCTTAATTTTATTATTTCTTTAATAAAATCATGAGATTAGAGAATTTCCTTTAAACGAAGGAGATTAGCTCGAACGAGAGAATTTTCACGAGATCAGGAAAAAATAATAAAATATGACAAAATATAAAATTGGGCGCGGATCGGTCACGGCATGACCGCCACCTGATGAGCCCAGTCCCCTGGCGCCTTTGCTAATATTTTATTATTATTATTTTTCCTTCCTATTTTGCATAGGTTCATCGTTCATTCATATTTTGAAATGCTCGTTTGCGCATTCAAATGATGGTCTGTGCATTATTGCTAAGTATACTTTCACCATTTTAGTCAGGGCTTATTCGATGCTCAGATGCCTGTTTCGTTGAATATTTATCACTAACCGTGGAATTCTGCTGAGAAGAACCACGAATTGAAGTGACGAAATATAACGAAGAATCGTAGAATATTGGTGGATATTCAAGCGATTAGAGATAATTAACTAATGGCTCTATACTAGCAGGGCTTCCTATCTAGGAGCATTAATTATCTGAAGGTTGAGAAATATGAACTTGTTGGAGTGTCATATTCCTCTTGTACGATGGGAAAACCTGGTTGCATCCTGAAGACGTTATTGCTCTATACTAGCAGACACGCTGTCTAGGAGCCGTCCAATCTTGCGATTCTATACAGTATGAGATGTGTCGTGGTCTCACCCGGGAGACTACACATCTACATATTCTCTGAGAGACTTTCTCGATCATAGGTTTTATGGCATGAGCTTTCACGCTTAGAGACATGAGTCTCAATACTCATCCGATTGCTAGATCCGGAGTAATTACTGAAATTGCTCAGTATTCATGAGATGTGCCGTGGCCTCAGCTGGGAGACTACACATCTACATATACTCTGAGAGACAGCCTTCTCAGTCAGAGATTTATGGCATGAGCTTTCATGCTTTAATAAGAGACATGGGCCTCAATACTCATCTGATTGCCGGATCTGAAGTATAGTTTTACAATTTTACCCTTTGTCGAAAATCCACCATCTACACCTTTACATCATTCCTTTGTTGTTCCTCAACCAGAAGGTCAAAGACCAAATAAGAATCAGTTGTCTGAACTGCTCCTAGGAAAGAATTTTCCATGGGTTGAAAGCAAACTCCCTGTGGATAACATAAGCTTTTATTTGAATATTTTTGGTAATTTGGATGTGGCTAACTTAATCTCAAGTATGATCGCTGTCGTATGCGTCAAAAATAATTTCACTTTCTCACTCTACTAAATATAAATGAAGTACGTGGTAAGAAAGAGTTCGTTCCCACTGAGAGGCTTTTGTTGTTACAAAATTTCAGTTTCTTGGTAACCAAGGGGGGGTTTTTGTTTTAGCAAAGCAATAAAAATAATAGAAAGCAATAAAATATTTTGATTAATCAATAAAGAGAAGATATTGGTCACGGGATAGTATCATTCACAAACATGTATTTTCATCAATGACTAGAATTGACATTTTAATCTCTCATTTACTAAAAGTTCTAGGATACCTTGATCGCAAGTATATCCCGCTAATTCCCTGATTTCATCATAACCACATTAAAAGATGTATATGTGAATTCTTCCTTGAAAGCAACCTAAAGTGTAAAAGCACAATTAAGTTTAACTCCCTAAAAGCACTAAGTTCTATGGATTAAGACTAATCAAGGCAATCAAACTTGTAAAAGCACTAATTCGATTTAACCAAGGTTATGATTCATTTGCGACTAGTAGGATATATCACTACAAGCACTAACCACAACAATTATGCTACTTATAATCAAGGATAAACAACTTTTTCGTATTGAAAACCCTAATATAGCTCTAGAAATGAATGCAAATCGGATTGATTCCGGACTCAACCTAACAAGTATTCAAATCATATGACAATATAAACCATGAATCATAAACAATAAAGTTGAGACAAAACTAATGCATTGAATCAAATATCATTTATGAAATCAACTTTATCCCATAACCAATAATATGTTTTTAGCTACTTATAGATTTTGAGTTCATCATAATCATAATCAATAATGAAATGAAGAAGATGAAAAACAAATGAAAGCAAACCCTAGTCGCCGCTCTCCAAAACTCCAAGTAGAAAAATACGTGATATTCAAGAAGTAGAAACTTTCTCCTTTTGTAGCTTTTCTTTCCAAAACTAGGTCATAATCTCCAAAGCCCATAACATAGAAGTCCTCCAAGCCCATAATGATGTCATAAGTCAGAAACGAGTCAGAGTCTAACTAGCTCGACCGAGTCGAATTGCTTAAGCCTAGGCCATTTGCGTTTGCATGTGCCATGCCTCAGTCATGCTCCATGGTTGCGCACCATTACTTCTAAGCCTTCAGTTTCAGATGCATTTCTTCATAGCTGCAACTCCGAGTTCCATTCTCCGGCCACAAAGAATAACTCCATGAGCACCAGCATTTGCACTACACACAACTGCATTCCTTGTAATCAACAACATTATAACCATTTAATCTTCAACCTCCTGTAACTCCAGTTTCCCTGACTTGTTCCTTAAAAGCATCAGCACATTCTTAGCTCCACCCTACTGCCAAGCTTTAACTTCATCATCATTTTCTCGTCATTACCGGCACACCAGTTCTCAGGCTCGAACCATTATCCATCTGCAGCTGTACTGAAACCTTATCATTCTGTGACAACAACATCACAACTGCCAATTTCAGAGACCCATTTGTAGCTTCTTGCCTGCATTCATTCCTACACATTCATCTATGGAAACCATTCAGCTCATGCCTTACCCTCTGCAACTCAGTTCCATTTCAGTTCAATTCCCATCTTCCATATTCTTTGTAACTTCAATGTTCAACAACTCTATGTGCCAACAGTTCATCTCATGCCTGCTCTGACTATCCCTGGCTTAACAAACACAACCAGCTCAAGACCCCATATCTCGGCACACAACACTATTCTGCATTGCGTTGATCTATTTTAAGCATCATTCCATTACCGCAAACATCAAACTCATTTTAGTCCCTTGTTTCGCACCACCAGAAACATCACATCTACAACATCAGCTCTTCCTTGTAATCTGAATCCATTAAGTCCTTCCATTGCAATAATCTTCTCAGCATGCAATGGTCATTCACGGCTATACCTTCTCAGAAGCAACACACTGCTACAGCAATGCAAATTGTAGCTTCTCAAACCTTATTGGCATTGGTTCTGTCTTCTCTTGCTTATCTCGCAGCTGCAAAATCATCCTGCCAATCCCTGGCAGCAGCATCACCAGTTGCAACTGCAACCAACCACCATAACCAGACTGCCATAAAAAGCACCATCTGCAGCTTCAGACCCTTCTAACACCTCCTTGACAAAGTACCCATGGCAGAGAACCAATTCAATACTTAGCTCCAATTGCAACTCTATCTCCACAGGCAAACCATCAACACCTTCTTCTCTGGAATCCCATAGCAGCATCAACACAAACCCACATCACCAAAACCTCCAATTTTATTGAATCTGAACCAAACCCAAATTGACAGATCCTTATGTGAACTCAAGAACACCCAACTCAGCTTCAGAAACCCTAGTTTCTTCATCTGCACTTCAAATCTCTCTTTCAGTTTTTTTACAGCTTCAATATAATAGAGTTACACCTTGACTGTCTCAGTTCAAACTATACTCAACGACAACAACCTCTGCACCTTGAATTCCTCCAAACCCATGTCTAAACAAGATCAACTTTTCATTAATTACCTCTCTGCAATCCAAGAACATCTCAGATCCCTTTTTGATTTTAAATCCTAGCTCTACTGGCAACACACCAACAGCAGCAACTATAATATTCTTCGTCATCTCATCTCACTGACTCTCTCAGTTTCTCGATCTGTTTTTTCTCACTTTCAGTCGGCAGCCTTCACTGATTTCGGGCATAAGAAGAAATAAATGTCTCTTTTCTGGATTTCAGGTTATCTGTAGGAATGGAAATTGACAGAGGCACCCATCAAAGCGATACAGGCCACCAAAGTTATATTTGGCCTGTCAGTTTTAGATAACTGACAGGCTATTCTATTTGTTTACTCAACCGTCGGTTGCGCGGAACTGACAGTAGTTCTTCACCTCCTTTGCTGCATAACCTTAGCTGACTCCAAGTGTCACTTGCCAGTGAATTGATCTTTTTGCCATTTTCGCTCCAAATGAATGATTTCTCCTTCTTTTGCTCCCAATGACTCCATTGCACCTAATAAACTCAAACTCACACATAAGATACATAATTCACAAGAAAAATAGCAAAGAAAGCATAAACTATAGAAATAAATGAAGGTGTTTATGACACCTATCAAATTTCCCCACACTTAGACTTTGCTAGTCCTCGAGCAAATGAAACAAAACTTATTCTAAAATATACATACAACTCTTGTGAGGGTTTACTAGAGATATACCAACAAAACCTACTTTTCCAACTTATTAGTTCTCTGTAATGATAGCATCCAACGCGCTAAGAAGACATAGAAATTCTGCACACTAGTCATAAGAAGTTAGACACATATATGAACACAATCTCATCCTTAAATGTTGAGAGAGAAATAACCATCCCTTATCGAAAGAAATTAGGGTTCGGAGTGATCGAAAGTCTCGACTCTGCCTCACAAGAAAGGGTTTTATGATATTTCTCTCAATAATAAATAACTTTTTATGGGTCACACATGTGTCCAGGTAGGAGTGAAGAGAGAATCCTGTGACACGTTGAATAGTGGGAAGGTAAAAACCCTCCGAATAGTTTTGAAAACCCACATCTTTTATTCATTTAAAAAAAAAAAACTTTTTTTATGACGATCTCTAAGAAAGGAAATCAACCACTTAAGGAAGGTGGGAATATGCTTACTTACCTCATTATCCGTTCGGCGTGCAGTTAGCACCACTCTCACATCATCCATAGAAACGTCTTCGGTCTTCAATCCTTGTTTTCATCTTCGTCTTAGGTCTTCAACTCTTGATGATGAAATCTTGAACTTCGTAGAATCTTGACAATGTAACTCTTTCCTCTAATTCCTTGTTGCTTGAAACTTCATTATGAATATTTTTTCTTCCATTGGCTTTATTGAATGAATACAAAACCAAAAACGAACTAAACAAACCAAATATGATGCAATGAATATTTCTTTCTTTCTTTTTTGTTTAAGATGCAAAATAAATAAAGTAAATACAAAAACATACAAAATATTAAAACTAATGATGGACCTAATAAACTTTTCT
>JAJJWW010018666.1:0-188443 GCA_023531295.1 Papaver armeniacum
GCTCGACTCCAAAGATCAAACCGAACGATTAACAAATGAAATGGTCCGACCTCAAGAAGGTAATTCTGCACAAGCCCGTCGTGACCTTGAAGCCTACTGAAGCTTGGGTTAAGAAAGATCAGTCATGCACGCTATGCTATGTTGAGTAGCATGAATGATGATCTTATTGGAGAATATGAGCATTTTCCTACGTCCAAGCAAATGTGGGATCAGCTAAAATTTGACTTTGGTGGTACGTCCACTACTAGACTTCGCAGACTTAGTCGTCGAAATTTGAATTTTAAGAAAAGATCCCAAGCATTCAATGACTTAACATCTTAGGATGATGTCGTCTATGATTCGTGATTTAAAATCTGCTGGGAATGTTCTTATCGATGAACAACAAGTTTTAGTCGTGATAAGGTCGTTGCTCGATTCTTGGGTGCATATGAAACAAATTTTGACTCATAATGAAGGCATCAAGAATTTTTCGATATCTCTCGACACGTTGAGCTTGAGGTCGAGCGCCAAGAGGCGACACGTGTGGCTGCCTCGTATGCTCAAGGTGAGCGCAAACCACGAGGTAAGCGCAAGAACGATAGCGAAAAGATGTCGACAAAGGCGTAAAAGACGACTAAGCGCCGTCGTGGCAAGCGAGCTGGTAAAAAGGATAAGTCCAAGATGAAATGCTACAAGCGTAGTAAAAAGGGACATTTTGGCCGTGAGTGCACCGAGCCTAAAAAGGTACCTTTTCCATCCAACTCCGTAAACATTTGTGTTTGTACACATGTATTGGTTGCTCACTCTCTCCCGAATGGATTGTAGATACGGGAGCAACAAGACATGTAGCTCGAGATCGAGCGGGTTCGTAAATTATCGACGTCTTTCACGTGGTACACAAAGAGTCTACATGGGCAATGGCTCAAGTGAGGAAGCTGTGGGAGTTGGTACTTATCAACTTCATATGCGCTCTGGACGCATTTTAACACTTCACGATGTGCTTTATGTACCTGGAATTCATCATAATTTACTTTCAGTTATTGCACTTCTTAGTTTTGGATATTCTTTTAAAATTGAAGACGGTAGATTGGACATCATTTATGATGGTATTTTGTTTGGACATGGTTATTTAAGTAATAACTTCTTTAAATTAGATTTGTTTAATTCTTTTTCTTCTGATGTTTTAGTAACTAATGCTAGTAGTAGTGATGTTGATGATTGTATGACTTGGCATGCTAGACTAGGCCACATTGGGCAAGATAGGATGACAAGGTTAGCTCGAGAGGCCATCTTGGCTCACTCGCCAAAGTTTCCTTACCCGTATGTGAGCCTTGTCTAGAAGGTAAATCTTGTAGAAAGCCTTTTGGTAAGGCTAAACGTGCTACTCAACCTCTTGAGTTGGTACATTCTGACATCTGTGGACCTATGAATGTTAAAGCTAGGCATGGTTATTCCTATTTTATTACATTTATTGATGATTATACGCGATTTGGTTATGTATATTTGATCGCTCACCGTTACGAAGCCTTGGATTGTTTCAAGCGCTTTGTAGCAGAGGTTGAGAATCAAACTGGGAAGAGTTTGAAGACTCTCCGTACCGGCCGTGGACGCGAATACTTATCCGATATGTTCAAAGAATTTTGTGAGACAAAGGGTATAACTAGGCGACTTACTATTCCCTATACTCCGCAACAAAATGGTGTTGCGAGAGAGAAGAATAGAACATTATTGGATATGGTTATATCAATGATGGCGCAAGCCAACCTCCCAATCTCCTTACGGGGGATGTTATTATGATCTGCGCCTACATTCCGAACCAGTGTCCCATCACGAGTCAGGCTCCTACTACACCATATGAACTATGGAAAGGCGAAAACCCAATTTAGGGAATTTGCGCCCATGGGGTTCAAGCTGGTTTTGTTCACAACACTTCTCATGTGTATGGGAAACTAGGACCTAGAGCAAGAAAGCTTGTCTTTATAAGGTATTACGATTGCTCAAAAGGTTATGTGATGTATGGTGAACATCCAAGTGGAGGAATGACTGAAGTAGAGTCTAGAGATATTGTTTTCATTGAAGATGATTTTCCTCGCATCAGTGACATTAACAAGGACTTGGAACTCTTTGAAATAGAAGAGAATGTTGACATCTTGCCATCTTCTAGCGAAGGTAGGGAATTAGTTTCTCAACCTATACCCGCTAAAGATAGTGAGAGTGATCTTCATCCTAGTGGGAGTATCACACTAGAGCCCCAAGACCTTGAGACACGCAAAAGTAAGCGTCAAAAAGTACCCCGTCGTCGTTTTGAGATTGAAGGGGGAATATTAATGTGTGTTGCGAGTGTTGAGGATGAACCTACTTCTTATGAAGAAGCGGTTTCATCACCTGCTAGCGGTAAATGGATTGTTGGCATGGATAATGAAATAATATCAATGAAAGACAATGATGTTTGGGATTATGTTGACCTTCCGCCCGGGCGAAAGACTATTGGAAACAAATGGGTCTTTAAAATTAAACGCAAGGCAGATGGTTTCAATTGACAAGTAAAGGCTCGCCTAGTGGCGAAAGGATATACCCAACAAGAGGGTATTGACTATGAAACTTTTTCCTAGTGAGAGGTTTGCCTCAATTAAATCTCATACTTGCTATAGTCGCATTTGGATTTAGAATTGTACCAAATGGATGTTAAAGCTGCGTTTTCTCAATGAGCCGGACGAAAGAGATTTACACATGTCTCAACCTTAAGGGTTTTGAGGTCGAGGACAAAGACGCAAAGTTTGTCTCGTCCTCCCCATTCTATTATGGCCTTAAGCGATCGTCTAGACAATGGTATATGCGTTTCCATTATATATCACCTCTGCTTGGTTATGAGATGATTGAAAGACCATTGTGTGTATATTAAACGATCCAAGGAAAGTATTCTTATCCTAGCATTGTATGTCGATGATATTCTATTAAGTGGTAATGATCTTGAAGGTATTATCGCCACTCAGAAGTGTTTGTCCTCTAATTTTGAAATGACGGACATGGGTGAATCTAATTATGTATTAGGTGTTAATATCACACGGATCGCTCGAAAAGATTCTTAGTTTGTCACAAGAGACTTATATAAAGAAGATTCTGAACGTTTTCGAATGCATGATTACCAAACCCATTGACACTCACAGCAGATAAAAGCTTTTGGTCTAAGTAAAGATCAATGCCCAAAGAATGAACAAGAAAAGAATTATATGTCAAAGTACCTTATGCATCTGCGAGTTGGGAGTCTAATGTATGCTATGTTGTGTACTAGACACGACATAAATTTCGCAGTGGGTATATTAAGTCGTTACCAAAGTAACCACGAATGGGATCAGGCGATTAAAGGATATTAAGATTTATCTTAAAGGAATTTATTTGATCTTCCTTTGTTACCACATGGTGATGATATTAGACTTAAGGGATTTAGCGATGCCGATTGGGGCAACGATAAAGATGAATACAAATCTACTTGGGTTATGTTTAAACTAGGAGGTGGTGCGATCACTTGGTGTAGTAACAAACAAAGTGCGTTCTCTTTCCAACTATGGGCCAGTATGTGCACTTTCGGCGTGTCCAAGAAGGTGTATGGTTAAGGAGATTTCTTAAGAGTCTTGGTGTCTCGAGAAAATGCAAAAGGATGCGGTGGTGATTCATAGTGATAGCACATCGGCTCTTGCATATGTGAAGGATCCAAATACTATGGAAAAACCAAACATATTGTTGGCGATTCCATTTCGTACATAATATAGTTGCACACAAAAGGTTGTTCTTAGACATATCTCCACGAGCAAGATGTTGGGTGACCCTTTGACCAAGACAATGCGAGTTGTTGTTTTCCAATCTCATGTAGAGAACATGGGATTGACTAGGATTTGATATGTAAAACATTTGATTATTGTTTAATGACATTATTATTATTTTTGAGTGAATGAATGAGTATTGATTGTTTTCTTGATTAAATACGTTTTATAGAATTCAAATATATTATTCGTGTGTACATATATTTGAAGTTGTCTCTAGCAAGAATCGGCCTACTCACACGGTGATTGCCTTGGCGCTTAGTAAGCGAAAGATGGAGACAAGAGAAAAAGAAGTTTTGGAAATTTGTATTTCAAAAACTACTTGTTTTTTGTAACAATTTTTGATTCTTTCTCGAAATTTGTATAAATCGCCTTAGTATGTCTAAGATGAGATCTCAAAGATATTAATCATTAAGTTTGACCACCACTTAATGAGCACGGTATAAAGCGAGATGTGATTTTTGAGCAGTGTCTATGTGAATGACTAGGTTCGAGAAATTCAGGTTAGGCGCTTTGTGAACTAGACTAAAGATACGTATGGTGTATATATTTTTTAAAAATAATACATGCCACCTAAGTGGGAGAACACCATAGCATACACATACTGTGCTAAATTGACCGATGGTGAGAGCAATGAATAATTCACAACTTCATTCTTGTGTGAGCCAGGATTAATATCCAATTCTTTACCCCTTTGACTTGGGTTTATGTAATGAATAGGATACTTAATGATCTACTTTAGCATGTTTTACGATCGATGCATATTTAGTAATGATACATGTCTAGGAAAGCTATTAAGTTGAATTGGATTGATATGAATTTCTTGGAAGAAAATTTGATGATACACCACAAATTGTGATTCATTGTGGACGTTTTTAGATGCATGAAAATCATGAATACAATTTATATGTGTGGGCACAATACGCTTCTTTGAGGATTAAAGTATTGCATCGGGTGTAGTCAAATGCTCACGAGGTGAAAGCGAGGAAGTTAGTAAGTGATGTACTTTGGTTAGTTTGATAAAGACTTAATCATTGTGCTCACATACATTTTGTGTAATGCTTTAAGTGAGGGTCGCACTTTATATCCGAGTATGAAAGAGTTTGGTAATGTGATAAAGATAGTATTATATTATCGTGCAAGTGGGAGATGTTAGTATTTGGTCAAGTGGGTTAGGTACCTTGACCCATGACCAAATACACCCATGTCTTGCATATATTGGAAACAGAATAGTTGAACGTGATAGAATCGGTTTCTTTCATTAGTTTTGGTGAGGAAGTACTGGAGGACTTCTTCCACTTCCTGAGCAGTGGCATATATAAGAGTATAAGTTACTCTTATCAAGGTCATGTGGCCACTGCACAACAGGGTTCTGAGAAAGCAGTGTCTCTTCCATTACTTCTCTGAGATTAGGTGTGAACTAAAGTATATTCTCTAGTAGATTATATTCAAGGCTTCACTTTTGCAATTGAAGAACAAAAAAGGATACTCAAGAGGCTTATAATGACAATCATTCGATCCACAGGGTTTCGGATCTTCCATGAGGTAAGTTCCTATCGAATCCATTTACGTTGATTCATGTTTAGTAACACTTATGATTCAAATTTATGAGGTTGCCATGATGATTGTTTTATACTATAGTTACCCAGAGCAGATCATGAGTACTTCTTGGAAATCATTGTTGCTTCCCTCTGCTACTAGCTGAAAAATTCGGGAAAGGTGAGCGAGTGTTTAAAAATGAAGTCACGATAGTAGCCAGAAAGCTTCAACATAAAAATCTTGTGAAACTTGTTGGTTTGATCTAAAGTGTGAGAATAGCTACTCATCTAGGTTCATGCCTAATCTCAAGCCTTGGCCATTTCCTATTAGGTTTGTCCCTGGCCCTTTCTCTTCTCCTAAAATGAAAAATTTGCTGAAGCCATCTTTGATCTTGCGGTATAGCAACCGATAATTGTGAAATATAAACCACAATTTTATTTTCTAGTTATTTCAAACTAGTTTTTCATTTGACAAGTGTTTTTGGTTGGATAGATGTGTAGATCGGATTAAATGTACACATCCGAATTGGGAAAGGCAGCGCCAAGATAATAGGAGGGATAGCGAAAGGGCTTGTTTATCTTCATGACGTACCTTAGTCGTGACTTAAAATAATCCATCGAGATCTACAGCTAGCAATATCTTGTTGGACATGACATGAATCCTAAAATTGCAGAGATCGATTTCGCATGGCTAGGCTTTTGTGTGACCAAACTCAGCTGGAAGTACAATCGAAATTGTTGGAACTCATTAAGTGGAAATTTGTTTACTAAGTGCTATAGTTCATAAGTGGCAAGGCTGTGCACATCAAACCAAATACTTGAGATTGGTTTGGATTTTGTGGTAGCTACATGGCTCCGAATACATAATCCATGGAAAATTCTCTTACACACAGTGAAATGGACGTTTTTTAGTGTAGAACATGGTGGATAGCAAACATGGTGGTGAGGCCGAAAAGAACAAGTGGAAATTGAAAAAATGCCCCTCCTTTTCAAGGGTCTTGAAATACCCTTAAGGATTTCACAAATACCCCTAAAGGGTATATTTTAAGTTTACAGGGTATAGTTTTTTGGCACATCTAAAGTTATATTAAGTTAATTCAACCTCCGTAGGAGGATTTGGGTTGGCAATTTTCGCGTCAAAGAACATACTAGTTCATATTCATTATCGAAAAAAAGTACTAGTTCATTTTCATTATCCACTTAAAAAATACCACTTAGGGGTATTAATAAAATGGACATGGGTATCTGTGAAGGCCTTATATTCTAGGGGGTATTTAAATAATATTCCCAAAGAACAATGTGGAAATAAGGATAAGGATGCGACTTGATGACACGGACAAAGCTTGCCCAAAGGACAACTTTCCATTACGGATATCCATAGAGATGGTAGGGCTGCATCAGGAAATCAAAGGGTATCATTGATGGAAGGTTACAAAGGCTACAATCAAATACCATTAGAGAAGGACCAAGAGCTATGACTTCCTTAGCATCAGAGGATTATATTGTTACTAGGATGCCATTTGGTTTAAAAAATGTAGGTGCTACATACCAAAGGATGGTGGAAAAGATATTCTCAAAGTGGATCCACGGGACTCTAGAAAGTGTACGTAGATGACATGCTAGTAAGAGCAAAAGGCACAAGACCATGTAGAAAATTTGGAAGAAATATTTGAGCAAATGCGGCGGTACAAAATGAAGATAAATCCTGCAGAAGTGTATCTTTGGAGGTGGCATCAGGGGAAATTCCTAGGGTACATCATATCGAGAGAAAGGAATACGTGTAGATCCAGGAGAAGGTGCAAAGCGATTCGAGACATGCCCACAGACACAAAGGATTACGAAGTTGAACGTCTTATTAGCTTCATTGGGACAAATTTATCTGTGCTCTTGAGATAAATGCAAGCAATTCTTTTAATGTTCTAAAGAGGAGCCAAATTCGAATGGACAAATGAATGTGGAAGGCGTTGCAAGCATAAATAATTACTTAATGAATGTGTCTATTTTACGAGAGGCCGAACCGGAGAGGAACTGCGGGTATACTTAGCCTCAACACCACATGCATTAAGTGCCGTACTTCTTAGCTTAGATGGAGGGTGAAAAATTTGATTTATTCACATTTGCTACCATGTATAAAATACATGAAAGACAGTAGTCCAAAGCCCGTTTAACTTGGTGAAAGAAGATTCATTTTCTAGAAGCCTTGTTGCTGAGACAACATTTTTTTCTTTCTTTTTCTTAAGTCGTCGATTTTCACGAATTGTGTGGCCGATGTTGGTTTTTCTCTCACTTACATATGAGATGCCAATATAGTTTGGTTCTTTCTCTGTCTTTGACCGTTTCTATTTCTTACACGAGAAACCATGGATTTTCTAAATTCAATAACGAAAATGATTTCTTTATCTTTCTCAAGAAGAAACATTTTCTCTTATCAATCCTAAGTGAGATATCGTTATTGGGGTTTTATTAAATTACGTACCACTAAAATGAGGAATTGCTACATTCACGAGGGATATTGGGCAATTTTTATTTTCCTCGTAGTAATTATTCTCCAAAATCTGAAATTGTTCCACTTGTGAATTGGACTTGAACCGGACACTAAATATCAAAAGTGCGCACCCGACATTGTTGTGATAAAATTAGTCCTTGTAGTGACTATATTGATCTTGATTTAATTTTCTTTTGGTAAAGAAAGTGTCCTTACTTTCATTTAAATGATTATCTCGTTCACAAAATTATTGGAATGTTATTTGCATTTTTGTTGTAAAAAACAATCCATGGATTATAGTAAATATGTATATACAATAAGACTACATTTTTTTTTATGTCCGAAAGACATGTTCATAATAAGTATATATCTCGAATTAATGGGATAATAATTTACGAAACTTTTCGTATGTAACATGAAAATATTTCCGCCATAATCGGGAGAGACTATACACTACTTTTGGATGTTGGTGTTCATTATCTTAATAGTTATATCAATTTCTCTCCATCACGATCAACTCGATTAAGGGTGTCATTATATAGTTAGCGTGAAATTTGTCATTTTGCTTTTATATAAGCTTTTGCCTCTTAATAGGAAAGGTCCACATTTAGCGAGATAAGTGGCGTTCTATAAGAGGCTTCATGTGAGTGCTCAATTGGGTGCTTAGAGTGTATGATTCACGTTCTCAAAATTTAATATCTTCTCACTTGATAATGATGAGATTATAATGCCCTGGTAGCGCTGGTACCATTTATTTAAGATAAAAAAATTCAAGCTAAATATGATCGTGAAAATATTACAGTAGCTAAAATAAATGATGGTGGTCGTGAACCCCTGCGAGAGGAATATCGAGCATATGTGATTGGATGGCATGCAATCAATTTAGTTTGGATTAATCTCTCGAATGATGCATTTTTTGGATCCATAACTTAACAACTTAAACATGCCAAGCCTATTAATTATAGGTTGGCATAGTCATCTCCTCTTATTAATAGATTATCGAGAAATTTGTACGTTTTAAAAGCGATTTTGTAGTCTTATTTATTTTAGGATTTTTGTGATTGATTTACTAATTATTCTCTTTTGCAATGCACTTGGTGTGGTAGTCCTTGAAGGACTCATATAGCATTCACACAAGCGTGGTGGGAATCATATTAAATTTGTAATCCTTGGAGGATTCAAATTATATTTAAGCGACCACCTTATTTGCTTACATAAGGTTTAACAATCCTTTATGTGTTTTAGAAATTTGGTGCAAAACCAAAAATCTGGATTAATTAGTTGATGATTTCAACATTATAAGTCTCTTGAGAGTCATAAAAACACAAAAATCCATGCTTAAGCGGCATAAATATTATTTTTCTTACGTCTGCAAGTTAAAATATTATGCTTGTTTAAAAATTGTCTATAATATGGACCATAGTTATGATTTTAGTGCTTGTTTGTATAACACTCGTATAGTTGAATTGATTAACATCCATATTTCGTCAAAAGTTGTACTCTTTTTCCCTCTGTTTCAGGTTTTTTGTCCCATGTGGTTTTCACGACAAAGGTTTTAACAAGGGCAACATCTCGTTGACTTTTGATTTTCTTTTAAAATGTTGATATTTGTGTTCTATTTCCTTCGTCCAAATTTTTTCCCATTGGGTTTTATGGCAAGGTTTCAGTGAGCAAATTAATTCAACATGGTGGGCATCAAGGGGAGTTGTATGGATTTTAGTTATTTGTTGGATTCCCACCATTAACTAGGTCATTTTGTTATACCACTTGACATAACCATCTCCTATGAATTTGGATATCATTATGATCCATAGTATGACTACAAAATTCATACACCTGAGCTCTTAGCTTGCGTATTGGCACTTTGTTGAAGAAATTAATCAACTATACAAATTATCTTGAGAAGCTAGTAATCCAAGAAGAAAGTCCTTAATGTATTTAAAGCGTGAGGAGCTAAAGAGAACACACTACCATTAGAAGACTAACACAAAGAAGATTTCATCAGTAAGAAATTTCTCCAAAAGCATTCTATCTCGAGCATTCAAGAAATTCATTATTTATCAAAATTGCCTCGACTCGAAGATTTGCAAGCCAAGTTAAGCTGAAGTACTTATCGGGGGGTATCAAATTAGAAGGTATATTCTTTGGACTATCACGTTGTATTCTTTTTCCTTCAGTCAAGTTTTTCCATTGGGTTTTCTCCTTGTCAAAGTTTTAACGAGGCAACATTTGCGTGTCCAAATCTTTTCTAATTTTCTCAATTGTACTCTTTTTCCCTTGATTAAGTTTTGTCCTTTTGGAATTTCCTAACAAGGTTTTAACGAGGCAATTAACTTAGCCAATGTCATCGGGGAGTGTTATAAACTTGTAATTATGTTAAGAATATCTAGGGAAAATCCCGTTTATTACCGGGATGCCTTGTGTCTAGCCCATATAAATAAAGGATCTAATGTTAGTCTATTGTACACATCTAATAAGATTTTCTCTCCTTCTTCGTCTCTACTTTGTGTCTTTCCTTCTCTGTTTTCTAGTTTTAAACAAAAATGAACTATTATACGGGTTCGTTATACAAAATTAACTACTCTAATGAACTACCATATAACTAGTTCATTACACACAATGAACTGTCTTGATTAAGTAACATACGAGTTCATTCTACAAAATGAACTAGTATAATGAACTACTATTACGAGTTCATTCTACCATATGACATACCATTAGGAGTTCATTTTACAATATGAACACCTATCACGAGTTCATTTCTACAATATACACTATCATTTACGAGTTCATAATGAACACCTATTACGAGTTCATTCTACAATATGAACTACCATACTTGATTATCACTAAAGTTCATTTTACAACATGAATTATCAATCCTACAATATGAACAACCATTATGAGTTAGTTACGACAATAAGACATCTATCACGAGTTCATTCTACAATTTGATTATAATAATGAAACTACTATTAACTTCGACTTCATTTCTTAATGATGAACTACTTTTATGAGTTCATTACCTACGAAATGAATGATAAAATTAGAATGAACTACCATGTTCTAAAATAGTGTTCATTCTAGGACATGGACTACTATTACACAAAAAAAAAATAAAATTTAGAAACATATTATAATGGGTACTGTTGTGTAGATCTAAAGCGAGACCTTTCTCAATATATAAAATTTATTTTAAAATGATGTAATATTGCGAGGAATTAACATGGAAGGTAGTGTTGGCTTGCCCCCCTTGTGACACAGTCTAAAACCTCCCATCCGCCGGCTCCTTTGGCTAGGTTACATGAGGCTCGGGTGGCAGATTAACACGACGCTTTGTTGATTAATGTAGTAGATGTGATCTGAGCCTCAACATTGGGCTTAACCAGTTAATGTAATACTCTTTATCCGATAATGTTAATTAACCATAATAAAAATAATTCTCGAGAAATATTTCATTTTATTTTATTTTAATTATTAATGTTATTAAGAAGAGAGATAAAATAAAGAAAGAAAACAAAACAAAGAAGCATCGAATACCTTTTGTTGGTGGATCAAATTAACTTGAAACCATATAAAATAGGACCTCAAACTATATTTTCCCCATAATTCGACCCGCTTTTTCTGATCCAACGGCCAGCAGTTACATCTGTCTAGTTATTATTCAGTTCTAGTTGACTACAAGAACTACAAAGGGTTGCAACTGCGGTTAATGGCGATTTAAAGGTGAACAACAAAAAAAAAACAAAAAAAAAAAAAAAAAAATGAAAAATTGATATAAAATAGAAGCTCATATTCTGAGGAAGAGGGCCGTTCTGAAGAAAGGATGTGAGATGATGATGGGTTGGATTGACTATCAAGCTCTCTGTATCAATATCGCATGTTCTAGCTAGCGATACTCAAATTGGATTGAGGCAGCAAAAGGTCAGTTCAATTCCTAGTTCTTGATTAAGAAATTGTTATTGTAATTATCTGTTTTTTTTTTTTTTTTTTGTGATTTTGTATCTGAGTATTAGAAATCTGCTTTTACTCGATTTCAAATTTTGTCCAGTTGCATGCTTGTTATGTGTATGAGAAAATGCACGACTATCTGCTTATAACATGACTGTAAATATGCCTCACTGTTTAATATGCTTTATTATTTGTAAATATGAATATAGAAAATGAATAAAATGAAAATTTTCCAGATGTAGAACACCTATATTCTTTCATACTGGTATCTGATTAGATCAATTAGTGGGATCCCCTTAATTTGCATTTCACCTTCCTGTAAATTTTTTCTAATAAATTTAAAGAGATAATTTTTTTAACCTTGATTTGGCCTTGTAAAAATGTCTGGTTGATTCATGAAGACTTTAGTACGTTGCACTAATGACTATTCTACCGAGACACAGTCATACGCGGCCACATTCTTCGAACTTGTGAGAAATGATTTCTCTAGTCTTCGTCAACTTGCGTGCAAAACCAGCCCATGTACCCTTCAAGACTGGTTAGCAATTATTAGGAAAACAGATGAAAACACAGATCATCGGAAACAAAAACATGGGTTTTTTAATCCCGTATTTGTCTTCTTCATCTTTTTTTCTCTTATTAACTTATTGATCACCATACAATACACAACTGCACAACCATCATATCGTTTTCATTTTTGTTATGGAGATAATTACACTACTGGCAGTACATTTCAAACTAATCTCAATCGTCTTCTTCCTTCATTATCCTCTGCCAACAATTCAATTAGTAACGGATACTCTAACGCCACAGCCAAACCCGGATTCTGTTTACGGGTCTTTTCAGTGTAGAGGTGATATGTCATTAGAAGACTGCAAAGGTTGTGTTAAAATCGGTGCTGAAGAGATAAAAGAAAATGATAGATGTCCAATTTCTAAAGAAGCAATAATTTGGTACGATGAGTGTATGCTAAGGTATTCCGATGAGTATTACTTTAATATTATGCAAGAGAGTCCATCAGCTTATTTATGGAATCCTAATAATATATCTAATCCAGAGCAGTTTAGACAGAATGTAAGTGATTTCTTGAAACGATTAACAAGAGAAGTTGTGTCTAATGATGATTCTAGGTCTATAAAATTCCCGTAGTGGAGATATAAATATTAATGAATCCTCAAAGTGTATGGACTAGTGCAGTGTAATGAGGATATATCTATAAGCAGTTGCAATAGATGTCTTCTTGGAGCTATATCTGAATTACCAAATTGTTGTGCTGGAAAACAAGGAGGAAGAGTTTTAAGACCTAGCTGTAATTTTAGATTTGAATCAGGTCCTTTCTTTAATTCTACATTTACTCCTTCACCACCTCCTCTTGTATCAACGTCCACCACCGTCACCACCACCGGCCAACAATTACAGATACACCCAATTGTAAGTAATTAGTACTCCTTTGTCATGTGATAATCTTTTGTTTCATTGTTTAAGCATGTTAAATTTGGTATTCTTTTATACTTGTCTATAAATGATGATATTCCTATCCTTATGATACCTGTTTATGTTTGTGGTAGTTAGGATTTTCATTATTTTTCTCATAACATTATCAACCTGCTCAATTGGGAACTGTTCATGATCATGCAGCAAACGGGAATAACACATCCAAACTTGTGCCCAGTATAGTTGTGCCAACTGCTATCGTGCAGGACTTTTGGCTATTGCCTTTTGTTTTTTTTGTTTCTGGAGAAAGAAAACCAAGAAAAGAAAGTTGAATTGTGAGTAGCTATCCCTCAAATATGACACTGAGGATTATGATACATTTGCCCAATTCGATAATCTTGCTTATTTGGTTCGCACTTTTATGTTGTTTTGGTCATGAAGATGTGGATGATCAGATTCCCTATTTTGGTCATGAAGATATGGATGATGAGATTCCCAGTTCAGAATCCTTACAGTTCAACTTCAGTATGGTAATTGCTGCAACAGACAATTTCTCTGAAGCTAATAAACTGGGAGAAGGCGGATTTGGCTCTGTTTACAAGGTACTGAAACCCATAAAATCTTAATAGGTTCTTGTTTTTAAATCTTTCCAGATGGCTTAAAACTTATATGATCTGTGTTGATTTGATGTCCTCAGGGTACACTGCCGGACGGCGAGAAATAGCCGTGAAGAGGCTATCCAAATATTCCGGTCAAGGTGAAGAAGAATTCAAGAATGAGGTTACATTAGTAGCTAAACTTCAACACAGAAATCTTGTGCAGCTTATTGGTTTCAGTCTAGCTGGTGAAGAAAAACTACTCATTTATGGATTCATGCCAAATGCAAGCCTTGACCAATTTCTATTCGGTTTGCCTCCTATTCCGCGTCTGTTTGTTTTTATTCTATCAACATAGTTGAATATTATGGTTACTTATTTTAGATTAAAATTGTGGTCTGAAAGTTTGTGTGTTTGGTGGAATAAATGTGTAGATCCGATTAGATGCACAGAGCTGGATTGGGAAAACGATGCAAGATAATAGGAGGGGTAGCAAGAGGTCTTCTCTATCTCCATGAGGAGTCTCGACTCAAAATCATACATCGGGATCTTAAAGCTAGCAACATATTATTAGATATGGACATGAATCCTAAAATTGCAGATTTTGGCATGGCTAGGCTTTTTGTGCCTGACCAAACTCAAGGTTGTACTAAAAAAGAATAGTCGGAACGCAGTAAGTATAATCCAAACTGTTGAACATCTAATTGTGATAACTATATTTTGTGCATGACAAATTTTGATATTCCTATTTTGTGTGGGTCTTGGGATTTGCAGCGGCTACATGGCTCCTGAGTATATATTGCATGGTCATTTCTCGGTGAAATCAGACGTTTTTAGTTTCGGTGTCTTAGTTTTAGAGATACTTTCTGGACAGAGAAACAGCAGTTTTTATCAATCAGCTGTTGCACAGGACCTTCTAAGCTATGTGAGTATCGACCATATCTATATTTCCCTCCAGACTACTTTTGTTTACGCGAAGGATAGTAAAATGGAAGAAACTGATGCAGGTATGGAGGCATTGGAACAATGGTTCTGCTATAGAGATATTAGATCCAACTTTGAAAGACACGTGTTCTAGAAATGAAGTGGTGAGATGCATCCACGTTGCATTATTATGTGTTCAAGAAAATGTTGAAGATAGACCCACAATGCCGATGGTTGTCCTAATGCTCAGCAGCTACTCTGCGACCATTCCTGACTTACCTTCAGCACCTGCGTTTTTTGCTGGTAGTACTTTACATATGGATCCCAAGTCGACCCTATATCTAGGCTACAGTGAAGAACAAGGTAGCTCGAAGAATGAGACAATTAGCTCAAAGAGTGAGACAATCAGTGAACCTGCCATGTGGAGCGTGAATGAAGTTACAATTACTGAACTAGACCTCGATGACGATACACCACTGCATTTCCAGAGCATATAATGTTGTTCTTTTTGTCTTCCTTCTATGTTAGTTGGCACTCTATACCTTCTTCTTCTTCTTGTTTTGGCAATACTTCAATTTTTATGATTGTTCATTCGAGAATCGGAATTGTTTGCAGTTTACAGAAAATTAGACGTGCTTTTAGTTTGTATTGAACTTGTAAGCTACCTTATGTTGCAAGTGTTGCAGCCTTGGCAGATAAATAATATATCTTGGCCAAAATCTTGAGAAATTGGGGAAATCCACCAGTGTTTATCATTTCAGGAAGTTATTGCACCACTATCGGTACTTGGCAGCTGAAGCTCCATTAAACAATAAAACGGTCAAGAACACTCACTACAAGAAACTTAATATATTGCAGCACCCAATGGTTATGGCATAAACCCCTGTTAGTGTCGCGATAACCTATGTAGCAAGAAGTCTATTGTTGCACCCAATCTTTATTGCTGCAGCAAGAGATTATACTTTTTTGCCACACTCTTTTCATATTGTTGCTACAGTTGTGTGGCAAAAGTTTCATTTTGCAGCAGTAAATTATAGCTTTTAGCTGCAGCTGAAAAGTACTGTGACTAGAAATTTGCTTTTGCAACACCTATATTGAAGGTGTGGCAATATATGGTGTAGCAATAACTAGATTTTCTTGTAGTGGCTGTTAAAGTGATATTTCTGGTAAAGGAAAATAAAGGGGTTACTTATGATTTACATAGACAAGGAAGTTAGATATTAGATGCAAAACACAGGAATTAGCGCCATTTTGAGAAAGGGAAGTCAGAAGTGAGTTTATGATTATGATGATGGATTCAAGCTCTGTGTGTATCAGTATCAAATCTTCCAGCAACAGAAGGTCAGTTCTATATTGAAAAAAATTACTGTTTAAAACTGTAATCCTCTGGTTAACTTTTCAGCACTGATTACCAAATTCAGATGAAATGATCATGAAGACAAATTCAGTTTATCCAGATGTAGAAAAGTGTGCTCAGTGTATGGTGGGGCCCACTTTCAGTTTTTCTAAGTCTGTAGTCGCAAGTCTAAGTCAACTTAACGTATCGGCTTGGGTGGAAAAGTCCGGTGGAACTGTTGCAATATCTGCCTATGTTTATCATTTCTGTTCAGGAAGCAATTACACCACTAGCTTTATTCTTTTTGTGTCAGAATAATACTGATATCTCAATTAGAACACTAAGTGGGATTGCCTTGATTTGTCCATATGACCTTCCTATAAATTCCATGAAACATTTTCAGTTGCGATAGTTTTTTCTTAATTTGGGACCCTTGTGAAAATTTCTGGTTGAAACTTGCGTTGCAGTAAAATATGACCATTGACTAGTGATAACCTGCCAAAATATTCGAGCTTGTGGAGAGAAATGATTTCTCTAGTCTTCGTAAGAGCAAGTCTTATGGTGGAATCCAAGCTATTACATCATGTATAATAGCCTTCAAACCATCTGAATTCTGCTTAGCAAAAGCCTTTTCTTCGTTTGAAAAATTCACTAAGCATTTACTCGATTTTCGAATTTTCTACTTTGGCGATTATAACCATCGACGACTAATAGCCATGTATTAAAGTCTCGTGATTCAAGAAAAGATTTCATAGCAGATTTTCACCATAGATAGTTTGTTCCGTCAAATCTTAGCGGTACGTTAATTGAAGTCGATTCATGAGAACTCGAGTTCATTTCTTATAGGATGGATCGCACCAAATACAGATTGTTAGATATTTTCGTGTTTGCCTGCTCTGATACCAATTGAAAAGACGAGGTACCCAAATATACCTCAATTTAAAACTTTCCACTTATAAGTCCTTTCTCCGAAAGTGATTGTCTATGGACCGAGTCGAGACAATACAACTAATCGGTTCAAACTTGTGTGATCGTCTATGGATACGAGATCGAGACAATACAACAACGAAGTATGATTACTTGATAATAGGTTAGGACTTAACCAAACACAATAGGTTTGCTATCAAGTAATTAGGAATTAACGTTTGTGTATTTTACTTCTAATTATAATAAAAATAATTATAATTGCGGAAATATAAAAGCAAAAGACACAACAAGATTTTGTTAACGAGGAAACCGCAAATGCAGAAAAACCCCGGGACCTTTTCCAGAATTGAATACTCTCAGGATTAAGCCGCAATACAAAATTTAAAACAACTTCAGTATAGTTGAGATCAAGCAACTAAACATATAGTTCACCTAGTTTAAATCTGTATCCATGTGGCTCCAACTTGTAATAAGTCACACACTTGGAAAAATTCCTTTGGTTCGTATTCCAAACAAAAAAAGGAACAACAAATCTGTTTCGGTAACAACTCTTTTCAAACAACGTGATATGAGTTTGACAAAAGGCTCTTCCGTTTATCCCAATAAACTCCTTTGTCGGGTTTTTAGATAATTCTATCAACAACTACCAAAGTAATTGTTTAGACTATGCAATCAATACTATAAATCACAAAGAAATGTATTGATGCCGATCTACACAACTAATCAATCCAATCTATCAAAAGATAAACCGATTATAGTTGTACCCCCAACCGATCAAGTTTTATGCGCACCAAAGATTATGAACTCAAATAAGAAATCTTCATTGTATTGAAATCTTCTTAGATCTTCAATAAACACCTGCACACAATCAACTTGAATCTCTTGTGATCAATCACACACAAAACGGAGTCTGTTAACAATGGATTATCACAAGACGTCTTTAGATATACAAGCAGTCTAAAAATCCCGTCGAAACTTAGATCTAGTTTTAGTGAATCTTATATCAGAAGAGAAGATTCTCAAGCATAAACAAACTAGGTGCAATCAAAGTTCAACAACTGTTAGTCAACCAAATCAATCGAAAACTAATAATGAACTGCAATTATCTAGTTTCCCACCAACGGTATTCGTAGAGCTTCCCAATCCTAAAGAAGTCTTTACAACGAGCAGTCATAAGAGATTTCGCCTAATTAGGGTACTTTCCTCTCTGAATAGACGGATCCACCAGTAACAACACAACAAGGTAGTCTTGCTGGCTCTGAGGATTAGTTTGCTTAAAAAGCAAACTTCAATATTTATAGACCAAGGAAGTTTGGACACCAAGGAATTTGCAAAACCGAATATACTCAAAGATATGCAATAAACTCCCAAATCGTTTTCATAATTCCTGGAAATGCTATGTCCAAATATTGACCGAAATCTCAGTAGAAAATCTCAATTAGTAAATGCACATTACCAATTTTTATTTTCTAAAGATATGCATTTAATTCTTTGGAATTAAAAGCATATAAAACTAAAAACCTTAATTAAAAGATTCTCAATTTATTTCGATCCGGGATTCCCCTTTAGTTATAAGGAATATCTTTGAACAATAATAGATAAGAATTACTGCACGTGTTCAAAGTATGTCGACATCTTTACTTTGTAAATTCTCTTTCATATTTACAATCTTGGAACCGATTTTCCACACTTCTAAACGAGTTTAGAATTGGTTCATCGATTCCAAGAACTATATGATTGATCAAAAACATTCATTCACCATTCATGGGTTTAACGGTTCTACCAAAACAAGTTTCTGTCCTACCTCCAAGTGGCTACTAGGATCGGTCACACTAGTTTCCTTAAAATGGTTAACTAAGTACCAGGATCGGTTACCACTTTTTATGGTACTTACTTGTGATCGGTTGCACAATTTATAGGATCGGTTACACCATTTCTAAAACTTGTTAACCTACTACAAGGATCTATTACACATCTTCTGATTAGTCCCACCAAGTTCTAGGATCGGTTACTTAATGACTAGGAATGGTCACACCAATTACAAATATCGATCATACCATCTCGGGTGATTACTTAAGATTTGTTTCACTAATAAAAGTCATACCGATACATAAGTCGCATTGTGAATAGTTTTACCAAGATACATAAACAAGTTATGAGCGGTTATACTAAACACACATATTGGTAATCCAAAGATTTTCAATGAATAACAATACCAATAAGCCTGGTGATTTCCCTTTCGATTCACAAAACAAGTTTATGAATGTACTTCCTTTAAACGAATGTAAAACATTGTTTCCTAGGACGAAATATTCACTCATACCCATACATAATCACAATAGCATTCATACGATTATGTCGATGTCTTATATACGAAGTTCAAAAGATAGGTGTCATACTTTGTATTATAATTCCTTAATACTACGTCTAACTAGAGTATAATCATTCGCAGCTTCGCAATTATGTTTTCAATATATCACGAATTGATATATCGTAAGGAATGAAACAATTCAAGTCAAAATATTACTAACCTCAAGAGGAAGGATGATGTCGTCATTGTAGCTCTTTACTTCTTCACATTCTTCAAGTTTCCGAGTAATACTTGTATGGCTCATATCCTAATAACTTTCTAGCTAACCTATATGAAGTTGACTCTAGTAAATAATCAAGCGACTCTTTAAATGAGTTTTGGTTCACTAAAATATGACAACCAAACTTGACATACCAACGCTTGGTTGGTTCAACCGAGCTATGCTCTAACAACATCTATTTCCTTAGTCCATGCGGCAAGTTGTCGTTCATACATCATTGAAGTTTTCAAGAAGAGTAACTTGTTTATCTTACAATACTTGTAGTATTTTTCTCGCGAAGGACGACTTTTTTGTTGATTATTTATAGCAATGCCACGGTCCCTGACTCTATCTGGTTCTATCTGCATCTCGAATTTCTTGAACTCACTTGAACCTCCTTCTAATGCTCGTTGGGATGCGTCTCTCGCTGATTTTGCCTCTTTTTGACCCCCTCTTCTTCTTCTCTTGACGTTGGTGTTAACGCCTAGATTAGTGTTGTGTTGTTCCTGACTACTCGGAGACCCGATATATGGAGATCCAGTTCCATCAGGTGAGGAAGCAGGCCCTCAATTCTGAAAATTCTGCGAGATTGGACCATGTGGTGATCTTGCAGGCACTTGATTACCTTCCATCAAGTATGGATTAAACTTGTTAAGCACCCTCAAAATGGTGAAACAAGTTTCATGTTGGAAGCTCGATTTGTGGGATCTTTGCCACTCTTCCCGACATCTTCATTCCACATCTAGATCTCCATCACCACTTCTTCCGTTGTGCCACATTTGAGTGATCAAAGCTACATATTCACTAATTTCATCGAAATTGTGTGAAAACGATGACACAATCCATCAACATCACGTTTATTGGTGTTACCGGTTTCTTCACAATTTTTTTGTAAAATCTTATCATAACAAGTTTTTTTTATTGATAAATACCATTGATTTAATCTAATATATATATATAATACATAATTTCTGCAAAGTGACTCGTCTTCATCTATCGTATACTTGACACCACGAATTCTTGTGTTTATTGGTTGTGATTGTGGTGTATTTTGTTGATTTCTTGTTGTGATTGTTGTTGTGTTTGTTGGTGTGATCGTTGTTGTGAGGATGCCATATTTGTTAGAAATGAAATTTATAGAGATGAGATTTTTCGGTAGATTGAGTTGATATGAATAGTTTTATTTGAAAATAAAATAAAAATTAGAGATGGTATCAAATTGTGTAATTTTGAGGTAGCGATGAAGAAGGTGTGAGTTTTAAGTATGGAGATGAAACTGAATTTATAGGGAAATAAAAAGGAGGAACATTCGTTGGATTGAAGGAGTCGTTGGCGCTTTTATGAAAAAATTTGGCGTTTGAAGTAACAACGGGCGTTGGAAAGACAAGCACCAACGTTTTGGCTAAGGCGCAACGTTGGTGCCAAGCTCGCCCTTTCCGTTAAGCGCGCTACATGTTCCATCTCACTCAACAAACCAATAAATTTGTTGGTTTGTACATCCATTTTTCATGTTTGTTGAGTCCATTTTTCATTTTTCATTTTTCATTTTTCATTTTATTATGAGTTTACTTAGTGTGTTTATCCACACCGTGTGTTTCTCAGTGAGCAAGGGCAGCCAAAACAGCTATATACATAAGGGGCGAGCAAATTCATGGGCAGCTAAATAAGCCTCTTTATACTCGCTGATACTATGTTAATTTGGAGCTGTTGACCTGACGAGTAGTCCGGGGAAAGAAGGAAGCTCAAGAAGCTAGGGCCGCTAAGACGAACCTATATTCAAAGGGACGGGCTAAAGTCACTACTTTAAGAGAGACAGGAAAATCCTGATAATGACGAGATGTATAAAGTATATTCGACCAATCTGAGAGAAGCAAGTAAGCCCGGTTCTAGGTATTGGCGATTTTGTGCCATCTATCCCATACGCTCAAGTGCATAAATTTCCTTGATCTCTATCTTTGTGATATCTAGATTGCGATCCATTAGCCAATGAACTAGTGACCTAAGACTTTCCAGACCAACGTTCGTGCAAGACCCACGCTCCGATGGATTGTTGATGCGCAAAAGGGAATTCCTAAACCGCATTGAGAAGTACCCAGTCCTTAGAAAGAATAGAAATATATTTCTTTGATAGTTCCGCAAAGCCCAAGTGAATAAAGCTTCTATATCTCTGTCAACCACGTATCGACATCTTCATTCCACATCTGGTTCTCCATCACCACTTCTTCTGTTGTGCCACATTTGAGTGATCAAAGCTACATATTCACTAACGACTGCTGAAATTGTATGAAAGCGATGACACAACCCATCAACATCACGTTTATTGGTGTTACCGGTTTCTTCACAATTTTTTTTTTGTAAAATCTTATCATAACAAGTTTTTTTCTTGATAAATACCATTGATTTCATCTAATATATATAATACATAATTTCTGCAAAGTGACTCGTCTTCATCTATCGTATGCTTGAGTTTCTTGTGTTTATTGGTTGTGATTGTGGTGTATTTGTTGCGTTTCTTGTTGTGATTGTTGTTATGTCTGTTGTGGTGTTTGTTGGTGTGATCGTTGTTGTGAGGATGTCATATTTGTTAGAAATGAAATTTATAGAGATGAGATTTTTTCTGGTAGATTGAGTTGATATAAATAGTTTTATTTGAAAAAAATAAAAATTAGAGATGGTATCAAATTGTGTAATTTTGAGGTAGTGATGAAGAAGGTGTGAGTTTTAAGTATGGAGATGAACTGAATTTATAGGGAAATAAAAAGGAGCAACAGTCGTTGGATTGAAAGAGTCGTTGGCGCTTTTATGAAAAACATTGGCGTTTGAAGTAACAACGGGCGTTGGAAAGACAAGCACCAATGTTTTTGGCTAAGGCGCCAGCGTTGGTGCCAAGCTCGCCCGGCTTTCCTTTACGCGTGCGCTACATGTTCCATCTCACTCAACAAACCAACAAATTTGTTGGTTTGTACATCCATTTTTCATGTTTGTTGAGTCCATAGTGGGATCAAATCAATAAATCCTTGTTTTGTTGAGTCCATAGGAAGTACTGTAAAACTAGACAATAATTGGAAAGACTTTAAAAATAAAAATTTGGGACAAAGTTCTTCATCTTGTTAATCTTTTTCATTTCACAAAACTTCCAATCAATGCGCTCATAACATAATTTCCTTTGTTTATCTTCTTCTTTGGCTTCAAATTTGTGTTGCTTTGATTTTCCTTGCCTTGAACTTTTCTTTGCCTTTTCTTAGTTGCGGTTTTGACTTGGTTAATATCCAAAACTTGAAGACTTTTTTGCTTCTTACCTATTTCTTTATAACTATCACATATATCTTCTTAACGGCACCTTCAAGCACTACTCCAGAAAAATCAAGTTGTGTTGCCAAATCAAGTTGGGGTTGAAATTGTGCCATTTGGGAAAATTCAAAAAAAAAAAAAATAGATTGAGAAAGAGAAAAATAGAGAAATTTAGATTAAGAAAGGGAGAATTAGAGAAATTTTTTGTGTAAAAAATTTTGGGGTAACTCCTCGAGTTTGAAAATTACCTATTTATAGCGATAAAGAACTATCCAGTTGGCATAGAGTTAATAATGAGGCGATATTCATGATATTGGCGGTGATAAAGTCTTTATCATTTGGCGATATTGAAAATATCGATCGCTAGAAAGTCTGTCGCTCAGTGGTTTTCCCATGGTGGCGCATTTCGTTTGCCATGTCACCTGGTATACCAAACAACATTTTTTGCCATCCATAGGAATAGGCCCAAGAGAAATGTCCGACAATAGATCACTCCGGTCTGCCCAATGTGACCATATCAAAGTTGAGGAGACCCCTACACGACTTAGGGGTGAGCATGGGCAGGTATGGACCGGTTTTTACCTCATCCGCATCCAATCCAATCCACTACGGATTTCAAATTTGGCATTCGCATCCAATCCAACATTCAACGGATTTGCATCCAATGGATTCACGAATGAACGGATTGGGTGCGGATAATCCAATGGATTTGTGTTAGTCAAAATTTATAATGAAAAAATAAAGCCAATATAGATGACTTCTTATTGAACCTACACATTTTATATATGTATATAAATATAGAAGTGTCATGGACAACACTCCAAACAAACACCTTAAAAATTCCAAAACTATCCATATATTTTCTGGAAACTATATAAATACCTTAATCTAATGGGTATGGATATCCAACGGATTTTCAAGGTTGCATCCGGGTCCAATCCGTAATCTGTTGGATTTCAAAATTCTCATCCGCGTCCAACCCATTAGCGAACGGTCGGTCGGGCATCAATCGACAAACGCGGTTGGTCCACAGTTAAATCCGCAATTACGGGTAAAATGCTCACCCCGTGAGTACAAGAGTGAGTACGACTACCATAGTGTTTGTTGTTGGGCTTCAATGGTCGTATAAAGTTTCTTAGGAATCGTTTTTTGGGGACCGAGGTTTTTTTTGAGGGACCATGGTTTTTTTGGGGAAAAGTTCGGTTAGTTGCAAAAAACCTTTCCCAACCGAACATAAGTTCGGTTAGTTGCAAAAAAAAATTCCCAACCGAACATAAGTTCGGTTAGTTGCAAAAAACATTTCCCAACCGAACATAAGTTCGGTTAGTTGCAAAAAGAATTACCAACTGAACTGGTAAGTTCGGTTAGTTGCAAAAAACATTTCCCAACCGAACTGGTCAGTTCGGTTAGTTTAAAAATTAGTTGCAAAAACATTTCCCAACCGAACATAAGTTCGGTTAGTTGCAAAAACATTTCCCAACCGAACATAAGTTCGGTTAGTTAAAAACATTTCCCAACCGAACAATAGTTCGGTTTAGTTCTAAAAAACATTTTCCAACCGAACAATAGTTCGGTTACGTCATAAAAATATTTTCTCGGCGAACCTAAGTTCGGTTACGTATATAAAAAATATTTTCTAACCGAACACATTAGGTTCCAAAAAAACCATGGTCCCCAAAAAAAAACCATGGTCCCCAAAAAACGATTCTTTCTTAGATTCCCTGTACTGATTTGTTGTGTCACTACATTTCGTCTGTTAAGCAGCGTCAGTTGGTGGAAAATGCACCATTCATTTGTCCAAAGGGTGTTTTTTCCTCGAAAACTCTAGAAGTGTCTTGAAACTATGATTCAACAACTGGCTCTGGTGGAGTTTCAACATGAATGTATGTCTTTTGTAACGATAAGTTCATGGCTGCTAATGGGGTACCGGAATTAGTAGGAGTACCGTTTGAGTGATCCGACGGCCAGGATCGAATATAACTCTTTTGTCTCATATGAAACGGTATCCCCGAAAATTCCGGTCCCCCATTGACCGCCTTGAAAAAGTTCATATCTAATTTTTATTTTATTTTAAAAATAATGGGGCCATATCAATTGATTTAACATTTTAATTTTATTTTAAATGACTTGAATAATATCGGCCTTGAGTCTCTTTGTTTGGTCAAGGTAACTACTCCTGAGCCAGAGGTTCGGTGATGACGACGACTATATTCACTCTGCATTACCACTGCAGTTATTTTTGATTCAAAGCTATAGTTTAAAAAAAAAAAAATACAAGAACCCTGTGTAATTTACTGTGCAGTTAGCCGTGGGGAACGAGTGTGTACCTGACGGGAGGTGAGTTTGATCACGATTCACGACCGGACACCGGGATCATCAAAATAAAAGAAGGACCCAGGACTTATATGTTAGTATAAGGTTAAAAAAAATATTGTTCCGTTTTCCTTTTCGATCCATATTTTATGCTTCAAATTCAATTCATTTTACACAAAATTGGTTAAAAAGACCAAACTCAAAATTTCATGGGTGAAAAAGACAGTCAGATTTAGATACTGTTTAAATGGACAAAAATTTAAAAATAAGCAGGATGTAACCAGGTTTCATCATGTCTATTTTCAAATATTTTTTTCTTATTTTTATTTTACGAGGATGCATCCAGTTTCATCCTTTTATTTTTTTAATTTTAAAGCCGGGATGAATCCAATTTCATCCTTGCTATTTCTTTTTTTGTCCATTTCACCCATAAATCTTTTTTTACTCGTCCATTTGAATTAGTGTTTTAAATTTTTTGGACAAATGACCCATTTTCCGTTTATTTTATCATCAGCAAACAAGGTCATCTTTTTCTTTAGTTTTAGTCTATATTAAAAAATATTGTCACGTCAACATCATAAATTTTAAGTTTGGCAATAGTCACTTGCACCCACAAGAACAATGCTACGTTGACCGCGTCCAATACCGGGGTGAATCCCGCAAGAGAGAACCCATGGGCCCGCTGGAGCTTGCATGGGTGGGTCTATGGGACCCACAAAAAAATGTGTGTAGCGTGTTGGATGCGGGATTTTGAGCATTGCTGCACCCACAAGGCCCCAAGACACCGTAATTCAAACAAGGGCCATTTACAGAATGGTCATACTTTTTGTAATTGGGTTACAAAATGGTTACACTTTTGTAATTCGTTCACAAAACAGTCATACTTCCATCAGATTTAACACTTTTGAATAAAACAGTGTTATCTTTTCCTAAAATACCCTTCTTCAAAATACCCTTCCCAATTTAGCTAATTAGTTGAAGTGGTGGTGGTGGTGGTGGTGGAAGCTTAAGAATCTTCACTAAACCTCGGAGGAGAGCGGTGAACCCTTTGGGTGAATGTGGTATAACGAGCCTGAATGTGGTGTAACGATCCTGAATGCGGTGTAACGGTGTGTAAGTGGCGGCACCACCACCTACAAATAGCACTACCGTCAAAACAATTACAATGAAGGCAAAATTTAAAATAGTATATGGAGGGATAAGTAGGGATAAGTAGGGAGGACACATAGGTAATTTGGTTAACATATTTAACTGTGAGTCACCACTTAACTCTCTTTTTAACGGAAGTGTGATCATTTTGTTAATAGTTTGTAACAGGGGCGGAGCCACATTGATAGGTGGGTGGGCAATTGCACCCCTCAAATGTAAGCTTCCAAGCCTAATTTAAGTAATTTTCCACCATTTTAGTCATTTTAACCCTTTTGCACCCCCTAAAATGTGCACTGATTGATAACTTGTCCACCCATTTTTAGAATTCTAGATCCGCCCCTGGTTTGTAACAGTATGATGGTTTTGTAAATCGGGTCCTAATACTATGACCATTTTGCAATATTTCCTTCAAACAATCCCAATCTCATTATCACTGAGATTCAAAATCAAGAGCACACCCTTCCCTCCCTGCCTAGTGGGACCCATCATTCTTTCGTAATTTCTTTTTTAGGGGATATTTCAAATGGCGATAAACTTGATTATGTTAGAAGGGTAATAATACTATCTAACTAATGAAACAAGGATATAGAGTTACTTGATCATTAAGCTATATTTAAACATTGGTACACCTTAAAAATGAGCCATACCCCACAATTGCCAAAGTAATTTCAATTTTCTTAACGTGTTGTTTTGTTTGAAAAAGATAGAAACTCCAAAGTTAGGAGCAACTAACTGATCGACCAAGTAGTCAATAGTAGTTCAATTCAATCTAGAAGAGTTCTGAATGCATTGGTGCTCATTGCCGTTTGAAAGTTGCTCTTTGTTTTTTTAGGTTTCACAAGTTGTCAATCCCACTATTAGATGACCTATTTGTTTTTTAATTTTGTCCCATTAGTAATTGATTTTATATAATTTGATACTCATGTTTATATTCGTTATGTAAATGTTTTAAAATGCTTTTCAATGATATAAAATTTACGAATATCCGTGGTATAATTTGAGAGATAAATCGTTTCTAAATTGTGTTGCTAGGTCAACTAATAGTGGGACAGAGGTAGTATTTTTTTTGTTGTTGCTCTTTCTTAGAAATTTTTTTGTATTCTTAGAAATCTTCTTGTCTCTCTTCTGTGGATTTCTCGCTCTTGGTTTTTATATTCGCCTGCACACGGCTTGTGTGCATTTTAATCTAGTCTCTTTGATCGATCAAAAAAGAAAAAGAAAAAAAAGAGTTCCTGAATGGATGAAAGGGGTTGAGAAGTTGTCCGCCAGTCTTGGAATACATGGTTAGTACACGCACAACGTACCAGTTGGTGAACATAAGCTTTAGCTTTATTATTGTTCTTATCCCTTAATATTCAATTAACTTTAGTCAATTAACTTTAGTTTGAGTATAAGATGTGATGATTAAATCACAGAAGCAAACACGTAGTGTTGTAGTAGTACATCAGAAAGTCACAATTCAATAAATAAATGTCGTGATATGCATATTATATTCCTGTAGACTGTACGGTATGACCTATGAGATTCTTGGTCATGTTGGAGGACCCTCTAATTGCGACCTGACTTTGACCCCTCCCTGCATTCAGGAACTCTTGCAATGAGCAACGTATTCCTCCATTGCAAGCTCACTCGGACAAAAAACTCCTTTAGGTCGGCTGTGGAGGCCAAAGACAGGGATTGATTAGTGATTACACATTGCAAGTTATCTGCTATGGGCCCTTTGGAAGGCGATGAATTTGCTTCTCTTTGAGACTAAAGACATTCTACCTTGGAAGCCATTTGCCTACCGGTTGTTCAACATACATACTTTATCTTACTTTGGCTCTTATCATTAATATTTAAAGAAGGTTATTATTGGGGCGTCACATTCCATTAGAGGGGCTTCACTTGGATATTTGGTGATCAAAAATCTGGTTAAGGGATTGATTAGTGATTACACATCGCAAGTTATCTGCTATGGGCCCTTTGGAAGGCGATGAATTTGCTTCTCTTTGAGACTAAAGACATTCTACCTTGGAAGCCATTTGCCTACCAGTTGTTCAACATACATACTTTATCTTACTTTGGCTCTTATCATTAATATTTAAATTTATGGTACAACTTTGGTTTGAGTAAAATGTTGATTAAACTTCACCTAGTTTCGTTGGTATTAGATGTGATGATATTTTGTTTCCGTACGAGATGACCAGACTCCTAAGGGAAGAGGGATTCTTAGTCCCGGAAAAGCATACATCAAGCATTTTTACTGTACAAGATAAGTTTTAAATTGATCAAATAAAGACGAGATATGTACTGAAAGCCATCTAAATGACAAACAATTGACATCCGAAACCTGGCGAGATTGGGTATACCCAGATTATTTGGGGTATACGCATTTTGTTCTCATCCAAACTAGTGTATTAAGGGGTGTCTACAAGATGTTAAAAGACTAAATTGCCTATAATATTAATACAATAAAATAACCATGCCGACTTGTTAAAATCTACGGGCATCCAACTCAAAACAAATTGGCAATGAATGGAGCGGCCCTTCCATATTATATTTAATTTAATTAAGCAGATTATAGCGATGTGGGACTATTTGTCCTTTCACACGCCCCACACGTGTAAGGCGATCCTTGGGCCTCACACGTGGACCACGTCATCTGAGTTACCACTCCATCGGTGTGCAGGTGTACGGGTGAGTGACTAATCGGGGGTAACACCTCGACCCGGTATCGGCATTGGCCTACACCCGGGTGTACAAGTGACAAAGTAGGTTAAACACTTCGGCCAGTAACTCGGCCTACACCCGGCGTACGCAGGTCTGGGTCTGGGGCTTAGCTCTAATACCATGTTAAAATCTGTGGGTATCCAGCTCAAAACCAATTGGCAATGAGTGGAACGACCCTTCCAAATTATCTTTAAGTTAATTAAGAGGATTATAGCAATGTGGGACTATTTTTCCTTTCAGAAAAACATATTCAACAAAAATTCAAAATTTTTCTTCAAAACTCTAACTATACATGATGCAATAAAAAAAAAAAAAAAAAAAACGAAGAATCAAAACGAAAGTCGGCAGGGTATTTTTTTGTCGACCTTCCCGACTAAAATTTAGTCGGCATGGTATAAGGTTGAATACCATGACGACTTTTCATCTCTGAAATTAGCAGTTACAGGATCGTCACGGTATCCATCTCCATAACTTGCCGACTATATTTGAGTCAGCATGTTATGAAATTAATACCTAGACGATTATAGTTTAGTCAGCAGGTTATGAAATTAATACCTTGCCGACTAATCATGCATTTCTAAACACCTTTCTCTGTGTGTCAAAAATCATATATTCTGCGGGGTAGTTTTTTGTCGACCATGCCGACTTTTCATATTTTTCAGAATCAAAACTAGTCATAAAAACCCAAGGTGACCAAACTTGTAGTACAAAAACCCCCACTCAATTGTTGGGATCCATTAAAACTCCATCTTAAACAAAATTGATACAAAAACCCAAAATTTACAAAAAAATTGGTTTCATCAAATTCTTTGGGGTTTCATCAAATTTTATGATGAAACCAAATTTTGGTTTCATCAACCGCGAGTTACTTTTGTTTTGTTGGGGTTTTTGTGTTACTTTTGTTTTGATGGGTTTTTTGTGGGTGGATAGTGACACCTTTAGGGTTATAACTCGCGGACCGTTTCAGAATTGAAAATGTTGATTCCTTCTATAATTTTGAGTATAAAATCACTCAACGGCTTTGCAATCTGTTTGGCTAGTGTGGTTTCATTTAGTTACAAAAAAAAAAAAAAAAATCTAAAAAAAAAAAAAAAAATCCTCAAAAAACATAACACGTAATAATGAGTTCAATCCAAATAATACATAATTTGAGAATTTTAATTCAGCTAATTTACTAACTAAATTAACTAACCTAAACACATTATTAGTGTTAATTAATTAAGTGTATATTAGTCATTTTGAAAATAAATGGTTAAGGGGTGTTGTGTTTACTTCATAATGACCCGAGTTTTATCTTATTAGGTATACCCCAATTAATCTGGGTATACCTCAATCTCGCCAGGATCTGAAAGCTCATTGGATGGACATAAATTTAGGATTTCGTCAAGTGATGAAGTTAGAATTTCTGTTCTGAGTACAAATATGTATTATGGAAAATGGTACAATTGTATAAAATGCTGCCGCTCAGAGTTCACAGCCACAAGTGTTTCTTTGGGTTTTCTATTTGCTCCAAATGACGCCAAACAAATACTAGACAAAATTATAAGACTTTAATTAATTTGTTGGGAATTTACTCAAAATACCCCCAATTCGATTAGTAATATACGAAGGAAGTTTTTTTTTTTTTTTTTTTTTTTTTTTTTTAATATACATGAAGTATCCTCACATTAAATTTTCCATATATCTTGATTTTTTTCTTTAAATTTTTTTTTTTTGATAGCAAAGGGCTAAAATTGTATTGATTTAGAAAAAGAAAATATAAATAACCTGTGGCCCAATCTGCAAGCCATACTTGGATTTAAACCCTAAGGGCTGTAACTATCTATTACAGTTTCCCAATGAGTAACTAACTCTCTGAAGTAATGGCAACGAAACCAATTTGGGATTGATCCCCATTGAACTAAAAGTCTTTTAGTTCTTTCCCATAACTCTTCTATTTCTCTCCATCCATAAGGCCCAGAAGACTGCAAAGGGAAGAAGTGACCAAATTTTAAAGTTTAACTTCCTCTTTTTCCTGTGTTCCCATGTCTCAAATTGAGCTTTGACATTTATATTGTGATTCTAGTATTGGTTCATTCTGGTAGTAAAATAGTTCCAGATGTCTTTGGAGAATTGACAGTTAAGCAACATGTGATCAACTTGTTTTACATTGGTGGAGCATGGACAACAGTTTACATCCTCAATGTTGCCTCCTCTTCTGTTGAGATTGTCCACTGAAGGGATAGCATTCTGAACTGCAAACCAGACAAAGACTTGCGCTTTTGTTGGGAAAAATCTTATCCAAACATAGTTGAAATTTGGGGTTCCCTGCACATAGTTCTATTTCATGAGGCATTGATAGCCTTCCTTTGAAGAGTATGTTGATGCTGTTTGATATCTGATTGTGTCTTATGCTTCCCTTAAAATAGGAGGACTGCCCGAAAAATCAATCAGATTGGAGAATTCAATCATTTCTTCTGGGGTTGGATTATTCTTCAGTAAGATTCTCCATCTACCCCCTAAAATCAAATCTGCCACTTTGGATTTCTCGGAGGCTGCAGCTTTGAAAGCAATTGGGTATAACTTGTAGAGGGGAGCTTCCATGCCATATATCTAGCCAGAATTTCACATTTTCACCATTTCCTATTGTGACTGAAGAATAGGAATACACCAGGTCACTTTTTTTTTTTGGATTCCTTTCCAGAAGCCTCTCCCATGAGGAAATTTATATACTAATGGTTGAATATCAGTTTCATCTGATCTTGTTTTGCATTGTATGATTCTTCTCCAGAGTGCATTCTTTTCTTCTGAGTATCTCCCACAACATCTATCTTGATTAAGTCAGTCAATGACCGCTTGTTTACACTTTACTAGTTGACACGTTGGTCTTGTGTATCATTTATCAAGTTTGTCGAGTTTGGTTTAGGATTGTTTCACTGTTTTCAGGTTCATTACATCATTTCCCTAAAATGGCTCTTTTTTTTTTTCTTTCGGTAAACTTCATCATACATATAATAATCCTAATGAGAATCAATCATGATTACAAAATTGACACAATACGCAAATTTCAACAATTTTTAGTGAATGGAACAGACCACATATACAACCAAAATATATAAGATAACAGTCGCATAAACTGATTCGAAGAGTGATTGTAATAAATCCTTTTCGATTCCATTGATTCATAACTAACAAGAACAGTAACAACACAAGTTTAACTAGTCATGTTTGGATGAAAACCAACACACCCGAGATCATTTAAAGACTCTACAGTCATAGAGATGTTAGGATCCAAAGATCCGGCCATTTCTCAAGGGTTTTTTTTTCCTCTGAAAAATAGTAACATATGTTCCAAAGATAAATGAAATCGATTATCTTGGATCCGTATCGATGGTCGGGATTAGTATGAATCTTCTTTGGAAACTGTCTTTTGTAACTTTTTTTTACCGGAGTCTTTGTAGTAATTGATGATGTTGCTGTTGTATTTGGTAAAACTGTTTGCCACTGATTTCCCAATTATATTTCAGGTTTGCCGAGTTCGATCCAGAATTGTTACATTGTTTTTAGATCAGTCGACCTCGATTCAGGATCGTTAAACCGTTTTGAGGATCGTCGAATCATTTATCCTCTTCACCAAAACAAAGGAGATGGAAGCAAATCAGTTCAACTCAACCTATTCAGGAGCTTTTAAGACTTTTCATTTTGAGATAACTGCCACATAGCACATAATTGGTTGTTAGCCAAGATGGGAGTACTTTATAGATTTTTCAAAATACATGGCTATTTTTTATATTACTATTTCAAATGAGGGTACTTTATAAAATTCATTTTTATGTTTAAACTTGCCATTAATCTTATATCCCATATGATTTGATATTTATGTATAATTGTATTATTAAAGACTATTGCCAATAATTATCAAAACAAGTTGTGCAAACTCACATCTCCATGTAGATCCGTAGTAATTTAGTTCATCCATATCAAATTCAGCCCCATTGATTTTTGTCGACGGATCAAACAAGCGTCAACTTTATTTAGTTAACCTCCCTTCACAACGTTTTTTATGTTTTCGATCTTCCTATTTGTTGAATCAAAACTAAAGTTTTATCTTAAATTTTCTCAATCGGATACTCCAACCCATTTTTATGTATAAATTGATTATTTGTTGTAGATATATTGTAGTGAACTAAAAACCTGATAAAGATTAGATTTACAAAGATATTCATGATGTTATTGAGAAATGCATTGAATCAAAATATGAACATGATGTGTTGCATGTCAATCGAATTTTGGTATGTGAGGCATGTTTAAAGTCCTTGGCGAAGATATCGGTCGGTGTGGTAGAAGATAAGTCAAAATATAAAATTTGGTTCACAAGATTTTCTTTATGAACTAATTTTGAATCACAAATGGTTCATTCTATAATTTCAATGGGTTACTCGAATTTTGGATCAAGTATCGACTTCAATCCACCAAGCATATTTTAGGTGGGTGTAGATTTTGCATCAAGACTTGGATTTTGGCCACCATGACATATCTTGGATAAAAATTTCAATTTTTAGTTACCAAAAAAACAAGATTACGAGCCATAGACCATTAGCAATTTCATACCCCTATTAACAATCTTGGTGGACTTATCGTCTTAAGAAAAGAAAATCGCCATTCCTGAGTCTAGGAATTTAGATTGATGGCACCCAATAGGAAAAATTTGGAGAAATGCCGCATCTTCGTTTGTTTGGGTATTGTTTCTCAAAATAGATTCCCTTATCTAAAATAAGATGGTAGATATCGCCAGCCGAAATCAACTTGTCCACGTGTCATTCTGAACGTAGAAACTGCTCCTTGTTGCTCAAACTACTTTCAGATAGACACTATAAGGCAGCCAGTGAGCCGTATAAGTTCTGGATGACAAATTGTCTGCCTTATAGGTAAAAAAAATAAAAATGAAATACGGCCTACATTCTGCCATTTGGTGAAGAAATTCACCAAAATGGCAGAAATTGTGCCGTGTAGTTACTTCTCATAATACAGTTAATACTAAATACTACCACTTCACCAATTTGCTATTCCATTTGAAGCCAAGAAACTTATACTAATATCAGTAAAAATATTTTACCGGATATCCCCGAAGGGAGGATGTTAGTAAAATCATTTGATGGCGATACCAATAACTTATCGACGGAAATTCGGAACTGGCCGTAGTTCCCATCAATCAATAAAAAAAAAATTCATGATAGTAAATAGTGTACCCCACAAAAAAATAAAATACGGAAAAGGGTCATTTGTCCAAATATTTTAAAACCCGGTTCAAATGGACGAGTAAAAATTAGTATGGGTGAAATGAACAAAAAAATAAATAACGAAGGATGAAACCTGGATTCATCCCGACTTAAATTTAAAAAATAGCAAGGATGAAACTGGATGCATCCTTATGTAAATTAAAAAAAGAAAAAATATTTGAAAATGGGTAGGATGAAATTGTTTACATCCCGTCTATTTTTGTATTTTTGTCCATTTAAAAAATATCAAAATATAAATGTTCTTCGCCCAGGATTTGTTGATTTTGGTTTTTAACCAGTTTTGTGAATAAAATAATAGTCCCCACAGAAAAAAATCATCCACATCATCTCGACACCTGTCTGATTCCATTTTGACGTATTTAGATGGTTGATAATGATTCTCATCCACACCCACAAAGAACAGTTGATTATGTGTCAGAACTTGGGATTTATGGTCTTCTTGCGTACTCTAGTAGTCTAGTGAGATTCGGCCACACAATAAAGGATTGGTTTTTTGGTGTAACTCTTCTTCTTTAAGTGACAGAGTCATGTTCTTTTATTTGTGTCCACAACCTCTAAAGTTATAAGGAAACGTTTTGCATTTTCAATCTTTCAAGCAAGGTTTGAAAAACGCCGTTTTTTCCAAAAAAACACCCGTTAAAACGGTCACACCCATATACCGTGGCTGTGAGGGTCCCCGAACCCTGTGTCGATATAATGGCGATAAATAGGAAATAACGACAGTTTTTTAGGACCGTTTTCCGTTTTCACACACGTTATAACCGTTTTTCTAAAATTGAATTTTACGTTTTTTCCATCTAAATAATATTTTAACGTAAGTTTTTTAGACCATTTTTCCTGTTTTCACGTCAGCTATAACCGTTTTTTAATAAAAATGAATATAGAAATATTTTCTTACAATTTTTTATATTTTAAATTAAAGATTTAAAAATTACAATTAATATTTTAAAAATAAAAGAATAAAATAATAATATATAGAAAACGTTATAACAACGTTATTAGACCCGTTATAACTGTTTTCATGCACGTTATAACCGTTAGATAGGAATTTCAAACCATAATTATTTTTCATTTTCTATTTAACCATTATAACGCCCGTTATTTTAGAATAACGTATAAAAAACGTGTCTTTTCTCTAAATAACGCGATTTTTACCCTAAATATGCTCACACCCGTCAAAACGCGTTATAACGGTCGCGCCCAGTGGTTGTGACCTGAGCCGTGACCTGTTTTTCAAACCTTGCTTTCAAGTACACAACCGACAGTCCGTTTTTGTAAACGGTTAGCTGGAAGAACATTTTGGCCCCCTTAAATAGTGTTTTCCATACCAATAATTAGGCATTAGTGCCCTTTTGCCCACTTCCGACCGACATTTTAAATGCACTCCGTACAAGGGAGTCCTACATTTGGGTCAAACAATCCCAATCTCATTATCGTTGAGATTCAAAATCAAGAGCCTAGTTAGTAATTCTCCGAATCATTCCCAAATGATTCGCGAATGTATCCGAACTGACCGCATCCGAATGATACTTTCGAACTATTTGAACTCGAACCTAGTTAGGAGTATATGGACCTCACGAATGATTCACGAACGTGTCCGAACCGATCGAATCCGAATGATACTTAGAACTAGATTCGAATGCTAAACCTCGCTCTCCGTAGGTAACTCTACGAGGATTGGTTTTTGTATATACTTTACATTTAAATACAATTATTGATTAAAATTTTCTATTGGTAGTTGTTTAACCAGTGTTTTATGTGTTGATTTTTGTTTAAAAGCCTATAAATTCGTTTTGTAGTACATTTATGCGATTAAATTATTTACTTCTTGTTAAATAATCACGCTAAAATGTTTTTTTTCCATCTTATTAGTCTCTTAATAAGGTCATAATACTTATCAATTTATCATATATGTGAGCCGGATTTTAAGTGCCGAATTCACATTTATAAAACGAATATGCACGTCTTTATACCGATTCAGAACTCTTTGTCGAACAACGAACCGTTGACCGAATTTTGACCGAATCCAACTTATCCGAACCGTATAATTCCGATACGTATCTTAGTCCCGAACTACTACCCGTACCCCGAATTGCTAACTAGGATCAAGAGCACCCCTTTCCCTCCCTGCCTGGTGGGACCCATCATTCTTTCGTAATTTCTTTTTTAGGGGAGATTCCAAATGGCGATAAACTTGATTATGTTAGAAAGGGTAATAATACTATCTAACTAATGAAACATGGATATAGAGTTACTTGATCATTAAGCTATATTTAAATATTGGTACAGCTCAAAAATGAGCCACACCCCACAATTGCCAAAGTAATTTCAATTTTCTTAACGTGTTGTTTTGTTTGAAAAGGATAGAAACTCCAAAGTTAGGAGCAACTAACTGATCCACCAAGTAGTCAATAGTAGTTCAATTCAATCTAGAAGAGTTCCTGAATGCATTGGTTCTCATTGCGGTCTGAAAGTTGTTCTTTGATTTTTTAGGTTTCACAAGTTGTATTTTTTTTTTTTTTTTTTTGTTGCTCTTTCTTAGAAATTTTTTTGTATTCTTAGAAATCTTCTTGTCTCTCTTCTGTGGATTTCTCGCTCTTGGTTTTATATTCGCGCACACCACGGCTTGTGTGCATTTTAATCTAGTCTCTTTGATCGATCAAAAAGAAAAAGAAAAAAAGAGTTCCTGAATGGATGAAAGGGGTTGAGAAGTTGTCCGCCAGTCTTGGAATACATGGTTAGTACACGCACAACGTACCAGTTGGTGAACATAAGCTTTAGCTTTATTATTGTTCTTATCCCTTAATATTCAATTAACTTTAGTCAATTAACTTTAGTTTGAGTATAAGATGTGATGATTAAATCACAGAAGCAAACACGTAGTGTTGTAGTAGTACATCAGAAAGTCACAATTCAATAAATAAATGTCGTGATATGCATATTATATTCCTGTAGACTGTACGGTATGACCTATGAGATTCTTGGTCATGAGCAACCTTATCATTAATATTCTAGAAACTCTTATCATTAATATTTAAATTTATAGTACAGAAAACTCTAGAAACCTTAGAAATTTGAGAGAGAGACCGAGAGAGAGCAAAGAGAGAGAGAGATGGGCAGACCATCAGATAATATGATTATAGATGAAGCAGAGGCAGAGGCAGAGAGGATGATGAATATGATGATAATGAGTTCTTCAACACCAGCCAACATGCCTCTCTTGTCCCTAAACCATGTTTCATATTTGTGTAAATCAGTCAGTGCGTCGGTGAGATTTTATGAACAAGTCTTGGGGTTTGTACTTATCAAACGTCCTTCTTCCTTCAAATTCCAAGGAGCCTGGTAATTTTCTGTCCCCAAACTCAAACTAATTACTAAATCACTATCATTTTTGCTTTGTTTTAATTCCAGCTTATATTTTTGTTAGAGTTACAAGTCTTATGTCTTACGTGCAAAAGGTTTTTCAAGAATTGTTTTTACTAACCATTGGGAAATCAAAACTCAAAAGAGTAATTCCAGAACGTGATCGATCCCATCATACAAAACCCCAACCCCCCCAAAAATCAAATGATACCCCATGATTTTCTAGCTTCGATCTTAACACTGCAATTTTAAAACCAAAATTGAAAACAACCCATGATGATTATTTTCATTGATTACAACGGAAAGAAAAGCTAAAACATGATATTTTGAAAAACTAATTTAATTGATTATTACAAGGACATTAAAAGATGTAGTAATTTAGAGATAAAGAAAGTAGATTCACCAGCAGAAACATATGTTCAAGGAATCTGAACAAATCTTGGGTTAAACCCTCGTTCTCTCTTTTTCTGATTGAAATGAGTGAATTTGGATTGAGGCTAAGAAAAATCTATACAGTATAAACTCTATGAATATGATCCGCACGATACAAGAAGAAACATTATGATTCCGTGAGAGGAATGAAACACAGACCAAAATTTTCTCGTAAAACAAGAAAAATATATTACATGTGTCGCGGCTGCATGAGAGTTGAGTAGACAAGCTTTGACACGTATCTGACTACTTTTTTATACGAATTTCATAAGTATAAAATATGTACTCCATCTGTCCGTTTTTATCTGTCCTAATTTCTATTTTGGTATGTCCATTTATAGACATATTTTTCCCTTAAACTATCAAATATACCCTTTATTTTTGTAATCATAAAATCATTTTTAATATCCAAATCTTAAATAATATCACTATATTTATGGAAAAAAACTTACTCAATATCTTTGTATTAATTGTCATTCCATTTTTTAAATAAAAACATTTATGAATAGTTATAAAATTCTTAATAAACTTCTGCTTATTTTAACACTAATAATTTAGTTTTGGTAATAATATAACATTAAATAGGCTAGTCAACGGATAATCATGACAATTTATAGGATTTCCTTAATATTTTGACTTAGTCAAAGCGGACTCTTAATTTAGGACGGAGGGAGTAAAATGTTCATCACTCCGGAGTTCGGAATTCCGCACGGTTAATTCGGTGAGAAAGTAATGTCTCGGTGTCTAAGACCCAGCCGAGACAATCCGAGATACGAAATCGACTACATTGTTCTTGAGAATAAGAGACATTTTAATCTATAAATAATTTAAGATCTTGTGGTAGTTAGAAATTCACTCCTTTGGTTGAATAATTCTTGGATTCGAAAAAAAAAAATAAAAAAAACATCCAAAATGAATTAGTTAGTCCTAAAATAGGTCATTCTGAAAGTAGAGACTGCTCCTTGATGCTCAAACTACTTTCAGATAGACACTAGAAGGCAGCCAGTGAGCCGTATAAGTTCTGGATGACAGATTGTCTGCCTTATAGGTAAAAAAATCAAAATGAAATACGTCCTACATTCTGCCATTTGGTGAATAAATTCAACAAAATGGCAGAAATTGTGTCGTGTAGTTACTTCTCATAATACAGTTAATACTAAATACTACCACTTGACCAACTTGCTATTCCATTTGAAGCCAAGAAACTTATGCTAATATCAGTAAAAATATTTTACCGGATATCCCCGAAGGGAGGATGTTAGTAAAACCATTTAATGGCGATACCAATAACTTATCGACGGAAATTCGGAACTGGCCGTAGTTCCCATCAATCAAGAAATATCCATGATAGTAAATAGTGTACCCCACAAAAATAAAATACGGAAAATGGGTCATTTGTCCAAATTTTTTTAAAACCTGGTTCAAATGGACGAGTAAAAATTAGTATGGGTGAAATGGACAAAAAAATAAATAGCAAGGATGAAACTGGATTCATCCTGACTTAAATTTAAAAAATAGCAAGGATGAAACTGGATGCATCCTGATGTAAATTAAAAAAAGAAAAAGTATTTGAAAATGGGTAGGATGAAACTGTTTACATCCCGTCTATTTTTGTATTTTTGTCCATTTAAACAATATCAAAATCTAAATATCTTTTTCACCCAGGATTTGTTGATTTTGGTCTTTTTTACCAATTTTGTGAATAAGATAATAGTCCCCACAGCAAAAATCATCCACATCATCTCGACACCTGTCTGATTCCATTTTGACGTATTTAGATGGTTGATAATGATTCTCATCCACACCCACAAAGAACAGTTGATTATGAGTCGGGATTTATGGTCTTCTTGCATACTCTAGTGAGATTCGGCCACACAATAAAGGGTTGGTTTTTTGTTGTAACTCTTCTTCTTTAAGTGACAGAGTCATGTTCTTTTATTTGTGTCCACAACCTCTAAAGTTATCAGGAAACGTGTTGCATTTTCAATCTTTCAAGTGCACAACCGACAGTCCGTTTTTGTAAACAGTTAGCTGGAAGAACATTTTGGCCCCCTTAAATAGTGTTTTCCATACCAATAATTAGGCATTAGTACCCTTTGCCCACTTCCGACCGGCATTTTAAATGCACTCCCTGTACAAGGGAGTCCTACATTTGGGTCATCTATCTTGTATGGTCTAGTCCATCTTCGTTGTTATTTAGCTAATTTTTTTTTTTTTAAGGTTGTTCAACTATGGCATTGGGATCCATTTGTTGGAGTGCAATTCCCCGGATGACATTCGAAATAAGAAAGGCGCCGCGATAAATCCCAAGGACAATCACATATCATTTCAATGTTCAGACATGAAGTTAGTGATGAGGAAACTGGAAGGACTGAACATTGAATATGTGACTGCTACTGTGGAAGAAGGTGGGGTGAAGGTGGATCAGCTCTTTTTCCATGACCCGGATGGATACATGATTGAAATTTGCAATTGTGACAATCTTCCCGTTCTTCCCCTTTCTTCTTCCTGCCCTATTAAGAAGAAGCTTCCTCAAACTCCAAATATGCGCCACATTGCATCTTTATCCGGTGAGCTCTCCTCTCTGCGCCAAAATAACCGTAGGTTGCCTTGTTGGTTTACTCTTACTAGTATGAGTATCCGAGAGTTATTAACACATATCTGCCATCTAAATCTTCTTCTTTAGGTGTTGCAGGCAGTGCAAGGAGTTGCGCTGGAGAAGTCGAGGATAGAATGTTGGAGAATTTGTTCCAAGACTTGATGGACCTTTCCTTTTAATGACAAATATGAATGGATTGCTAGTACTAGAATATGAGAGGAATATTTCAAGTATTTGCGTATCAAGAAACTAGGCTAAGTGAGATTTTCCTAGTTGGTTGCTTTGTGATATGCATAATGTTATATGCCTACAGGCCTTCACAGTTGCACATTCTAATAAGTTGCCTTTCTTGAAAATGTAATATAGTTCAGATTATCTTTCTGTATTTTTTAGAAATGAGGTGCTATGAATAAACAAGATGGGCGATACCATGTCCATCACATGTCTCTGTAGATATTTTCAGAGTTGATTACAGGAAAGGACACCAACTATATGGTTATGTTTGACATTAATTTCTAGTGTCAGAAAAAGACTTCTTATGCGTCTTACAGAGCAGAAAATAACAGCAAGGATTGAAAAAACTATATGTTGCCCGCTTATGCCTCAAATTTTAACTTTGAGGGCATTGGAATAGCAAAGCAATTCGTTAAATCAGGCTGTTTATACCCTATTAAAATAATGTACGTGCAGATGGTACGAGGCTTATAATGGAAGCCTAAATCCGGTTTATTATGAAAACCGGTCGGTTTATTATGGAAACCGATGGGTTTAATATGGAAACCCACATGGCTTATTATGGAAGCCTGGATTTGGTTTATTAGGGAAACCAGTGGGTTTATTATGGAAACCCAGTAGGGCTTATTATTGAAGCCCAAAAGTCTTGAATAATTATTTGTTTATAATTATTAATTTTATTTAAGATAAATGCAAGATCCTAAATAAAAGAGGATAATTATCTTAAATATTTATAATTATTATTCAAGATAATTATTACTTAAGATAAATAAGAGTTATGATAAATATTGGAAAGGATAACAGATTTTATCATGAATCTAGTTGTTATTTGGGATTTATACAGATGTGGTTGTTATTTCGATAAGTATTGGAACCCTAAAGCTACATCTATTTTCTGCCTATATATAGAGGCTAGATTTCAACCCAAAAGGTACAGAATTCTATTCTTTTCACCACAATACACTTGCATAGAACATCCGCTGACTTTAGCATCGAGTGTTTTGCGGGTACCCCCACCTCTTTTAATCAATTCTTTGGAGATTGTTCATCAACGGTAGCGATTGGATCAACTTTCTCGCAGATTGTTGGGGTGATCATTTCTGCACCAACATCTTTTGGAGCTGACTAAGGGGACTACGAGTAAAGATCGTGTTCTCCGAGTGAAAGAAATTATTCTCAAACGATTTTTTAAACTAGGTGTTTATGGGTAAAAATCGTTTCCGCCGATTTCGGTAAATTCGGTAGGTGAGTGAGAAACTGGTTTAAACCCTAAACAAATGTGCTGCACGTGAGCACTTTCAAGATTCGAGAGATCAATATGTACAAGTCCGGCTTGTATCAGAAAGTGAAAGCTTCGGAAGCTTGCAAGAGATGAAAGCTTTTGGAGAGCTTGCAAAGTTGCCTTTTACGAGAGTGTTGTATTTTCTCCCGCCAAAGGACTTGTTGTACGGTGGAAATAGGTAAGACCTATTTATACAAGTCGAGGCCGAAACGTACTCAGCCTCATGAAGGAAGAGAGTAAAAGGGTGAAATAATGGGAGGAAATTAGTAACCGCAGGTGTTTATGGGTGAAAACGTTTTCACCATTATTTCCTCATTTATTTGACTTAGCTTTATTCCTATTCACGCTTTCTTAATGTGAGCGTAGCATGCGCGCATCTTGTGACCGCCAAACCAAAACCCTAGAAAACATCCCCGGTTTGTGTTGATGTCTCGAGTGTTGGTTGCACCTTGAGTGCTGAGTGGCGGTTGCTAGAGCGCGTGTGGCATGTTCCACTAGCATGTGCATAATGCCTTTCTTTGCGGGTTGCACCTTGAGTGCAAGTGGCAGCGCCAGAGCTGCTAGTGGCGTGTCCGGCATGTGCCGATGGCATGTGCGAGAATGCTTTGGTGGTAGGTTGTACGTTGAGTGTAAGTGGCGATGCGAGCTGCTAGTGGCGTGTATGGCAAGTGCCAATGGCGTGTCGCGGAATGCCTTGATGGTAGGTTGCACGGTTTGCAAGTTAGGCTACCGGCGTGCGTGTTTGACATGTGTCAATGGCACGCATGGCCATTAGGGCTATGTCACGGTAAGAAAAGCTACAGCGATGCATCTTTGGCATGTGCCAATGGCATGCGTGGCCAACAGGTTACGACCTCGGTAGGAAAAGCTACGGTAGCGTGTTGGCATGTGCCAATGGCATGCGTGGCCAATTTGGGTCGCGCCCTGGTAGGAAAAGCTACCGGTGGCGTGTTGGCATGTGCCGATGGCATGCGTGGCCAATTTGGGTCGCGCCCTGGTAGGAAAAGCTACCCGGAGCGTGTTGGCATGTGCCAATGGCATGCGTGGCCAATTTGGGTCTCGCCACGATAGGAAAAGCTACCGGTAGCGTGTTGGCATTTGCCAATGGAATCGTGGCCAATTTGAGTCAGCGCCACTGGTAGGAAAAGCTACCGAGGCGGCGTGTTGGCATGTGCCAATGGCATGCGTGGCCAATTTGGGTCGCGCCACAGGAGGAAAAGCTACCAGCGAGCGTGTTGGCATGTGCCAATGGTATGCGTGGCCAATTTGGGTCGCGTCCTGGTAGGAAAAGCTACCAGCGAGCATGTTGGCATGTGCCAATGGCATGCTCGGCCACTAGGGCCACGCCCAGTGAAAAAAGCTACCGGCGAGCGTGTTGGCATGTGCCAATGGCATGCTCGTCCATTAGGGCCACGCCACGGTGAGAAAAGCTACTAGCGAGCGTGTTAGCATGTGCCAATGGCATGCTCGGCCATTAGGGCCACGCCACAGTGAGAAAAGCTACCCGATGAGCGTGTTGGCATGTGCCGATGGCATGCGTGGCTAATTTAGCCTAGGTTGCATGGTTTGCAAACCTAGGTGCGGCGCTACTTTGGCATGGCGCGGCTAGGGCCAAGGTAAGGGTGTTTGGCTTGGCGTGGCGTGACCGGCGTAGCTAGGGCCAAGGCGAGTGTGTTTGGCTTGGCGCGGCTAGCTTGGGCAAGGTGTGGCGGCATGATTTGCCATTGGCACGGAGGTGCGGCTAGCATGCTTTGGCGCGTTTGGTGTGGGTGGCATGACTTGCCATTGGCACGGAGGTGCGGCTAGCATGGTTGGCATGCTTTGGAGCGTTTGGGGTGACTAGCATAGCTAGGGACAAGTCAGAGTGCGTTTGGCATGGCGCGGCTAGCTTGGGCTAGGTGTGGTTGGCATGATTTGCCATTGGCACGGAGGTGCGACTAGCATGGTTGGCATGATTTGGCGCATTTGGTGTGACTAGCATAGCTAGGGCCAAGGCAGAGTGTGTTTGGCATGGCGCGACTAGCTTGGGCTAGGTGTGGCTGGCATGATTTTCCATTGGCACATGAGGTGCGGCTAGCATGGTTGGCATGCTTTGGCGCGTTTGGTGTGGCTGGCATGAATTGCCATTGGCACAGAGGTTCTGCTAGCTTGGGCTAGGTGTGGATGGCATGATTTGCCATTGGCACATGAGGTACGGCTAGCATGGTTGGCATGCTTTGGCGCGTTTGGTGTGGCTAGCATGATTTTCCATTGGCACACAGGGGCGGCTATCCTTGGCTAGGTGTGGCTGACATGATTTTCCATAGGCACGGAGGGGAATTAGGGTTTTGTTCGTTGTAACCCTAATTTGAAAAAATACCCCATATTAATTCTTGACTACATGCATTAAATGTTTTAATAAATGTGTCATAGGTGACATTAGGTTATTTGGGGTTTACGATTTTACCCCTTTGTTTAAAATCCACCATCAACATTAAGTCCCCTGCAGCTCGGAGCAGGAGCTTTGTTGCGAGGTAAGCATAAGATGGTGACAAACTATCAACGACAAATCGTAAAGAGAATTGAGGAGGCTTGTCGAGCCTTTTTATAAATAGGATTTGGAATCCTTTCCTCGGCACTTTTGCACAAATCGGGGAGGGTGGCACAATTGGGAAGTCGGCGTCGTGAGAAACAGGAAGGCGGGCGGCATTGAGAAGTTGACGCGAGTTAGGAAAGAGGAGCGTGCTAGGCGGCGGGACCCGGCGCAAAGTGGGAAGCTGATCGCTAGGTGGCGGAGATGGTGCAAGGTGGGGAAGGCTGATCGTGCTAGGCTGGCGAAGACAGGCGCAAGGTGGGAAAGGCTGCGCGTGCTAGCTGGCGTGACTTGGCGGTCATTGGGAAGTTGGCGCAATTGGTGGGCCAATGTAAACAAGGAGAGAAGCGGGCGTTTCGACGGATAGCAAAGTTTCCTTATTTTGCCTTCCTTCACACGCGGCTTCCATCGGGGCATCACCGTGCTAAAATGCAGAGCGTTATGTCCTTCATTGCTTCTTTTTTTTTTTTTTAAAGGTTTCGTATTCACACCCGGCGCAATTGCATCATCTCCCTCGTTTGAAAGGTTCTTCTTGTTGAGTTTCTCTCTTTGTCATGTCGCACGAGAGACGAATCATCTTAACCTAACCGGTATCTCGGTGAAGGCGCGAGGTATGAGTCTTGCGGAGCATCCCAACAAGGGTTACTCGGGTTAAGAAAATCATCCACGGTATGTTTTCTTCTTCTTTGGTGGTGACGTACGCTTACAGCTTGTTTGATGAATGGAAAATTTACCTTTTGTGCGAGAGATATTCCGTTGGAGCATGCGTTCTTATTATCGACGAGGATGACCTAGTCGTTCCCCTCCCTTCAAATCCAACCTTGTTGACTGCTGCAGAGACTTGGAGAACGCCGATTTAGGGCTCTCTTGTCATGAATACCCCTATGCGGGTTTGTCGTTTGAGACTCATATGAGGTGTCTCTCCTCCAATTACGGAATGTTGGCGGTTTCTGGTGCGGAAAGAATTCGCGGTCCTTTATACGAGGACATGGAAGACATATGGCCATATTGCTACCCGGGAGCGTAGTGAAGTGTTGTTCGTCAGCCTTGGTATCCAGTAGTGAGCTGTCTTTTGCCAATGATTCTTGAGATGGAGAATATGTCCGCCCATGTCTTGCTGCAGAGTCGGCCATTCAAAGGTGGAAGAATATGGTGTCCATACGTGAATCCTTGGAGTTTAATATCAGCTGGTTGCGACATTGTCTCATTATTGTGAAAGTCGACAGAGCTGGTATTCTTGCTGGTGTGATTGAAGATTTTTAGCACCAGATCTCCTTCCTTAAAAACCCTGTATTTTACATGGATGTTGTACGCCACAGAAATCTTTTTACGTATGCTTGTGCATGTTCCTACTTGGGATCTTCTAGAGTCTATAGTATCTAGTTAGTGATTCGGCATTGAGTGTTTCGGCTTCATTCTTTGAGGTCCAATTTCTGCGGCAATTGCGGCGAGACGGGACCTTGATTTCCATTGGGAGGATCGCATCATGTACGTAGTAGACGGGGAGTAGGGAGACATGCCGGTGGAGCTTCTAGGAGATGCTCTGTACGCCCAGAGAGCCATTGGCAATTGCTCGTGCCAGGTCCTGAGATTATCGTGTACTGTTAGGCTCTCAAGTAGTTCTTGTACTTGCTTGTTAGCAAAAGGCGCGCCGTTGTCGGTGATGACGTGTTTAGGTATGCCAAAACGGCAGATGATGTGTTCCTTGAAGAACGCGGACAAGTAGCTCTAGTGGTTCCTTTAAGCGGGACAGCTTCAATCCACTTGGTAAAGTACTCGGTTATGTATTCATGCTGTTTTGAGGATGGCGGGTTGGTCTTCCATGGTCGGCCAGTAGTACCTCTCGCGTATCTGCAGGAACAGTTTCTGTTTCCCTTGGTGTTCGCCTTCGTGCATTTTTTCTTAACACAACTGGGATTTCTGTATCGCCCAAACACCGCAGTAGACCTCCTCAGAAACTCTTGCGATATAAAACCCCATCATGGAACACGAATTTTTTGGACTTTTGTTTTAGCTTGGACGCATCCTCTTTGTCAGTAGGGAGAATGCCGTCGCGAAAGGAAAGCCGATGTACGGCTCTGTCGGTCCAGTGTGACTGATGTTGAGGACCTCTGTCGACATGTGGGTGCACAGAGGTGGGACACGCCTTGCAGAGTAATCGAGATTGGTCTTCCATCTCCCGACCAATAGTATCCAAGTCGTTTTAAACGACGGTGAGGGTTACTACTACGATGTTATTCCCACAGAGACTTCGGAATGGACATGTTCAAGTTGTTGTGAATGCTTGCATGGTCAAAAACTCCCGGCGCCCGAGGATGAAATAGGGAGACGTTCCATCTTGGTGCGCGCTATCAAGTCTTAGGGACTTTGTTCCAAGTTAATACTTCAAACCGTCTTCTGAATCTTGGACTATCGTACGGAATGAGATGCGGTGAGAAGTCCCTGGTCATACTTCGGTTTGATATGATGGCATGGATGAATACGTGAATGTAACCTTCGGCGTGCTTTTGGAGTTTCGGTGCACATGTACGGCTTCATGTTGAGAAATTCCCGCGGCTCGTAAAACCTCGATAGTGATGATGTTGAAATTAGTAATGACCTGGTTGAGGGAGTGAAAGCATCTCACGTTGGTAGTCCCCATGCATAACCTACTTTCATTACATCGCCTTGAATCCCCCTCCACGGATTTGATATAAGCCTATCGTACTCTTACGGATGTGACCTTTGGGATGCTCAGAAATTACATGATAACATATTCTGGATAGTGCAGGCTCAGGATCCTCCGCGGCCTCGTAAAGTGTTGAAGGCGTCTTCTAGACAAAGAGGTGATGATATTCTTGCACTGCACCTTTGAAGAGTAGAGGACCTTGTTGTGGGTACGGCTTTTTGGTGGACTGTGTCTTCGGAGCTTTGACAGATGGTACGAGGCTTATAATGAAAGCCTAAATCCGATTTATTATGGAAACCGGTCGGTTTATTATGGAAACCGATGGGTTTAATATGGAAACCCACATGGCTTATTATGGAAGCCTGGATTTGGTTTATTAGGGAAACCAGTGGGTTTATTATTGAAACCCACTAGGCTTATTATTGATGCCCAAAAGTCTTGAATAATTATTTGTTTATAATTATTAATTTTATTTAAGATAAATGCAAAATCCTAAATAAAAGAGGATAATTATCTTAAATACTTATAATTATTATTCAAGATAATTATTACCTAAGATAAATAAGAATTATGATAAACATTGGAAAGGATAACAGATTTTATCATGAATCTAGTTGTTATTTGGGATTTATACAGATGGGGTTGTTATTTGGATAACTATTGGAACCGTAAAGCTACATCTATTTTCTGCCTATATATAGAGGCTAGATTTCAACCCAAAAGGTACAAAATTCTATTCTTTTCACCACAATACACTTGCATAGAACATCCGCTGACTTTAGCATCGGAGTGTTTTTGCAGGTACCCCCACCTCTTTTAATAAATCCTTTGGAGATTCTTCATCAACGGTAGCGATTGGATCAACTTTCTCGCATCTTGAAGATTGTTGGGGTGATCATTTTTGCTCCAACACAGGCGCTAAATGATAATGTAACAGCTAGACTCCCAATTAAACATTGCTTGTAATACACATGTGAAATCATACAGACATGTTTTTTTCTGTATAGAACCTAAACAATCTAACATACCGATTACTAAAACAAACGAATAAAGATGAGAACAACCTTTTATTCCTCATCTGACATGGTAAAGGTATGAGTATATACATTCGAATTTTATTTGATGACTGCATAGAACATTTATACTCTACAAATAAACTAGTATAATTATTGGGTACATGGTTCTTTGTTCTTCCTTAAATCAGTAATTCTATTGAAAATTGCTGAACTAGATGTGGTGTTTGTATTTAGAATCTTGTTCTTGTCATAGTCTGAAACAAATTTCTCTTGAGTTTGTCGATATTTTTTCTTGTCACTAGTCAAGAAGCCCCGGTCTATAACTCTTTATTTTTCGGAAATCTTCTGATTCTCTATCAAAGTATCAAAAACACCTCCACCTCCTTCACTTGCTTCTCCTTCTTGGGCAGCTTTTCTCGCTGCTCTTGCAACGTTTCTTCCTAATAATTTTCCCTTAATCGCAGTATTGACATTCAAGTTGGAATTGTTGTTTGTTGTGGTTTATGGTGAAGAAAATGGATTCTCCGGAGGGGGATGAGATGTTTGAGATGGTTGTGAACCCGGTGTTGAAGGAGAAGAAGTGTATGGTGAACTTGCAGGTACATTCTGCAGGTTTGCTAACACTTCTGAATTAAATTTAGGTAACACTTTCAAAATATGATAACAACTTTCATAAGCATAAGTTTTTCCCATGTTTATGGTGCCAATCAGTTCGACAGTTTCGTTCGATATCAACATCGACAAGACCGCTCCCTCGACCACGAGCAACTTGCATTAGAGCATCGATATACAAGGCAACTTGGGCGTTGATTATAACAAAGCGACCGGACAATCCATTTGCATCACGATCGTTGATGTTCATAGTTTCATCACGAAATTTATCAAATATGTTATCCCACAACTTGGTAGATTGTTGATGGGCACCATCGACACTATCTTGTGTAAAGAACACATAGTTTCTGCAAATGCTTTCATCTTCGGCTACAGTAAATTTTGCACCCCTAATCTTGTGTTTAGTTTGAGTATTAGATTGAGTATTAGGTTGAGACATATTAAAGAAGTTATACAATACGAGTGAATGAAAGAGTTGGATGATGAAAGTTCTTTTAGATTAACAAATGTGAAGAGTAGAGAAGAGAAGGTGTGAGTTAAAATGGTAGAGGAATGTGGTATTTATAGGGGGGAAAAATTTATGGCCGTTGGATCAGATTCTACTTAGCGATGTAAACTAGACCGACCGGTCTTATAAAAGCCGCTAACGGTGTAAATAACACCGAACGGTGAACTTGACCTGATCTGGTTAAGTGGTAAATTTTGCCAGTTTGCCAGCTCCATAGTGGGTGCAAAAATGGCGAACGTGAAGGTTTGCCACACCCATAGGAACCGGCATTAGTATGAGTTCCAATAACAGTTCTTTTAGGCATCATTTTTTTCACCTTTGCAAACTCGAATGACAACCTTCATCTGATTCGGTATTTGCACCATCCTCTCTTTTCTACCTACTGTCCAAACCCATGATGGTAGCACCCCATATTCATCTGACACGTGTCCTAATGTTGGTTCCTTAAAAGACAGCATATGCCCAAATTGTGATCAACAGAGGTCTGGACTCTGGAACTGGAAATCTGGATTCTGGAATTACAAAAAGTTGTGCCCACCTGACATTAATGGCGATTTAAAAAGGTTTACAAAAAGAACCATGAAAATTGATGGAAAGGAATAGTTGGAGGGGATGAATAGAATGAAGGTGGAGGAATTTAAAGAGGTTTTATAATTGTTTTGGAATGAGGTATCAATTGAAACTACGCACAGGAATTTGCGTCATACTGAGGAAGGGAAGTGAGATGATCATGATAAATTTGATTGATTGGAGCTCTCTGTATCAACATCAAAATCCTTCAGCAACACTCAAATTGATCTTAATTTCAGATTCAAATTTGCTTGAGGTAAACAAAAGGTCAGTTCAATTCCTAGCTAGTTCTTGATCAGGAAATCTTTAGTTGTATTTATCTTGATTTGGTGTCTGAGTGTTAGAAATCCAATTGCATGCTTGTTATGTATATGAGAAAATGCTTGACTAATCTGCTTATAACCTGACTGTAAATATGCCTCAATGTGAATTTGCTTTCCACTTATATATTTTGGTGGCATAATATAGAACCGTATTATTCTTTCGTGTTGATATCTGGCAGAGTGGAATCCCCTTGATTTGTCCCAATCACCTTCCTATTAATCGAAAGAAACATTTTTAGTTGGGATTGTTTTTTTCTTAAGTTGGGACCGCATTGTGAAAATTTCTGGTCGACACTTGCGCTGCAGTAATATATGACTATTGACTAGTGATAAGCTGCCAAAATGTTTGAGCTTGTGGAGACAAATGATTTCTCTAGTCTTCATAATGGACTTTTAGTGCAAAACCACCCAATACACCCTTCCAAACTGGTTAGCGTTTATTGCGAAAACAAAAATAGAAAACACATGATCATCAGAAACATAATCATGGGTAGTTTTAATCCTGGATTTGTCTTCTACATCTACTTGTCTTTTCTTTCTAATTTACTGATCATCCTACAGTACACAACAGCACAACCAAATTATATTTATCATTTTTGTTATGGAGATAATTACACTACTGGCGGTACATTTGATGCCAATCTCAACCGTCTCTTTCCTTCAGTCATCAGAAATAGATACGATAACGCCACCGTTGGCCTAAATCCGGATACTGTTTACGGGTCTATACAGTGTAGAGGTGATGTTTCATTAGATACTTGTCAAAGTTGTGTTAATTTTGGTACTCAAGATATCAACGATAGATGTCCTAATTCTAAAAAAGCAATTATTTGGTATGATACATGTATGCTAAGGTATTCAAATGAGTATTACTTTAATATTATGCAAGTTAGTCCAGCAGTTTATATATGGAAACCAAATAATATTTCTAATCCAGAGCAGTTTAACCAAATTTTAGGTGGTTTTATGAATGAATTAGAAAAAGAAAGGTCTTTTTCTTCGAATTTTGCTAGTGGAGATAAAAATCTTACTAATGGTAGAAAATTATATGGATTAGTCCAGTGTAGTCCAGATATAGCTTCAAATGATTGTAGTCGATGTCTTATTGGAGCTATATCTGAATTACCAAATTGTTGTGCGGGGAAACAAGGTGGAAGAGTTCTTAGACCCAGCTGTAATGTTAGATATGAATTATATCCATTTCTTCAACTTCAATATATCAATGTTCCTTCACCCCCTTCAGTATCATTACCTGTTCCTCTCCTACCACCTCCTCCTCTCGGATCATCACCACCATCGTCGACGAATACAACTACATCAAACTGTAAGTAGTACTCCTTTCCTCTGTTACGTTATAATAATGGTTTGATCATCTCACCCCAACAGTGTTTACAAAAGATAATACAGACTGATTTCAAATATGTAGCATGTTACGGGTTATCTTAGAAAACAATTTATGCTTGTTGTGATTGTGGCTTCTCATTAAAGTTATCATTTTTATCCATACTTTCACTCTGTTCCTGATTAAAAAATGTTTGCATTTGCGCAGCAAACTGGAGTAACTCATCCATACTTGCCATCAGTATCGCCATTCCTTCAATTATCGTTGGACTAACAGCTATAGCCTTTTGGTTCTTCTGTTTCCATAGAAAGAAAACAAAGACACAATATTTTGATGGTAAGTTAGCTATCCCTCAAACATGACACCTTAGGATATATGTGGCTTCAGCTTCATATGGTTTGATTCCTTTCCTCAAATTGTTTTCCACTTATTGGTGTGTTTTTCATGAAGATGTTGTTGAAGAGATTCCGAGTACAGAATTCTTACAATTCAGCTTCAGTATGGTTAGCACTGCAACAAACAATTTCTCTGAATTTAATAAACTTGGGGAAGGTGGATTTGGCTCTGTTTATAAGGTACTAAAAACATATAAAATGCGTGCATCTTGAAACTTTGAATTGAAGTTCTAATTAATAGGTTATAGTTTTTGATGTTATATAGATAGCTAACCTTTCTTTTTCTTGGTTTCGTTTCATGTCATGATCAGGGTACACTTTCAGACAGCCAAGAAGTAGCCGTAAAGAGGCTGTCGAAAAATTCAGGACAAGGTGAACAAGAGTTCAAGAATGAAGTTACATTAGTCGCTAAACTTCAACACAGAAATCTTGTGAAGCTTGTTGGTTTCAGCATAGCTGGTGAAGAGAAACTACTCATCTATGAGTACATGCCAAATGGAAGCCTGGACCAAATCCTATTCGGTTTGCCTCCCATTCTGTGTCTGCTTAATCTAATTTCTGTCAGCATATTTGGAAAAATAGATATTTCTTTCTGACTAAAATGGGCGTCTAAAAGTTTGTATTTTTTGTCGGATGAATGTGTAGACCCAACTAAATGTGCACAGCTGGATTGGGAAAGGCGATACAGGATAATAGGAGGGGTAGCAAGAGGACTTGTCTATCTCCATGAGGAGTCTCGACTTAAAGTCGTTCATCGGGATCTTAAAGCTAGCAATATATTATTAGATATCGAAATGAATCCTAAAATTGCAGATTTTGGCATGGCTAGGCTTTTTGGGCTTCACCAAATTCAAGATAGTACTAACAGAATAGTTGGAACACAGTAAGTGTGAAATTTTGAATCATTGAACATCTGATTTTGCATATGTATCAAATCAAATTGTGATATTCCTATTTTGTATGGGTGTTGGAATTTGCAGTGGCTACATGGCTCCAGAATATATAATGCATGGGGAATTCTCAATGAAATCGGACGTTTTTAGTTTTGGTGTTTTAGTTTTAGAGATACTTTCTGGACAGAGGAACAGCGGTTTTCGTAAATCAGATATTGCTCGGGATCTTCTAAGCTATGTATGTATCACAAGTTATATCTTTTTGCATATCCACTCTTCTATACTTTTGTTTACGCGTTGGATAATGAAATGGTGGAGAAACTGATGCAGGCATGGAGACATTGGAATAACGAAACTGCTATAGAAATATTAGATCCAACTTTAAAAGACACGTATTCCAGAAATGAAGTGGTGAGATGCATCCATGTTGCATTATTATGTGTTCAAGAAAATGTTGAAGATAGACCCTCTATGCAGACGGTTGTCCTAATGCTCAACAGCTACTTCTCAATCAGTCACAGTTTACCTTCAGCGCCTGCATTCTTTGCTGGTAGTATTAAACGCATGGAATCCAAGTCGACCTTATATCCGGACTACAGTGGAGAACAAGGAAGCTCAAAGAACCACTCAATCAGCGAAGCAACGACAAGGAGCGTGAATGATGTTTCAGTTACTGAACTACACCCTCGATGACACTACAATCTTGTTCATTCGTCTTCTTATTTTCTTTTTCTTTTGTAAGTTGATTGTCACTTTATACTTAATTTTCAGTGAGAATACTTAAAATTTTATCATCATTTATTCAGAATCGGGAGATTCAAATAAAATAAAATAAACAGAATTCAATTCTGGCGGTTTTGCATTACATGTCGGACTGCGAATTACTATACTACAGTAATCTAGTACATGAAAAACTAGTACAGTGACATCGTCAGGATGGCAGAAACTGATAGGGGGGTCTTTTTTTAGCTGATATGTGTATATGTATATGAAAGTCCGTGACTTGTGAGAATCTCTAAGGTTTTAGCTGATCCTCCGGACGATTCTTTGGATTCTCATAGCGAAGATTATTTTTTTTTTGATAGCGAAGATCTTCCTAACCAACTTCACACAACATGGTCTTTCTTCAAGTGCAAAAAAAAGAAAAAGAAAGGAAATTGGGTAATTCAAATTCAAAATCCTTTTAGGTCCTTTAGACCCGCCAATTTTTATTTTTTTAATAATTTTATATTGGTCTAGATCAGGCTTGAATGTAAAAGGAAAGACTTGCAATTTATAAATTGAAAACTTACAGTACTATAATAAACCAAGAAATACATTGATTCCACAAACTGAAAAAAAACACATACAAAATAAAATTACAAAGAAATCAAATTATCGAGAGGATGTTGATCGATCAAGTATTAGATGGGTTGCACTTAGCCCTCTAATAATCTAATCAATATAAAACCTCATTAATTAATCCTATTAATGACACAAGAATTAACTAAGAACACAAGAATTACAGTACCGATCGACCAATCGACCAATCACTTTCATACCAATAACTAGGTACATGTCGCCCATGGCCAGAAACTGCTGCATGAACCCGAACAACAATTAGGTACGAGGAAACAATTATCACCGTAATTAGTACACGGAATATCAAACTGAGCACCTGCATGGACAAAAAGGATCGGAAGGATCATAATCGCCACAAGAAATAAACTCATGATCTTATTGCTCTCCATATCTTAAGCTATTAAAATTTCTAATTTTCTTCTTATTGTGTGAGTAATTTGTTTGGTAAGGAATACTCTTATATATAGTATACTTGCCGAAGCACAACCATTTGAGAAGTCAATGAACTTGTATTGAGTTATTGCCTAAATTATTAACATAATGCACAAATCATTATTTTAGACTAATGCAACATCAAGTCAAGAACCTACCATATTTTTATGTGTGTAGATACCTCATGTTGTCGCTAAATCACATAACAAAACTGAACAAAAAGAATCAACTCATATGCAGTAGCAGTGTAGTTTAATTAAGTTGATATTGTTTCTGCACTAGCCTTCATTTGAATTTGAATTTGAGATGCATTACTAATACTGATGATGTCATCTATTCGGACCATTAATGTAGTCATCATTACCCCATTATTATTAAGAGTGGACTTCAGACTAAATTATTCCGCAGTATACTTAAATGCTATTAAGGTACCGAGAAATTTACAACTTCACATGAAATCCAACAATTTGGAACACCTTAAGTGCCGCACAATCTTCTCAGCGAAAGAGAAGGGAAGTGAACTGTATACTATATTATATTATGCTATTTCTCCCCATTACTTCTGAATCTTCAATCTTCTCAGCGAAAGAGAAGGGAAGTGAACTGTTGTTTGATAGTTCAATTTGTGATGTTGCATCTTGCAACGCTGCTATGATGCTTTCTTATGATGCTAAAGAACATATTTATACTGAAAACAAATATGGATTGGATGATATTGTAATGGTTAGTAAAGATAAACGCCAGAAAACGATGATTTCACAAAACAAAAAAAGTTAGTGAAGATAAATCAAAGAACTCGTAACAAAAGCATAGTTTGCTGTGTACATGAATGAGGAGGAATAGAGAAACAAAGGGGAGGTAAAGGAGGAAGAAAAAAAAGGAGATGGGCGAAAATAATTATGAGGATATACCATTATTTAATGAAAGAGATATGAAAAGTCTTTCGAGTCCGGAGATTTTTGGAAGTTTAAGTTAATTACAGTGTTCTGAAAACGGCCCGCCCGGCTGGTCGGACCAGATGAACCGGCGGCCCAGTCAATTTTCCGGTCCAGTATCAAGCACTCGACCCACTAATTTTGCCAAAAACCGCTCTAATTTTTGAAAATCGTCTGACCCGGCCGGTCCAATCGGTAAACCGTGCAACTCGGTGCGATTACGCACTTGGTTTGACCCACTACGATTACAAGCAAAACTAAAAATCTAAAATTCATCAAAAGATTTTGTTTGAATGTTCGTAGAGAGAAAACTATAATTGAAAATTCAATGAAATCAAACAGATCAAAACACACAAAATCACTGAAAGATTGTAGACATATATCAATATTCCAACAAAAGAAATGTTTGTAGCAAATAAATCTTCTTGCTGTAACTTTTTGTTATATAAAACAATTCTTGAATCTCTCTTGAACTATGGTTATAATTGAGAGATATGGTGTTATACGAGAGGAGCAGAGGGTTAGTGAGAGGTGGGTGGGATGTGATAGCACTGATAGAGGAAGAAGACGGCTGCTTTAGAGATTAGGGTTGTTGGTCGAAATGTAAATAACAAAAATAGGAAAGGCAAATGTGGCCTGATAACCGTTTTATTGTGACTCCACGTGCAGTTGTGACTCCACGTGCAAATGTATAAAACAGTTACATTAAAATACTTAATTCTTGGATATTTACATTAATCTAAATAATTTATCATTATATTAAATAAATATATATATGACCCGGTAAATCGGGTTGAATCGAAATGGTTAGACCATTTGACTTGACCGGTGACTTTTCCGGTTCAACGACCGGGCCGGTTTTCAGAACATTGGTTAATTACCTCCTAATGTTACAACTTTTCTCTTACTAAATTCCTTCTATTCGACTCGGTGAAACTGGGTTGAACCACCAATTGAACCATGTGACCCTTGACCCAGTAACTTTGCCGGTTCGACGTCCGGGCTGGTTTTCAGAACATTGATTGAGCTTCGGAGTTATATCTTCTTCCCCTGTTCCTGGTTCCAAATTCCACTTGAAATCTTGAGTGCATCTAGCAATAGCAGTGCAAGTAATTAAAATTTGACAGATTCTCTTTCCTCCTTCAAATGACATAGTCTTGTACAGATCCTTTGGATCATGCTTACTGTCTAAAAATCTCTCGGGTTTCCATTTTTCGGGTGAATCCCATTGTTTCTTGTTCATATTACAACCATAAAAATTGATGATAATCTGTGTGGACAAATAAATAATTAACTATAAAATTTGACAATAATTTGATGTAGTACATTTTTCTCTGGATCAACTATGACTGTTGATCCAATGCTTATGGATCAACTATGACAGTTGATCCCTTACGTCAGTTTAAGTTTGATTGCTTTGCAAGTATTTCCTTTTCTAGTTTACGTAAAACTCTTTCCTTTTATCAGGTCTTGTAAGCCTATATAAGGGCTAGGTCTCTTGTTTACAAGAACACATCTCTTTTATCAATATTATTATCAACTTTGATTATTCAATCTCTTAATTCTTGATCCTAGAATCAGGTTTTAATTAAGTTTAAAGCGAAACTTAAACACTATCCTTGTTACCCTTATCTGTGCTACATTAGTTGGTATCAGATACAGAGTTTTTAGATTCTTATCTAGAAACCGATCCATAATCGCTTCCGCAAAACAAAACCGCAAACTCAAAACCCTAGATTTCTTGTTCTCGTATTTGATCATGAAGAAAGTAAATATGGAAGATCTTTTGCAGCTCAGACTTGAGTTATCAACAAGTATTCAAACATATAACGAGAAAATCATGGACAATCATCGTATAGCTTATGGCCGTGTAGAAGATGAAAAGAAACTAGATAGACTTTATTGTGTCAGAGAAGATGCAAAAGAAAGATTGGAGAAGCTTGAAGATTATCTGATTACTATAGCTAAACGTGAAAAGAATGAAGCTGAACGTAAAAAGCGTGAAAAGTTTTCTTTGGCTGAAGTTGAACGCAAAAAGCTTGCTTTAGCTAAACGTGAAAATCCAATTGCAAAAGCTGATTTTGTTGATTTTAAAACTGTTTTAGCAAAGTTGGAAATATCATATCTTTACTCGAAAACTCTGTAAAGAAACATGAAAATCTGATTAAAAAGGTTTCGTTGTCAACTGAAGAGGAATCATCGTTTTCTACTGATTTTGTTGTTTCGGTTACGTCAATTAACGAAGGAAAGATGGAAGTTCCTGTTTCAGAGGATGAAGATAATCATGTTACTATGCAAGAAGAAAAACTGGTCGACGAAGGGGAAGAAAATCAAGCTAACGAAGTTTCGTTTTTAGCTCATGAGGATTCAACATCATCTGAAAACAATGAAATTGTTTCAATTACTTCTATTGGCGTGGAAAGTTTTGAATCAAATACTGAGACGGACGAAGTATCGCATGTTTCACAAGAACATAATGGTAATTTTTCGGCTCTTAGTTTGATAGCTTCTGATGTTGGTATGCCTGTTTTATCTAAGGATGAACAAAACCAAGTTATTGATCAAATAGTATTGCATACAAACCCTAGTACGGCAAAACTCGTAGGGATAACCAATGAGAATTCTTTTGTGTCACCATATACTTCTGTAGATGTGTTAGTATGTCGATCTCAAGAAGATATTACTATGGAAAAGTACATCGGTAGACAATTTTTAGCAAAAAGGATACTTTGGGATTTTGAGAACGTCAAGTTTACAGCATATCCAAATTTTGGATTTCACAATGAAGGGACGTATGTAGAATGGTCTACACCTGAAGGTATTGGATGGAGTTTTCCTACAATTCCTTCTACCACAATGACCGCATCACTGTATGATGTTGAACGACATACACATGACATGGGATTTCGTGTTCGTGGTGTTTCCGATATAGCCCATATCAGGGAAGAGCTTGTTGATTCATCATATGGTAATTCTTCCGTGTCTTTTCATAAATCTGTTATTGAGTGTGAATGTGATACCACTTTTGAAAATTATGCTGGAAGAATTCGTGGTCGAGTTTTGTCAAATACAGAGAAATTATTTCTGGCCGAAAATGTATTCGTGGTCGAGTTTTGTGCTTACAAGAAGAATGCTTTTGTGTTGTTCCCGACAACAACAAGTAAGAGAAATACATCTGCACATCTAACTTTTGTTGTTTCGTATGAATTTTTTTCATATCGTTTTAAGCCGGAGCTAGTGACACCAATTGATGGATATGGAGCTATACTGAGTTTGACTATAATTAAGTCCCAAGGAACCACTAGGACCGACGCAACTGATTTGGCTAATACAGTTAAAGGAACAACATGTGTGATGGTTAATGTAGTAGTGTTGATTTCTGTTGACAAACCAGGCGTTATAGTTCCAGATGATCCCAGCTGGCTTTTGAAGACAATTCAAGTTGTTTTTGAGTCTTGGCATGACAACAACAACATCTTTTCTTTGAGATTTCATGAAGAATTTCTTTGGCTAATTTCAGTAACTGCTAGCAGTAGGAGTCCGAATTTGGGTGTGTACAAAGATGCACTGATAATGGATTCATGGTCTCAAGCTGAATGTCATACGGAGTTCAAGGAAGTTGATATTTTGCTGCCACAAAAGTTAGTTGTTTTTAATACGGTTCACTACTACAGCGGCGCGCGGCTAAATGTCACCATAGAAGATGACTTCCATTATGCTTCTGATACACTTAAGTTGGTTCGTTTTACAAGAGATGTCAACAAGTTTTACATCAGTAAAAATTTGAAGTCCTATATAAAGGCCATGAGTTTTTGTTCCAATGGAGATCAAAGAAATCTACTAGTTTGTGCACACACTAAATTAAAGGAGATACCGGACGAGATCATCACACAGCTTAACTTTGCAATAAAACAAGTAAAGGGAATTAATGATGACTACTCAGTTCTTGTTCATTTGAACCATCTGTATAAATTCCATTTGTGGAATAACGAAGGTCACCAGCTTGGGGAAAATTTTGAGAAATGGGATTATAGGAATGTTACTGCCGTGAATCAATTACAGAGACTACAAAGAATGGATGGAAAAGAATTAATATTGCATAGTTCACATCATAAATGGAACTCCGATTTAAAGCTGGTCGATGTCATGGAAACTGATGCTGTATTAAACTATGATGCTCGTAATCTCTATAGAACAACATCTGTTGCTCACTGGAAACGTGATCACAAAAAGTTTCGAGCTCCGTGTATGGATATCCTAAATTCTACTGCACATATGTTGGATGCTCACGCCAACCGAAATCTTACCCTCAGTTTGGAGATTCAATGTGTTGATCAAGGGAGTGTGAATTTTCGAACTGGTGGTAGCATGACGAAATACTTCTCTATATTTTTCAAGTTCTTCGCATTCTTTTCGTCGATCCTTGTGAACGCAGCAAAATTTGTAGTCTTCTTCGTAATTAGAATATGGTACCTGGTGGTGAACATACATTTTGTTCTCTCTTTTACACTTTGGGCAGGAAGTAATAGAGATATTAGAATTTATCTTGCTTGGATTGAGAAGTTCGATGAGCTCGAGCCATAGCACAACAGACATTCTTGTTTTCAGCCAGCTAGCTATATGGGAGCCTGGAGGGGAATTTCCTTTTCTTGTGTTCGTTAATGGTGAAGATCTAGCTGTTAAAACTTCCCACTTTGAACCCTATGGCAAGTATCTGAAGGTATTCCATGAAGATCGAAAGCTTAAGGAAATTTTCACCTCATCTTCAAAAAAGTTGGTAATTTTTCATCACCACTGCGATTATTTTTTTGGTCTCTCAGTCATTCTAAGGTACCATCCAAGTGCTAATATTTTCGCACATGAGAACGCCTTACGTCGTATTGGAAAAGATTCCTGGTCTTTGGGTCTTGCACCAACAATGCAGTACGAATCTTTTCAGGTATCTCCTAGTATTATGACGTACTCAAGGGTACAGTATTATTGCAACACCAAATATCTACGGATTAATAATGCTATGGATGGTATTGTTCAAGTGATTTTAGCTTTTCCAGTTTGTGCACTTTATGGCCACTCTTGTGTCGCTCAGATTGAATTGCTACTGCCATCTCATACGATATGCGAGCAATATCGACAATTTAAATTTGATGAAATCTTGAAGGTTAATGCAGATACTGAGTCATCTTTGGCTCAAGTCCAGGTATTTCTTGTTAATGTTGTCAAAGATTAAATCCTATTTTCACACTTGTGGAGGTTATAGGACACTTGGCATAGAGAAGAAGAATGCTTGGGTATTAAGTACGCATGGGAATTATCTAGTAAAGTCTTGGCAACCAAGTTTACTTTGCTTGCAAGGTTTTACTACTTGGATGCCAAGTATTTTGCTTGAATCCCAAGTACTTATCTAGTATAAATAGGAGGGAGCTCATTTGGAGAAAAACACACCAACACACCAAAAATACCAACTCTAAGAGCCTTATGAGTTTTCTCTCCTACTTCTCTTCTACTTTCTATTTGTGAGGATATAGAGCAATATTACTAGAGAGTTATTTTAGTGTTATGATTAGCTTCTAGCTATTCATAAGTTAGTGATTGATTCATCAATCTTTGAGTGTTTTAATTCTCTGTAAAAGTTCTATAATAAAGAGTTGATCGTAGCCGTTTGTGGATGTAGGCGCATCAATGAACCACGTTAATTCTTGTGTTCTCGCTTTCTTGTTTCTTTTTAGTGTGCATCTTCTTTATTTTTACTTTACTTCTACATTGATCCAAAGAACTAGTGTCTTGTGGAATTATTTACCAAGTAATCCCAACAAGTGGTGCGGTGAGCGTGGAGAGGATCATAGTTAGAAGTAAAGATGCCAGCTTCCACATCTGGTGGAGTTTTCTCGAAGGTGCATGGATTTGATATCATCAAGTTCAATGGACAGAATAATTTTACATCATGGCAAACTGATGTAAAAGATATTCTTGTTAGCATGAAACAAATTAAAGCAATCAAGGAGAAGCCAACAGTCTTACCAAAAGATTGGACCAACGAAAAGTGGGCTGACCTTGATATGGAGGCTTGTTCAACTATTCGCTTGTGTTTGTCGAGGAAATTACTCATAATTTTTTCGGGTGAAACTTCGGCAAAGGATTTTTGGGAGAAATTAGAGAATCTCTACTTACAAAAGGACTTGACTTCGGAACTCTACTTGAAGCGTCGACTCCATGCCTTTCGGATAACTTCAGGTAAATCTTTAGTAGATCACATTAATGAGTTTAATATGATAATATCTGATCTATCCAATATCAATGTTAATATCTCGGATACGGATAAATCTATGATTTTACTATGTTCTTTACCTCCGTCCTATGAAACTTTTGTGGATTATTTGTTAAGTGGGAAAACCGAAGGAGATAATAAATTGGTTTTCAATGATGTGGTTTCGGCTTTACAAGCCAAAGCTATGAGAAAAAGAAAACAAGAGTTTGACGATGAAGTTGAGGGCTTCTTTGTTGATGGAGGTAAAAATGGTAATAAGAAGTCGAAGTCGAAGAATCGTTCCAATTCCAAAAGGAACGACATCGAGTGTTATTATTGTCGTAAACCCGGTCATATAAGAGTTGATTGTCCTAAGCTAAAATCAAAGGATTTGAAACATAATAGGAAATCAAATTCTAAGAATGCCGTTGCTTCAATTGCGGAAGGCAGTGAAGTTCCGGTGGAGCCAATGTGTGGTTTTGATCAGGAGGTGCTAACCGTTACATCAAAGAGTTATCTCAATGATGGTTGGATGCTCGATTCCGGTGCTTCGTACCATATGTGTCCCACTAGGGAATGTTTTACCACTTATAGAGAGGTGAACGGTGGTCTTTTGTTTTGATGGGTAACTCTAATACCGCAAAACAGTTGGAGTTGGTACGATGACGGGTTCGTTCGCATGGTGTTATTACAACACTTTCGGAGATTAGACATGTTCTGATTTGAGAAAGAGTTTGATTTCGTTGGGAGTACTTGAATCTTTAGGATATAAGTACGTTGCAGAATATGGATTCTTGAAGGTATACTACGGTAGTAGTTTGAAGATGACCGGTGAAGACATGGTAACTTATATTTCTTACAAGGAGATATAATTTGTGGTGGAGCTATGGTTTCTCAATCAGTTGATGAGAAACATGTGGAGTAAACATGTTTGTGGCATATGCGTCTTGGGCATATGAGTGAGAAAGGCTTGTCTGTGTTGAGCAGTAAAGGTTTACTTGGAGGAGAAAAGACGTGTAAGCTTGATTTTTGTGAGCATTGCATTGTTGGGAAACAATGTAGAAGCAGTTTTGGTACCGCTGTGCACCACACACAGGGTATGTTAGATTACATCCATTCGGATGTTTGGGGTCCCTCTCGTACAGTTTCTAAGGGAGGTGCTAGGTGGTTTGTGACCTTTATCGATGACTTTTCGCGGAGAGTTTGGCTTTACACCATGAAGCAGAAAAATGAAGTCACCGAGGTATTTAAGAAGTGGAAGACCATGGTGGAGAAACAAATTGGTCGTGTGGTCAAGAAGATACGTTCCGATAATGGTGGTGAATACACTGAAGACCCATTAAAAGAATTTTGTGAGGAACAAGGTATCGCTAGACACTTCACAGTAAAAGGTACACCACAACAAAATGGAGTAGCGGAGCGAATGAATCGCACACTACTTGAGAGAGCACGGTGCATGTTGTCAAACGCGGGTTTGGGAAAAATTTGGTGGGCTGAAACAGTTAATACGGCGTGCTATTTAGTGAATCGATCACCATCAACAGCCATTCAGTGTAAGTCACCTATGGAAATTTGGACCGGTAATCCTGTAAATTATTCAAATTTAAAGGTGTTCGGTTACTTGACTTATTTTCACGTCGGAGAAGATAAGTTAGGTGTTAGAGCTAAGAAAGCAATTTTCTTAGGTTATCCGAGAAGGTGTGAAGGGGTATCGTTTATGGTGCCCAGGACTTGCAAAAGTTTGTGATCGGTCGTGATGTGACCTTCAATGAGAAAGCTATGCTTGATTCAAAGAATTTCACGGGTTGGGACTCTCAAATTGAAAAGGAGAGTACTAGGGCTATTGATGACGATTCGATGCGGGTGGAGCAAAGAGCTCCTTATTCATCTACTACACAAGAAGAAGAAGTTCAAAATGAACAAGTAGAAGATGAAGATGAGGTTCCCATCGAGGAACCCATTCGGCAACAAAGTGAGATTATTCCGTCTTTGGCATCTCAGCGTGAGAGGCGTCAAATTAGTGCACCTATTCGATATGGTTATGAGGATAGTGTTTCTCATGCATTATCCATTTTCGAAGATGAGCCGTTTACCTTCAAGGAGGCGATGAGTGATACTCATGCCATTTGAGTGGAAAACCGCTATGGATGAGGAAATGGAGTCTCTTCATAAGAATCACACTTGGGAACTAGTTAAGTTGCCCAAGGGTAAAAATAAGATCGGGTGCAAGTGGGTCTATACAGTAAAGGACGGAACTCCAGACTCTAAGGGTATCGTCAGTAGTGTACGATATAAGGCAAGGTTAGTGGCTAAAGGATATGCACAAAGGGAAGGTGTGGATTACAATGAAGTTTTTTCTCCGGTTGTTAAGCACACTTCCATCCGAATCCTTCTAGCATTTGTGGCACAGTTTGATTTAGAGCTCGAGCAACTAGATGTCAAGACTGCCTTCTTGCATGGTAATCTGGAGGAGGACATTTATATGTCACAGCCCATTGGTTTTGAGGTTGCCTGTAAAAGAAGATTATGTGTGTCGACTTGAGAGGAAGTCAGCATGACGGGTTAAAACAATCTCCAAGACAGGTGGTATACGAAGTTTGATACATTTATGTTGCAACAAAAGTACACTCGTAGTAAGTATGATCAATGTGTGTACTTTAAGAATCTCCGGGATCGGAGTTTTGTTTATCTCTTACTCTATGTTGATGACATGCTTATAGCTGCAAAGGGCAAGTCAGAAATTGATGCTTTGAAGAAGCAATTAAGCTCGAAGTTTGAGATGAAAGATCTGGATTCAACTAAGAAGATATTGGGCATGGAAATTACTGAGATAGATCAAAGGGGAAGCTATGTCTTACTCAGAAATCTTATCTTGAGAAAATTGTTTGTCGCTTCGGAATGCAAAATTCTAAAGCTATTAGTCTTCCATTGCCACCAAGTGTTAAGTTGTCAAACCAGTTAAGTCCTACTACTACTGAGGAAGAAGAGTTTATGTCAAAGGTTCCCTATGCTAATGCAAAAGAGGTTCTTTGATGTATGCTATGGTTTGTACCCGTCCAGATATCTCTCAAGCTGTTGGATTAGTTAGCCGGTATATGGCTAATCCTGGGAGAGCACATTGGTACGCGGTTAAGGGAATTTTGCGATATCTTCAAGGAACTCTAGATGTTGGTTTAGTGTATCAAAAGGAGCGAGTTTGAAGGTCCTGTGGATTTGTTGATTGATTATCTTGGTGATCGAGATAAGTGTCGCTCTACTTGGGGTATTATTTTACTTTGAGCGGAGGACCTGTTTGTTGGAGGTCTATGTTACTGATCAGTTGTTGCTTTGTCTACTACGGAGGCGGAGTATATTCTTTATGAGAGGCCGTTAAGGAAGCATTATGGCTTCAAGGTATAGTTGGAGACTTGGGGATTGTGCAAAGGAATGTCATTGTGTATTGTGACAGTCCATGCGCGCACCAAGCATATTGATGTTTGTTATCATAAAATTCGAGAAGTGATTGATAACGGAAAAGTTCTTCTATTGAAGATTGGATGCGAAGATAATCCATCGGATATGTTGACGAAAATCGTTAGAAGGTCAAGTTCGAGAGGTGTCTCAACTTGATCAACACTGCTCGTTGTTGATGCTTTAGGCGTTTTGGAGGCTACGGTTAACTCAGTCTTTTTTTGTGGAATCATTGACAAGGTGGAGAATTGTTAATGTTGTCAAAGATTAAATCCTATTTTCACACTTGTGGAGGTTATAGGACACTTGGCATAGAGAAGAAGAATGCTTGGGTATTAAGTACATATGGGAATTATCTAGTAAAGTCTTGGCAACCAAGTTTACTTTGCTTGCAAGGTTTTACTACTTGGATGCCAAGTATTTTGCTTGAATCCCAAGTACTTATCTAGTATAAATAGGAGGGAGCTCATTTGGAGAAAAACACACCAACACACCAAAAATACCAACTCTAAGAGCCTTATGAGTTTTCTCTCCTACTTCTCTTCTACTTTCTATTTGTGAGGATATAGAGCAATATTACTAGAGAGTTATTTTAGTGTTATGATTAGCTTCTAGCTATTCATAAGTTAGTGATTGATTCATCAATCTTTGAGTGTTTTAATTCTCTGTAAAAGTTCTATAATAAAGAGTTGATCGTAGCCGTTTGTGGATGTAGGCGTACCGCCGAACCACGTTAATTCTTGTGTTCTCGCTTTCTTGTTTCTTTTTAGTGTGCATCTTCTTTATTTTTTACTTTACTTCTACATTGATCCAAAGAACTAGTGTCTTGTGGAATTATTTACCAAGTAATCCCAACATTTCTTACAGATGGTATTTCTCTGCGTTCGAAGCACGTAAACAATTATTACGAGAGAGGGAAAGAAATTTTAATGATAACCAAGAAACTAGTTCGGATTTCCGCAGAGAGAGGCACCAAAAATTTCCAAGCTTTGAAGAAGAGGTCGAGGAGAACATTTGTAACTCTATCCATTTTCTTTGGATATACAACATTGTGTACAGCTGAACATCAGGCCGAGACTATTGATTCATATCCTTTCGAACCGAGACTATTGCTACCAAGTGATAGATACAACGCTAATACGAAGTTTCAAATGATGAGACGTACCTATGAGAATTATGCTCTTCTTAATGGAGTTTTTGTGGATCTAACACCGTTGGCAGGAAATATCAAGATAGAAGTATTCTGGAAAGGTTTACCAAGTTCGGTGAATTACAGGATTAACCTCTCTTTTACTGGTAGGAAGTCAGTCATGGTGAAGGTACAAAACAAATTAGGTGACCACACAAGGATTAATAATCTAAGTATATTTAGTGTTCTTGATCTCTTGGGCTCCTTTGTCCAGTCCGTTAGTAGATTCAGTTCACTATATACCCAAGGAATTAAGGTTGGTGCTTTAAGAAGTGACAAAATTGTGCTAATTGCTGTTGACAGTATTAACATCATTATTCCCACATTCTTATTACCATCTACTGTTACTTTATTTTCTGGGGAACTACTCCCTCCGTCCCACTAATAAGTGACCTAGTTACTTTTAGATTTTGTCCCACCATTAAGTGACCTATATAACTAAACAAGGAGATATTCCTAAATTTATCCTTTTAATTGATTATAAGAAATATAAGAAATATGCATAATTTGATAGTCATGTTTATATTCGTTACGTAGGTGTTTTAAAATGTTTTTCAATGGTACGAAGTTTGCGAACATCCGTGGTGTAGTTTGAGAGATGAATCATTTCAAAATTTCACTAATTATTATCCATAAGGGTATAATTGTAAAAAGTGCTTAAAAATACTTTTCCCCTTGCTTTCCTTAAAAAATGTGCAAACTTGAACTAGGTCACTTAATAGTGGGACGGAGGGAGTAGTAGATAGCATAATTGATGCTAGACGGTACGTAGAAGACAGAAGACTTGGTTGGAGGATTCTATTTTCCAATAGAAATGATAATACTGAAGTCAGGGAGTTATTCTTGGACCAGAGAAGGACTGAGTTAATCGAATACACTTTTAAAGGTGTAACTCTAAAGTTGGAGGACACACATATTATACTCGTGGAAGTCGTTGCTGGAATGGTTTTCGTTACCAACACTAGTGACGTGACTTTCGTCTTTCATCGTGGGAAATTTAAGCACAACTCTTCTAATGCTTTGAGACACATTTCTTGGCTACTTCAGCTTATTATCTCTAGAGCTACGAGTTTTGTGTTTGATCGTGGTAAGTCGGTAAACGTGACATCTACATTTTTCACGGAGGAAAAGAACTTGTATTCTTTGATGACAGCTCGATGTTTATAGCAATATATGGAGAGAACGAAGTTTTTCTTATTAGCTAACTCGAGGGCGAGTTTCTTTCAAGAAGGGGGACCGATGTAGTACATTTTCTCTGGATCAACTATGACTGTTGATCCAATGCTTATGGATCAACTATGACAGTTGATCCCTTACGTCAGTTTAAGTTTGATTGCTTTGCAAGTATTTCCTTTTCTAGTTTACGTAAAACTCTTTCCTTTTATCAGGTCTTGTAAGCCTATATAAGGGCTAGGTCTCTTGTTTACAAGAACACATCTCTTTTATCAATATTATTATCAACTTTGATTATTCAATCTCTTAATTCTTGATCCTAGAATCAGGTTTTAATTAAGTTTCTGACGAAACTTAAACACTATCCTTGTTACCCTTAACTGTGCTACATTATAATTGCATTGTAATTACCACAAGACGATGAATTAATTCTCTTGGGTTTGCATTGTTTGGATTACCTGAGTTCCAACAGGAATGTCATACCCTCCTAGTTGAGTATCTTCATGTACATATCTCAGAGGTAGTACTAGAGCAAAAGGGGGATACTTTCTCAATGTTTCATGAAAAATGGGGCTTAAAAACGTGACTTCTGAATATTGCTCCTCCATATATTTGTTGTTTCCACATAGCCTTTGCATTTCATGGCAGAGGCGATCCTGACGGATAAAGGTGGACAAGAAAATGCCATCAGGTTGAAAGTAGCACTCATGTGATGAATGCCGATTAAGTTGCTAAAACTTACTTGATGTTTTGGATTTTTTGCTAGTTCATGCAGGGCCAATTCTGCTGCGACTACAGTTGTTCCTGTACCCACCATTGTCTCCCAGACCAACGTAGTCAGTTGTGTTTTTGTAAGAGTTTTCCATTCTGACACTAACTGATCCAAGTAACAGTATATTCCCTGTTCGACGAGTTTGTTAGAATGTAACATAATTAACTAATGCAAATAATTTAGTTTGGAAAATGGAGCCAGCAGTGTACCTCTCCAGAAGAAATCCTTTGCAGCTGCTCCTCAATAAGTGTTTTCATCACTTCTACCTTGCGCTTTTCCATTCGTTCAACGTGCATTTTAAAACTTTTATTAGGAATCCATCTCATACATGGGAAAAAGTCTTTCCAATCCATCTCAACTGCTCCCGACAGTGGATCAAAGACCAAAACCTTGTGAATCTCATCTCTTGACAAAGTTTCCCCAAGCCCCTCAATGTATTTTGCGGACTCTATATCCTTTCCCAATGCCTAAATTTTTCCGCAGATTTCCATCAAGATTACACAAATAAGACTATTATGTACAATTTAAGAGAAAAGTGGCTAGCTTACTTGTTTCAAAGTTAGACCAAAAACTTCAGTTTGGAATATCCGTCTGAAGTTTACAGGTTCAAGAGGATTTTCCTTCGCATGAGCTTGTAAGAGATTCACTATGTTATCCATCATGGTGTCTCTGTGTGCAGGATGTTGTTTGTGAGCATTGGATCCCACCATGTGAATGACTAGATGTCGTCTTGCCATCTTATGATATTCATTGAAGTCACTTGTTACGATGGTATTAAGTGTAAGTATTTTCATTGCCTGCGTATGCTTCTGCTTTGAAATGGATGAGAATTTAGAAACAATTGCCTGTAAATAATAACCATGAGCATTCAATACTGAATTCATTCTTAAAGTACTCTTATACTAATCTTAACATGGCTATATTTGAACCTCTTTGACAACATCTGTGCTATTGAGGACAACAATAGTAGAAGCTCCTACTTTGATGGAGTAAATGGGTCCATAGATTTCTGCCCAGTTTGCGAAAATCTGGTGACTTAACTATTTTATCTTTTAGCTGCAGTAGATTTCCGATCAATGGTAAGCCAGGAACCACTGCATGAGTTTCTCAACAACAAATTAAATCAGGCATATACTCCTTCCGTCGCACTTTTGATGAAGGTTTTAGGATTTTTTTTTCTAGTCCAGTATTTTTCGGTTTTATATTGGCAACAGTATACAAGGACATATATAGATGAAAAGAATTCATATCTCTCCATTTGTTATACCACAGAAAATACGGTAGACCTTCATTAAACATTAATGAAATCTTGGTAACTAGAAAACATACCAGGAGGAGGAGATGAATAAGTTCTTGATCGCATGTTCTTGTTTCTGGCTGTTCGATTAGTGAGTTAACGTTTTCCGATGGTGATCATCCAAACAACCCCTATAACCAAGGTGATGACTAAAGGTATAACAAGGGAATATTTTGGATGATTAGGTTTATTAAGACATTCCATGAACAACCCCATTGATTTTTTTTTTTTTTTTTTTATAAAAAAGGAGGAATTCCTCATATTATTGATAACAACGGACCATACTCCCTATAAGAAGAGTTCTGATACACCATTACATCTTCATTCCAATTTTAAATGTTTAAGTAGTTTAAGATCTCCCATAGATTTTCCCCTTTCCAGATATGCTCGATGGCATATTTGTTACAAAAAACAGATATTTTAGCTGCCCATATTACATTAATTCTTAATACAAGATTAAAAGCTTGGACTTTGAAATTTATATCCACTTTAGCTATGCTGCCTACTTCAGTACTATTTTTATACCTTTGCTCTTTTGCTGCCGCATATTTTCCTATTAGCAACTTGAGAGTAGGTTCGGAATCACTCCTAAAAGTGATAGAGTGACCGCTCCATTCAACCCCATTGATAAACTCATTTGTTACGAAGAATGAATAATACTCTCTGTAGACTGTAAATGTATTCCTTCCTTTTTTGTCTCTCTACTCATCTCCGTAGATTATTCGTTCCACGTCTACTAGATAGGTACCGTCAGATATTAGATGAGTGGTCACTGGTCAGGAAGAGAATCAAGAATCAAGATAAGGCTTCATGCACGTGTTATAATCAAAATTAGAAAGAGTTCATTTATTTCTTTCATTATTATTTTTATATTATTTATTTTTATTTCTTTTATTAAGATAAGCAAGGTTTTTTTCCAAAAATACATTTCTTTTATATTTTTGGAAACAAAATTTGTTGGAAACAATTAATAGGAAAAACATGTGTCAATATTTTATTTGTCCCCAATGTCCCCATCAAAAAAAGGCCCCATCAAAAGTTTATTCAGGAAGAGTAAAACTCAGGTTATTGTACAATCGACCAATAATTTACCACTATTAGAGTAACATTACACACAAATATTTTAAGCGAATTATCAGGAAGAAATTCCTTTAAAATCCAAGATTTAATTTAAAAAGCGGGTTCTTCATTCTCAACTATTTTATTAGTGATTGCATGACATTTAGGTAGGATCCATTAATCCTATAAAGAATCCACAGTTCCTATTTTATTGGATCTAAGCAGTTTTGGGAAAAAAAAAAAGAAGAGCTGAAGATTATGGTTTGGTCCTATTTTAAATAATTCGAAAAACAGTTTGGTCCACCTATATATATGGTCTTTTTATTTATAATACAAAAATATCATTGCACTCTCATGTTTTGTTTCCGTTGTTATTGTCACTCCCTTCTTCTTTATTTTCTATCTTATATTCTGGCTTCTTGAAAAGAATAAAAAAAAAACATAAAAATTTAATTAAAATACTTCTCAAACTATATGACGAAAATTAAATATTTGGAAAGCTCTCGACAAGATGTATACAACGAGTACTCATTGTACTATGTTTCTGAGCTTTAATCTTCGCAGAGTATTGATAATGATAGTTGATATTCATGAATGAACATCATTTATGTGGTAATTCATTATACCATTTCATTCATTTTGTAGCATGACTCGTATGGTAGTTCCTTTTGCGGAATGAAATCGTATGGTAAAGTAGTTCAAATATAGCAGTTGATTTAGTAGAATGAACACGTACGGCAATTTATTTTTAGCAATTTATTTCGTAAAATGAAATTGATTGGTAATTCATTCACCTAGTCTTTTTGTAAAAATAAGACTCATGTGGTAGTTCATTTCACAAATGAATTTTGTATATGGTGGTTTATTCCACCTTCACCGCACAAATATTTGATACGAGTGGAGAGGGGTGGAGTTGCTGCTTTGAAATCGGGTGAGTCACGCTCTGCAAATCGGGCGACTGACTCAGAGATTTTTCTTTCCAGATTTCGTTTTCTGAGCTTCCTTACCATTAATTCAGGTGAATTTCTATCTTAAATTCTTATTACAAACCAGTTAAATGATCAGTGTTGTTGATATTAAGCTTTTTAGTATATGATTATGAATCAAAATTTATCAAATCCACCAAAAATCATGATGGATTTGGGTTTTTCTTCGCCTAATGAATCTGAACCTATTAAATATCCATCAATTAATCTACCGGATGATATCTTTGAAGAAGGTTTAGATCCATGGAAATTTTCATTAATTGGAAGGTTAGACTTACAGAAGATCAAATTTACTGATGCAGCTTTAATCTTAAGGCAACAATGGATATTAGTGGGAGATTGTAAACTTATTCCTCTAGGTAAAGGCTAGTTTACCATCAAGCTAGATAATGAGATTGATCGCAATTATATTAAAGTAGGATTATGGGAAGTAACCAATCAGATTTTGAGAGTTAGAAATTGGATGTCAAATTTTCGTCCAGAAAATCAAAGAACATCTAATGCATTGGTTTGGGTACGTTTTCCAGGTTTAGGTCTGAATTTTGGAAGAAGAAGATCATGTTTGAAATATGTAATGAAATTGGTTCTCCTGTCAAAGTAGATGAAGCCACTTTGAAATGTGAATATGGGTACTATGCAAATGTTTTTGTTGAGGTGGACTTCGCTCAACCAATCCAGCAAAGATTTGGATTAATACTAAGTTTGGAGGGTTTTTTCAAAATATTATGATTCCAGATTGCCCTAAATTCTGCAGTTCTTGTAGAATTGTGGGACATTTAATTACTGAGTGCAGAGTAGAAAAAAATAAAAATAAGAGGACTGAAGATGGAGTGCTAGGACTGAAAATGTAGTTGCTGGTAATTCTATTCATCAACAAAGTACAAGGAATAAATCTTCTAAGGAAGGTAACAATCACCACTAGGTACCGTTTGATATTTGTGATAGAACTGAAGTTGAAGAATCTTTAGTGAATACTATTGAAATGATCCCATACACTAGTGGAAAATGCAAAATAAAAGTCTGCCGAAAAAACACTTAAAACCTCTAAAAAGGACTGCTTCTGGTAGCCCTAAGATTGTAGTCTTATTTCCCAAAACATCTGCTTTTGAGATTCTTTGATTTTTTTAGAATTACGACTTCCACGAACAGCCAGTGAATAGTTACTGGTGGAAGCAGACGTTTCATTAATTTCTAATACCAAAAAAATAAATATTGTTCAACTGAAATAAAATATGATTTGAAACAAACAAGAAACTGAAATTGAATTAGACTTATATTCACCAAATTCATTGTATAACCCCAACAAACTACAATTACTCAAGTTCTTAATCTACCATTACACATGGATTTCATTTTACAATAACAAACTACAATCAGTTCCAAATCTGAAAATAATTTACAAACATACAGAAATCTAAAAAGCAAATCACTGTAGAAAATAACTAAGGAAACATGCGTGAAGTTTGACGTAACAAGAATGCTTCTCTATAGTCTCGGTCCTTGTCAGGTGGTGTCTTTGAAGAAGACGAATCTGCAACACTTGAAATAAGAAGTTGCTGCACTTGGTTTTAAGTCAGAAACTGATAGGTGAATAAGCTTCCTATTGCATTTTAAGATCCCTGAAAGCACAAAGCAAGTCATAAATCCAATGAAGATTAACAAAGAGACTGCTAGATGAAAATAGACAACTATATTCGAAATAAGATGTAACCAGGATTGGTAATGACTGCAAAATAGTGATTATCTAATCGGCTACAACGATTGTAGTGACAGCAAAATAGTTTATTATCTCAGCAAGCATCAAGCCTTTCCAGATAACAATTACCAATCCTTTACTCAAAAACAAGTTGGGGTAGGCGCCTCGTGTCACAATAACAAACAAAATAGAAATTTGAAATTTGAAATGATGACTGACAAGGGAGCCATTACATTTCAGAAGTCGGTAGTGATTGAGGTCTTCGTTTTAAGGCACCACTTTCGGAAGTTTTTCAACCATCCTGACACAATTTCTTACTTAGTTCTGAGACAACCAGTGAAAGAAATGAGCGAATTAATCAAAGACCACCAGATACATTTCATAGACAATTTAGCTCACCAAAAGCATGAACCAGCTTGTCTTCGGAGTGAAACTCCACTTTGATAATAGTCCACCAATAGCAGATACAAGTCCTTGTATAACTTTCCTGAAGTATGCACACAAAGCTGCAAAATATAAGGACATGTTTGCGTATCCCAAATTAGGATATTACATATTTAATCTTGAATGAAACACGAAAGCTTGAATCGGCATGGGCATAATGAGTTACCAATGAAGAGTCTTACATGACGAAACGTTGTTGTGCCATTAGGTCAAAAATCCATCCCTATGTATGTTTACTATTTTATCTCCAATTCATTGCGCCACTGCAAAAAACAACCATACACAATTCCATGAAATGAGATTTTAAAAAATAGAAGATATACAAGACCAGGGAGAAAGTTTTCTAACTAAAATATGAAGGATTTACTCGAAAGTCATCCAATATCAGTGAGGTAGGTTATCCTTATTAAGCCTTGTTATGCAATGTTTGAAAATGATCCATTCTTTGCTCATAGTAACTGAGACTCTTTGAGATGCAATTAATAACAATAACTTTATCTTACATCTACCCAGATGAGCAACTAAAAAAGAAATCACGACTCAAGCATATCACAGTGTCAAGTCAAGACTGAAATATAAAGGATGACAATTACCCTAGAAACATTGTTGCTTTTTCTAGACAGTAGCAGGTTTCTTGATGCATTGGTTGCTCCTCTCAATCATATTCTTGCAGTAGAACAAGATACAAAGCACGATTCAATACGAGAAACCAAAGGGGGAAATCCCAAATTTAATTGATGCTAAAAATCCCTAAAATAATTTATCCCAAATAAGAATTGAAGTTATTCTTACCGATGCTATGAACTTTCTCTCGTGATTATTGAAATTGTTCACCCGAAAATCCCTTCTTCCTAATTTCTGTTTTGGGTGATCTCCTCGGTGATCCGGAAGAAAAAAACATAATCAAACTCATTATAAATCCAATACACCTCAGATCTAAATGATTGAATACTAATAAGACCAAACAAAAACAAAATCCAAACAAAAATAAAACCTATAAAATTAATACAAACAGATGTAATCAAATCTAGTAACATAACTCAAAATTCAGATCATAAAAATGAAATTAGAACCAAACCCATGATTTATTCTCCATAAAATCAAATGATGAAGAATAAAAATTGCGATTTCTTGAATATTTTTTACTATATATAAGAAATTAAACTCACCAAATCATCAGAAAAAAAATAATTAGGGTTTTTAAAACTCATGGTCAGCATCTATGTCGGAACCAAATTTCTAGGGTTCGATACGAAATTTGGATCGTTGAAAGATTGGCTTCGGTTTCTAAAGATGGATTTGGTTTATGACATATAAGTATAGGAAAGATAACTTGATTAATGTTTTTGTGAATAGATATTCTATTCAGGGTTTCATGGGAAAGAACGAAATTTGAGAGATTGAAAGAGATGGAGATTGCATTTGGAGAGAGAGAGTAAAGATGTGTTTAGTAGAGGCGGAGAGTCAGAGACAGAGAAAGAAGAAAATATCTAGGTTTATCTCTTAGGACCACAGAAACAATTTTCACTCGCAGTTTTAATTATATTCCTTCTAGAAGCTCTTATTATTTACAAAACTACCACTTCATATTACGACTTCCACAAAAGCTCGATTCACTTTTCCATGTTATTTTCTATAATAACGTCTACGATAGAAAGCCCAATTAGATTAAGAAAGCACCTGGAAGTCGTTTCTATAAATCCCAGTCAGACTTAAAAAACTCATTTTCCACTAGTGATAAGAAAAAACTAATGGTGTAGGAATCAATACACAAGTAAGCAGATACAGTCCTATTGAATATGAATAAGGTGAAGTTGAAAATGTTACTGAGGATGAGTTAGAAGTTGAATTGGATCCTGCAAAACTAATACAAATAGCTGCAAAAAACTCAATACCTCAAAGTGAAGTTAAGTTTATTGATGAAAAATCTGGTAAAAGTACAAATGAATTAGATCATGCTATTAGATAACCCAATTCCTCAAAGTGAAGTCAATTTTATAGATGGAAAATCTGGGAAAGTTATAACTGAATTGATTCCAGTAACTTCATGGGTTAAAACAGTGGAGAAAGGAATAATAAATATTTCATCTAGTGAAGGAAGTACTTCTAAAGGAATGCACACTTCTCCAAAGGTTAGTAAAACAATTACTGCTACTACTAAATATAACTTTAGAAAATAACAAGGGAAAGGAGGTACCCAACACCTCCAATCCAAACCATGAAAATATTATATTGGAACATTAGGGGCCTGAGATGGAGGAGGGCACAAGATAAGTTATGGACTTATGTAAACAATTTTCATCCTTCTTTAGTCTGGATTGCAGAACCTAAAATTTTCTGTAATTCACATTTTGAAATAAATTAAATCTTCCAGGTATGCAGAAAATGGTGATTCATAATTCAATTCTTAATAAAAAAAAAAGGTAATATATGGTCATTCTGGAATTCATCAATAGCTACTCCTTCTGTTATTTCAATGTCTAGTCAGATGTTAACAGTGAATGTAGGTGGTGTTTTAGTATCTGGAGTACATGCACATGTGGATGTTAATCAAAGAAGATTTCTTTGGTCAGAGATGGAGATGGTAAGTGATTTTCAACTACCTTGGATAGTATTAGGTGATTTCAGTGTAGTTTCATCAAAAGAAGAAAAAATAGGGGGAAGAAAGCCAAAAAGAAGGGCTATGCTAGACTTTAATAATTGCTTAAATAAATGTGAATTAATTCATGCTCCTAAAAATGGTCTACAATTCCCATGATTTAATTGCCAGCAGGGGGGGGGTAATAGAATACTCTGTAATTTAGACATAGTGGTTTATAATTTGAAGTTTCTGCAAAAATTCAGTTACTGGGGTTATAAAGTTAGCCTTTGCATAGGTTCCGATCATTCTCCTTTGTTTGGAGGTTGTGTGAATATACCAAAGCCTCAAAATGCTCCTTTAAGGTTTCAGAAAATGTGGCTATCTCATCCAGAATTCATGAAAGCAGCAGAAGCAAATTGGAAAGAAGATATATCTGGTGATCCTGCTTTTATTTGTCTACAAAAGATTAAGAGATTGAAGCAATTTTTGAAGTGGTGAAACTGGAATGTATTTGGTGATATAACAGTTAAAATCAAAGAGGCTGAACAGAAAGTAAAAGAAGCAATGATTACTTCAGATGTTAGTCCATAGAATGAAGATGCATTGAGTAAATTAGTGGAAGCTCAGAATGTTTTTAATAGCAGAGAAGTTCAATACAATACATTATTGAGACAAAAATCAAGGGTAAAATGGATCAAAGAAGGCTATTCTAACTCTAACTTCTTCCATACTAATTTAAAAATCAGGCATTCAAGAAATCCTATTTGTGTAATAGAAGATGATAATGGGGATATAATAAATGATCAGTCTAAAATTGCTGAGATTCTGGTTAAACATTTTGAGGAGAAATTTCAGTATAAATAAGCCATTATTTCTGATTCCTTACTTGAAGTCATCCCAAATGTTGTCACTATAGAAGATCAAAGAAAATTGGATTTTATTCCTCAAGAAAAAGAAATAAAAACAAATATCTTTGATATATATCGCGAGAGTGCACTTGGAACAGATGGTTTCTCTGGGATGTTCTACAGAGCTTGTTCGGAAGTGATTAAATAATATTTAGTGGATGTTATCCAATTCTGCTGGAAAACATGATTCACCCCCAAAGGCCTTAACTCCAATTTTTTGACTCGCATTCCTAAGGTACAAAGTGCAAAAAAAAGCTGCTCTGCTTAGACTTATTGGATTAAGTAATGTATGTTTCAAAATATTTACAAATATTATCACTAACATGATGAACTTATTGATGCCTAAACTGATTTCTCCTCAACAAGTTGGCTTCATTAAGGGGAGAAACATCCATGAACAAGTTCTTCTAGCATCTGAGCTTTTGAATGAGATGGGATCAAAAAGAAGAGGTGGCAATGTTGGTTTAAAATTAGATATCTCTCTAGCCTATGATACTGTCATCTAGGAGTTCTTATTCTTGGTCATGCATAAGTGTGGTTTCTCTCAAGAATGGTGTGGGTGGTTACAGACTTTATTTCAATTAGCCAAAATCTCAATAATGCTAAATGGTGGACCATGTGGCTTCTTCTCAGTGGGTAGAGGCTTGAAACAAGGTGACCCACTTTTACTTATTCTATTTTTCTTAATGGAAGAAGTTTTAAGTAGGGGTTTAACAAAGTTGATAGAACAACAGAATCTTCAGCCAATGGTTACAAGAAAAGGGATATCTCCAACTCACCTACTATTTGCTGATGATGTTTTTATATTCTGTAATGGGAACAAAAGGGGTTTACAACAGTTGAATCAATTCCTAAGTGAATACCAAGAAAGTTCAGGTCAGTGTATTAACAGAGCAAAGAGCAGGTGTTTTGTTGATGGGACAAGCAATTCAAGAAAAGCTATGATAGCTAATTTATTTTACATGGAACTTTCAACTTTCCCAGAAAAGTATCTAAGAGTTATTATAATGCACAGGAGAGTAAAATCATCCACTCTATGGTCAATGGTAAAAATGCTTCAAAGTCAGATAGCTTCATGGAAAGGTAAATTATTATCTTTTCATGATAGAATTGTCTTGGTAAAATCTGTCTTATGTAGTATACCAATATATAACATGTCAGTCTACTAATGGCCTTCTTCTGTTATCAAAGTTTGTGAGAAGATAATTAGAAATTTTTTATGGACTGGAGATGCTGAATGTAGAAAGTATTCTACTTTAGCTTGGAACAAAGTTTATACACCTTATGAAAAAGGTGGTTTAGGTATTAGAAGATTAGAAGTGATTAATAAATCTCTCCTTATGAAGATGATGTGGAGGATTTTACATTCTCAAGAAGACTGGGTAATGTTCTTTGCTAGAAAATTTAAAGATAAGTATGTGTTTGTACCCTTAATATTCTACACAAGAAATGGGCTTACTTAGGCCTAAAATGCTATTCTCTTTAGTTAAATATGGTTCATTGGGCCTAATAGGCTCTTATTGTTAGCCGACTAACGAGGCCTCACAAGCATAATGCATAAGAAGCCCATATGCAAAACACCCAAATTAAGGCTAAGCAGGTGCCACATCATCAGGAGAACCAACTAGTTGGCGTCATTTCAGAATGACACGTCAGCGGGGTGATGACGTGGCAGGTGTCACCTCCGCAAAAGCGAGTGCCACGTCAGCAGGGTTGATGACATGGCAGGAGACATGTCAGCAACATAAATTCCATGTCAGCATGATGATGACGTGGTAGGTGCCACATCAGCATACTTATCAGTGTTTATAGTGCCACGTCAGCATGGGTGATGATGTGGCAGGCGATATGTCAGCAACGTGAGTGCCACGTCAGTGAGATGATGATGTGGCATGTGTTACGTCAGCAAAAGTGAGTGCCATATCAACAAAGCATGTGCCACGTCAATAAGGGACGATGACGTGGCAGGAGCCACGTCGACCTTAAGAAATGCAGTCAACATCGACTAACTGTAACGGCATATTCCATCGAATAGGAATATTCCGATTCGAATTAAATGGCGAAGCTTGATCGGAGGCCTAGCGGCGGCCTGCGGCGGTCGTAGTCGACGGCCATTCCTGCGTCCATCATCACCGTCTGGTAATAGTGTTCTGATTCCTTGCTTTGCGATGCACCAGATTAGACTACTCCCTATTCAATGCATCACGATGTAGCATAATCCCGTAGCCCCCAGATATTTGCGCTTCAGTTCTGTTACTCTAAGGATGTTTACACCCCGTCTGCTTACACCCACTCCTCTTACACCTTAGGTTATCCACACCTCATTGTATGGACTTTGCCTTTGGTTCTCATTTGCTTGGGCATGCTTTTCTTCTTGGGCCTGACATTTCAACACTTACTTGTTTTGGATAACTGTTTGCACCCTCTTGCCTAGCTAATTCCTTAACCCTAACGGAAGTTTCTGTAATATTCTAGTAGGCATGCAGGGGATGTCAATGCCAAAGCCATGCAACCATACAAGCATGCAGGAGAATTATAGTAGGGACACATGCAGGGCCAGTCATGACAGGAGGCATGCAGGGATAATTATGATAGGAGGCATGTAGGGACAGTTATGGCCATTCAAGCCAATATTGAAATTAAAGAAATGAAACAGAAATTTCTTAAGATATAAATGGATGTTTTACGAACCAAAGAAGGTAAGCAATCTTCAAAATCTCATGTGAAAAACTTTGTCTAACTTTAGCATCGGAAGGTTTTTTTGCAGGTACCCCTCCTACTTTGTTCAATTGGAGATTAAAGCACTGGATCGATCTTCGTCAAAATCATCATCAAATTCGTGTTTGGGGTAAAAGTAATTTTACCTTAAAAATAGTGGCGCCGACCAAGGTTTTCGATAAAAGATAATCGTGTTTTACCAAATCGATTTTTGGCACTAATCAAACAAACTGCACGAAGGGTCGATTATGTTAACAATTCTCAACAGCGCAGGAGCCAAGCTGAAAGACACGAAATTGAGGTTCAGTCAGCCGTAGTAGTACCCACTGGAAACAGGCAGGGTCAAAATCGTTCTCTTGACATAGCCCTAGATCGTGATCGAGATCGAGATCATGCTCATAACAGATCCATGGATTGTGTACGAGATCGAGATTGTTTCGTGACAAAACTCCAGGTCTAAATCGGAAAAGGGAAAAACAACCAGAGATCGATAACGAAGGAATGAATGTTGATGGGGATAACCCACAAGTTCGAGGAAACATAGGGCATGTGTTTGGCATCCCGTCTAGGAGGAATAACGATGGACAGGACCTGCGAGATGGACGCACCGTGACTCCTAGTACATAGGAAGAATTGTTGCGCAATCGGCTGAAAGAATTGGAGAAGGAGAAAGCTCTTATGAGATTGGAACGTGAGAACCAGTCTCGACCTAAGACTGGTAATTTGAACAAACATAGGGGTCGTTCTATATGGAAGCGGCTTGGAAGTCGAATTATCCCACAAGCTGCAGACCGAAACAGAGAAGTGATCGATCTTGATCGGCCATAGAAAAATCAGTTGGTCATTGGAGACCTACCTAAACGAAGGCGTATAATATCCCACCGAACAAGTAACCAGCCATCTGCAACTCAACAGAGTGCGGCCAGAACTAACACGGTTCAAAACGCCTCAGGAATGATGAAAACGAGGTTCAAAATTGGCACGAAGATGAAGAATTTTCACATGATTACAATGCTCGTTCGGAGCAAGGCGAGCTGGAAAAGATCTCTTTTGGACCGCGAGAGGAAGAGAATGAGATTTAAACTTCATATTCCAGAGGACCAAGATTATGAGATGGAAGATAGTTCCTCGGATGGCGATGTGGATGCAATAACAGAATCTCGCATTTGCAATATGATCGAGAAAGTAATGTCGAAAAAGCACTCCAGAGAAGAAAAGATAGACCAGTTGCATCGATCTGCAGGAGTCCCTTTCAAGCTGAATATCAGAGAATTCAGACCGCCAATGAATTTTCAAGTTCCGAAACTGCCAGAGTTCGACAAGAAATTAGGTGATCCTGATCAACATGTTCTACACTATGAAACTGCCATGACTCTGTGGCAGAACAATGATGAGTTGATGTGAAAAGGTTTCCACAGTCACTGGATGAAAGAGCAATAAAGTGGTTCAATAAACTCCCGGCACAGTCGATCGGTACTTACCATGTATTGGTTGGAGAATTCTTCTTCCACTACAAGTACAACAGACGTGATCGGAAGGGATGTCACGATTTGTTCCTTCTAGGAATTCGGAAGGAGGAAATCATCTGACAGTTCACTCGACGCTTCAAGCAAGAGTTAGTAGATGTAGTTGGTGCCAACTATCAAATCGTCATCAAAGATTACAAGAAGGCGTACAGTACGATCAAAGAGGTGTGTACGGTTCCTTGGTCAAGAGACCACCAAAGACTCGGAAGGACTGTATGATCAAGTGGAAGAATATGCTCGAGTGGAGGATGATTTCAAATCTCGAGAGACGAGATATGTTACCAGATCATCCAATCATCCAAATTATGGGAGGAAAGACAAGTCAAAGAACCATTCGAGCGGTCAGCACAATGATCGGGGTGAAGTCCGGGAGAACAACCAAGGTGAACGAATGAAAACTGGATATCAGAAATTTCATGATATTAAGCTGACACCTTTAAACATATAGCTTCCAGAGTTGTATGAGAAAATCAGCAAGGATTTGAGCCCCCCTCGTCCTTTGCCAGCAAAGACACGTGATAAACGTGATAGGAGCAAATACTGCAAGTTCCACAAAGACCATGGTCACAAACCGAGAATTGCTGCTCTTTACAGATCGAGGTCCAGCGAATGATCGACGCTGGAAAGCTACAAGAGTACATGAAAAATGATTTTGGGAAAGGTCCTAGACAGTTTTGCATAGCACATGTGATTAACACACATGTGATTAATATCAGTCACGCCGAGATACATTCAATGAACAGGCGGGCATCGGAAGATGAGACCAGGAGAAAGATTAGGCAGTTAAAAGAATGGTACTTGAGAAATCACATCGATTTTGTCAGTGGCAATGGAGCACAAATTCGGGAGCTTGGATGCACAAAGATCGAGTTCTCTGAAGCATACATGATAGATGTATATGCTCCACACAATGATGTTATCGTTATAACTGCTTGGATTACCATGTTTCGTGTACACCGGATTTTAGTGGATACAGGAAGCTCAGTGAGCGTGCTGTTTTCAGGAGCTTATTCCTCTATGAATCTGCCACATGACTTGATCGAGAAGGATGAAAATCCAATTATCGGTTTCAGAGGCGAAGTTACAAAGGCGATTGGAAAAGTGAAGATACCTATAACAGTGGCTGACAAGTCGGTTTTGGGTAATTTCTTATTACTTGATTGTCGAGCTCCTTACGGTGCGATTGTAGGTCGAGACTGGCTGCACGAGATCGGTGCAGTCACATCATCATATCACCAGTATTTTAAGTTCATTTCCCCTAAAGGAGTCGTGAAAATTAGGAGTAACCAGATGGCCGCCCACAAGTGTCACAAGAGTGCTATGGACGAGTATAAGAAGTCTTAGAGGGAACCAAATCATATGAGTCGAGCAAAAATAGCAATTACAGAACCCTCTCCCAGGTAATCATATATGGGAGAGGACGCAGATGAACCCCTAACAGTTGAGAAACTGATCGAGGTCCAGATTGGAGATGAGGAGCACAAAACAACGTTCGTATGGGCAGATCTGCCTGCACATGAACCTGATGGTTTGATTACATTGCTAAGGGCAAACGCCGACGTTTTCGCATGGAGTTTCGATGAGATTCTCGGATAAATCCGAATATAGCCTACCACGGGATGAATATCGATGAGAAGTTCCATCTAGTTCGTCAAAAACTCAGGAATATGGCGAAAGGAAAAAGATGGAGTTATTGCAGAAGTCGAAAAGCTGTTGGAAGTAGGCTTTATTTGACCAAGGCAGTATCCGCCATTGGTCATCTAATGTCGTACCGTTCCCAAAGAAGAATGGTAAAATTCGTATCTGTATCGATTTTAATGATCTGAATAAAGCATGTACGAGTGATCCATACCCACCGCCATGAGATAAGAGACTTGGTGGATGCAACCTCGGGTATGGGAGACTGTCATTCATGGACGGTTTTTTAGGTATAACCAAATACCTTTGTTCGAGGATGATCAAGAGCATATTGCGTTCGTGATCGGACAGAGAGTTTATCGTTACACCGTAATGCCGTTCGGGCTAAATAACGCGTGGGCGACCTACCAGCACTTGGTAGACCATATGTTCAAGGATCGATTGAGAAGTCGATGGAAGTGTATATCGATGATATGGAAGGGAAATATGAGCAAAGGAATCGCATTTTCTTGATCTGCAAAAGACGTTTGATATCTTGAGGCAATATCGAATGAAGCTCAATCCAGCAAAATGTTCGTTCGGGCTATCCTCGGGGAAGTTACTTGGATACTTGATGATGCACAGAGGAATCGAGGTGAATTCGGAACAAATCAGAGCCATCAGAGAAATGTCATCCCCAAGAACGAAGAAGGAGGTCCAGAAGATAGCGGGACGATTAGCATCTTTAAATCGTTTCATTTCACGCTCGTAGGATCGATTCAAGCCATTCTTTGATGTTTTGAAGAAAGCAAGAATTTTGGTTATACTGGATGAGTGTGAAAAGGCTTTTGATGAGATCAAGAAGTATTTGTCAACTCCCTCAGTTTTGGTGAGTCCAAAAACTGGACAACCTATCGGAGTTTATCTGGCTGCACCAGAGAACGCTGTGAGTGCAGATCTGTTTGTTACGAATCCACATCAAAAACCTATTTACTTCGTCAGTAAATCCTTGACGGGGGCAGAAACACGGTACAAGAAAATTGAAAAGATAGCACTTGCATTGTTGCATGCATCTCGTCGCCTCAAGCCTTATTTCCAAGGGAGGCAGATCGTAGTCTACTCAGAATACCCACTGAAGAGAATCCTGGAACGTGCGATGATTCCACCACTAGCCATATGGTCCAATTTTCGGGGCGTATGAAATCAAGTACCTAAACCGTAAGCTGCAGAGAAAGGTCATGCCCTGGCTGCACTGCTAGCATATTTTCCTGTGGACGATATAGAAACGGTTATTGGAGAAGAAGATAAATATTTCAAACCTATAGAATCAGCCACCGATCAGATTAGGAGCGAGTCCGCAATGGAGGTTGATACACCTGAACCATTATGGACCGTATTTACTGATGGGTCATCAAATGTTGGTGGAGATGGAGTTGGATGCGTCATCCTTACTCCCGAAGGTTCGAGGATCGAGAAAGCGACCAATCTTGGTTTTCAAGCATCTAACAATGAAGCTGAATATGAAGCAGCAATTATCAGTTTAAAGGATGTCAAACAGTTCGATGCGAAGAACGTGAAGTTGGTAACTGATTCCATGCTAGTAGTTAACCAGTTTCTGGGGACCTATAGAGCCAAGGAAAAAAGGATGGCCTTATATTTGGACTGTATGAAAGAGATGTCAATTGAGTTCGACCAATTCTCTATGGGGCAGCGACCACGGTTGGAAAACAGCCACCCAGATGCTTTAGCATATCTTTCTTCCGCAGTCGAAACTGATACCACCGATTTCGTTGTAGTGGATTACTAGGAGTTACCTAGCATCTCCAACAGCCACTTTGTTCGGCTCTCGAGCACGCTAGTGGGGAAAGAGGGCATCTACATCAGCACAAGGAGATACTGAGAACGTCGACAACAATATGGATGTTGACAGTCAGTGACAAATAATTCAGGCAATCATGTTGAAAACGTTGCAGACTGGCATCAACCTTACATCCAGTATTTGACAACCGCGAACTCCTGAAGATGAGAAACTTGCTGCAAAGGTTAAAAAGAATTCATGGAGATACTCAATGATCGAAGGACTGTTATACCGCAAACCTGTAGCTTTGGATACATTTTTACGATGCGTATCAGCCGAGGAAGGACAACATATATTGGCAGAGGCTCATAAAGGAATATGTGACAGTCATTCTGGAGGGCGCAGTCTCGCGCACATGATACTTACCCAGGGATATTTCTAGCCATACATGCAGAAATAAGATAAAGAATACGCGTTGTAAATGTGTGCCATGCCAAGAGTACGCTTCAATTCCGAAAAAGACCGCCAACGAATTGCATCCAGTTTTTAGTCCCTGCCATTCTCTATATAGGGGTTAGACATCATAGGACCGCTTCCTAAAGCTCCTGGAGGCGTTAAATTCGTACTACCCATTTCACCAAATGGGTCGAAGCAGTGGCACTGGTACACGTTACCAGACATGATGTGAAAAGTTTCATATGGGAGAATAGCGTCTGCAGATTTGGAATCCCAGACGCGATAATATCAGATAATGGGAAGCAGTTCGATTCTGGGGTGATCAAAGACTTTTGCAAGAACCTGAATATTCACCACAACTTCTCATCTCCTTACTATACTTAGAGCAACGGGCAGGCAGAAGCGACCAACCTCGTTATTATGGACAATCTCAAGAAACGGCTGGAGAAGGCAAAGGGAAAATGGACAGAAGAATTCTCTGGAGTCTTATGGTCCTATCGAATAAACCCAAAAAGATCCACTGGATTTTCACCATTTACATTGGCATATGGGACAGAGGCAGTCATACCTACCAGGTACATCTTAAGACTACCAAAACTAGTGTTGTCAAATCTGGGAAAAACGACAACATATTGCTTTAGATTAAGTGTTGCTGGAAGAACAAAGAGAAAATTCCTTGCATCAGTTAGTATGATACCAGCAGGCAATCAAGCTGAGATATGATCGCAAATTCATAGAAAGGTCATTCAAGACAGGGGAATATGTCTTGAAGAAAACCCGAGCAGCCACAATGGAACCAAACTATGGGAAGCTCTGAGCAAACTGGGAAGGTCCATACATAGTGGACAGGCCAGCATCTCGTGGTTCTTACTACCTAAGGAACATCGACGGTACTCAAGATGGTGAGCCACAGAAGCCGTGGAATTCGTTCCACTTGAAGAATTTTTATCATTAGAAGTAGTTTCAAATCCTGTTGTGCTGCGCTCTTTTTCCTTTATGATGATTTTATCCCACTGGGTTTTCTACGCAAAGGTTTTAACGAGGCAGCTGTTGTTGAGAAGTAGGTATTTATCTTGTTATTTCAAATTCAGAAATTTAATACAACATTATTTTGGCATTCCAAACTTTATCAAAATTATTTGTGTTTGATTGAAAGCTGTTGCGAACGTTCAAACCCGTAGTCAGCCCTAACTGGTGAAACAACACAATTCGAATCTACTGTCAGCAACGTCTCTGGTACCTCACAGAAAGGGTGAATACACAGTTCGAGCATTTTTACCCTGTCCCAATTGTATCCCCGTCATAAGGGACAGCAACAAATGTGGCGAACATTTTCACCTGTCCAGGCATGTGAAAATGTACACATCTCAACTCTGCGCGCATCTTGAATAGCAGGACTGGACCCCTGTGCGAATTCAAGATAGCATAAAACTCAACTTTTCATTCCACGTGCGAGCAAAATGCAGCAGGGAAGTGCACCCTTGCATGAGCATACAACAACATGACGCGAAACATACTGGGGGCTAGTTATGTGTCATTATGTGATTTTGAAAGTTGTTGTAAAGTGGTAAGAAAGATGTCGTTCTCTTGAACTTGTGAAGGATTTTTTGAAAATTCAAATAAAACTAGAAAACTCAAAGAAGGTGTTATCAAGATTATAAAAAGCACCGAGACTCAGGATTCCACCATTGACCAATTAAGTAATTCAATCTAATCAATATTCATGCAAATTTTTGCGTTTGAAGTGATTTTAATTTATTGCCTCTAGTAGATTTTCGGAGTAACAATTGTATACATCAAGCATGAAACATCAAAAGTCTTAAACTAAGCATGCTCCATCAAAACGAATCAAAATCATTCAATAAAAATCAATTTTCCAATATTAGTTCCATGCAAATAATCATAAAAGAAATTGCAAAAAATAAATAAAATAGAAATATACCACTTTTTATGGAACAATGGCTTCCTCCGACGCCTCGGCTAAGAGGTTTAGCTCCTTATATTAATCATGGTCTCAAAATATTATTTTATGGTTCAAAAGTTGATTAAAAGGATGAGAAACAATAAAACAGACTGCTTCCAACGCTGTAATGGTGTTACATATAAGCTGTTACAGAAACTGTCGTAAGTACTGTTGCTTTGTCGCTGAATTTAAGACCCCGAAAACGACTGTCTTAAAGGGCATTTGTTCTTCGTGTTCTTGGTTTTGCAGCAGCAGAAACAAAACTCCAACTCGTGATTTCAACGCTCTGTTCTCTTTTAAACTTCCCCAAAAGTCTCCGTAACCTTCTATGACTCATACCCAACCTATATATACACAACAGCAACCCTAAAACTCGATTAAATCTCCTCTTTTCTTCGGCAGAAAGTCACAGAATTTTCCACTTTCCAAACTCTTCTCTACGCGTTTCTGAGCCGTACAGGTCACTCCAATTCCTTTATTAGATTGATATGAATCTCAGGGAAGATTATCTTTCCTCAAATCTCCCGTGAATCGCCAAATATTATCAAACAAAATCCCGTGAAACTTCACCTCCTGCGTTTCGCTCCAACACGATCATGCGGCCAAGTTGATTGATTGTAACACTTGTACCAGGCCTGTTAGGATCAGATAGGTCCAGTCCATCAAAAACCCGCGATTGAATCTCTCTAAATCCGCTGAAAAATCCAACTCCAAATCTGTTTCTCGCTGCACATGTTTTCCCGCCTTTTCTGAATTTTTGAATTCTTGAAGATGAGGTGCCCCCTATCAGTAGGGGTGCCATAAAGAGTGCCTTATGGGGTGTCCTGAGGGTGCCCCTTAGTAATTTGGGTACCCCTTATCCGTGGTGAGGGTCTGAATAGTAGGTGTCCTCCGGGCGCAACTTTTCGAGCCGATTTTTCCAAAAAATATTTATTGGCCAAAAATACCTACACGCACATACAACACCATAATAAGTACAAAAATGAGCACTATCAATATAAAGAATCAAAACAAATTAGACACAAAAATGTGTCCATCAAATACCCCCAAACCTATTATTTGCTAGTCCTCGAGCAAAAATAAAATAAAAACAAAATAAAATCCTAACTCACTGTCGCAGAATCGTCGATTGCATTTAGCGTATGCAATAAGCCTTTAAACCCCTAGGTGGCCCTAGTGGCCGAGTTTTAGTCTCGGGAGGGTTTACCGGAAGTGTACCCACAAAACCTTTATACCAGGACCCTAACTATCTACGCAGAACCTTGGAAGGCACTAAAGAATCTCCTTGGTTGGCATACTTATTGACTACGGAGGAAGTACCCCGATGCGAAATTCCAATTGTGTTACACGAGTTTGCACTCAAGCATACTAAAATTCATATATAAGTCACGAGCTCTACTCGAGATAGTCGCACTATGGACATCAATAGTTTGGAGTCAAAATTAATCACATGTATAGATCAAGAAGATGGATATAGAAAAACATAGATGGTTTTGATATTTACTAAGTGAATGGTGTTTCCATATCTCTGTCAAGGCCTCCGCCAAAATGAACCTATCCTAATGGACCTGAGATATCGGTCTGGACTAAGATCAACACGCTGGCATATACAAGGGAACCGGTGGTCGATAATCCTAACTCTAGGTCAACACAACTGGCATATATAAGGGTTCCAGTGGTCGACTTTATTGAATTTATTCCATTTGGTCAGATGGTCTGGTCTCACTTTCTTTTTTTTTTTTTTTTTTTTTTTTTTTTTGTATCTCAATCACTCTAATTCACTCTAGCATTGGTAAAAAATTGATTCGTGGGCCCCACCTAATCACTTAGAGAAACATAATTTAAAAAAACAAAATAAAAATAAAAACATAAGTGAAAAGGACTCAACGAGATATGGTGAAACTATCATGTTATTTCTTGCTTTTATGAATAGACTCTTTAGATGTTGCCATCTAATCGATTGGTTCCTCAACTCCTACAACCAAAATGCTTCCATCCACTTAGATTAGTTAGTGCCATCCTTAATAAACATAAATTTCTAGGCTATGGAGTTTATTTATTGTAACAAAAGGTAACAAAAGTTTCTACCCCACCCCCAAACTTAAATCTAACATTGTCCTAAATGTTTCTAATTAAAGAACAGAGACCAAAAAATATAAGTAACATGAGGAAATTGCAAAGAGAGAAGTCGGAAAGATAGTACCCGGGGTGAAGTATAACCAAAAACCTACAAATATAATATACAACATACAAACCGCCTCGATGGTCAATCAAGGTAAACGGGGTCCTCCGAGGAGGGACCTCCTCAACATCAGTTGTAGGTAAATGCTCTAAAAAGGGCTTCAATCGCTGACCGTTAACCTTTGAAGAACTACTACCATCTGGTGTCTCAATCTCAATAGCGCCATGAGGAAAAACAGTACGGACCACAAAAGGACTAGTCCACCGAGAGCGCAACTTCCCGGGAAATAGATGCAAACGAGTGTCATGCAGAAGAAATTTTTGACCTGGAGAAAATGACTTTAGTAAAATATTCTTATCATGCACAAGTTTCATTTTGTTCTTATACTCCTTAGCACTATCGTAAGCATCTCTACGAATCTCGTCCAACTCATTGAGCCGGAGCTTTCGTGGAGCTCCCGCCTTGTCAAGTGAAAAGTTTAAGTTCTTAATAGCCCAATAGGCTCTATGCCCTAACTCGACAGAAGGTGACATTCCTTGCCAAATACTAGGACGATAAGGTGACATTCCAAAGGTGTCTTAAACGCAAGACGGTAAGCCCATAAGGCATCAGTAAGCCTCGACGACCGCCCTTTCCTATTGGGATTAACTGTTTTCTCTAAAATACGATTAATTTCTTTATTGGAGACCTCTGCCTGACCACTAGTCTATGGGTGATATGGGGTAATACCATATTGTTTCATTAAAAGTGCAAACGGTATATTACAAAAGTGTGAACCTCCATCACTAATTATAGCTCGCGGTGTACCAAAACGTTGTAAGTATGTTCTCTTTCAAAACTGGACTACGACCCCGTGGTCATTTGTTATACACGGAACCGCCTCAACCCACTTAGACACATAGTCTACAACGACAAGTATGTAAACATAACCAAAAGAATTAGGAAATGGACCCATAAAATCAATTCCCACACATCAAAGACCTCAATCACTAAAATAGGGTTCAAAGGCATCATATTTCTACGGTAAATGGTTCCTAACTTCTCGCAACGCTCACAAGAAACACAATGACTATGGGAGTCTTTAAACAACGAAGGCCGCAAAGACCACACTGTAATATCTTAGCGGCCCAGTCTTCTTAGCACTAAAGTGACCCCACATGCATGTTCATGACAAAAGGAGATAATACCGGACTGGTCACTCTCGTATACATCTTCTAATAACTGGTCCGACAATACTTAAACAGATAAGGATCGTCCCAAAAGAAATGCTTAACCTCGGCTAAAAACCTAGAACGATCTTTCTTACCCCAATGTTGAGGCATTCAATGACCAGTAATAAGATAATTTACTATATTCGCATACCAAGGTGATTGGGAAACAGACAACAATTGTTCATCGTGAAAGCTATCCCTTATAGGAAGGGAATCATTAGGGGAACTAACAACTAGCCTAGACAAGTGGTCTGCTACTACATTTTCGGCACCCTTTTTGTCTATAATGTCAGGACAAAATTCTTGTAATAAAAGAATCCACCTAATCAATCTAGGTTTGGTATCCTTCTTAGACAAAAGGTATTTCAAAGCAGCATGATCAATATAGATTACGATCTTAGAACCTAATAGGTGGGATCTAAACTTATCCAAGGCAAAACACGATGGCTAACAGTTCCTTTTTAGTAGTTGTTAGTTCATTTAGGCATCATTCAGAGTTTTGCTAGCATAGTAAATCACATGAAGTAATTTGTTTTCTCGTTGACATAGCACAACACCTATAGCATAATCTGAAGCATCGCACATAATTTAAAAGGGTAGGTTCCAGTTAAGTGCCCTCGGACTATCTGGGCAGCGAGAGTGAGTAAATTCTTAAGCTTCTCAAAAGCCTCTAAACAAGCATAATCAAAGACAAACTTAACATCTTTTGCAAGCAAATTGCAAAGAGGTCTAGAAATCAAGCTAAAATCCTTAATGAATCGATGGTAAAAACCTGCATGCCCTAGGAATGACCTAATATCTTTTACGGTTTTTGGGACCTATAAAGTCTTAATAAGGTCAACTTTGGCTTTATCTACCTCTATACCCTTAGAAGAAACGATGTGCCCTAACACAATTCCTGATTTAACCATGAAATGGCATTTTTCCCAATTAGGCACTAAATTATTTTCCTTACACCTAGTCAACACTAATGTCAAATGATGCAAGCACTCATCAAAAGATGAACCAAACACGAAAAATCATCCATAAAGACCTCTCGAAACCGTTCTACCATACCAGAAAATATGCTCATCATACAACGCCGCTGAAAAGTTATAGGCATTACAAAGCCCAAAGGCATGCGTCTATACGCAAAGGTACCAAAGGGACAAGTAAAAGTGGTTTTCTCTTGGTCTTCTGGGGCAATAACGATCTAATTATAACCGAAGTAGCCATCTAAGAAGCAATAATGACTATGTCTAGCTAATCTCTCTAGCATTTGGTCGATAAAAGGAAGGGGAAAGTGATCCTTCCCTGTGACCTTGTTCAATTTCCTATAGTCTTTACAGACACGCCATCCCGTGGTCACTCGGGTTGGGATTAACTCATTATTATCATTCTGGACTACGGTGATACCCGATTTCTTGGGGACAACCTGAACGGGGCTGACCCACTTACTGTCTGAAATTGGGTAGATAATACCCGCATCTAACAAATTAAGCACCTCTTTTCGAACTACCTCTTTCATGTTAGGGTTTATTCGACGTTGCATCTCCCTAGAAGGTTTGGAGTCTTCTTATAAATGAATCGATGCATACACACACGTAGGAATTATACCCTTAATGTCTGCTATAGTCCACCATAAAGCTTCCTTATTGTCTTGAAGTACTTTTACTAGCCTACTTTCCTGATCACTATCCAAATCGGAAGCTATAATCACAGGTAAAGTCTTAGATGGGACTAAAAACACATACTTTAGAGTGTTGGGTAGTGGTTTTAGGTCTAACTTAGGAGGCTCTTCTAAAGAATGAATTAGGGTAGTCTCAAAAACTGGTAATGGTTCGAACCTATCTTTCCATCTATCAGTGTCTAACATAGGGGTAAAATCTAATAGAGCATTCACTTGTTCAATTGTGCTATCGTCATCAAAATCTTAACCAAAATGGGATAGACAGGTTTCTAATGGGTCCTCAGACAAGATGTTTGGTAATGACTCCTGAACTAAGGCTTCCATCATGTTCACCTCTTCAACACATGTGTCATCTAGCTCATAATGTAGTTTATCGACATTAAAAATATTCATCTTCATAGTCATATTACCAAAAGATAAATTCATCACACCATTTCGACAGTTAATGATCGCATTAGACGTAGTTAAAAATGGGCGACCTAATATCACAGGTATCTGGTTCTCTGGGGTCGGGGATAGGTTGGGTATCTAGGACCACGAAATCCATCGGATAAATAAACTTGTCGACCTCAATAAGAACATCCTCTATAACACCTCGAGGAATTTAACAGCACTCATCCCTAACCGCAATGTCATCCGAGTAGGTTTCATTTCACCAAGTCCTAGTCGTAAGTACACATGGTATGGAAGTAAGTTCACACCGGCTCCTAAGTCAAGTAAAGCTTTTTCTACCCTGTGTTTACCTATTGTACAAGCAATGGTACGGGAACCTGGTCTTTGTACTTTGGAGTTGTGGTGTTCTGAATGATTGAACTTATGTGACTAGCTACAAAGGCTTTCTTATGGACACTAAGTTTTTTCTTTCGCGTACACATATCCTTAAGGAACTTGGCATAAGCAGAAATTTGCCTAATTGCATCTAATAAAGGAAGGTTTATGGTAACTTGCTTAAAAACATCCAATATGTCATTAAAGTTCGATTCTTCTTTGTTGGTACTAATAGTTGGGGAAACGGGGGCTTCAGGCATTTAATCGGACCTCTCAGAACCGAATTGGAATCATCGTAAATTTTATCAGCACCTTCAAATATAGTGGTTTTCCTTAGGGTGAGATCCTGAGGGGTGAACTACAATATGTTCACTATCGGGCATGGTTACCTGATTGTCTACTACTCTACCACTCTTAATGGTTCTAATAGCATTCAACCGATTCGATGATGAACTCCTCAGATTGGGATTAGTCCGACTAGGGAACCTTCCGTTATCTCTTTCACTTAAGGTCTTAGCTATTTGGCCCACTTGAAGTTCTAACTTAGCAAGGCTCCGAGCATTAGTTTGAAATTTCCGTTGAAAACTAATTTGGTTTTGTGCTAACATATCCCGAGTTTTTGCTAACATATTAAAGAGTCCTCTAAGATAGTCGTTTTATTTTTACCGATAATTCTTAGTGTAACCAAAACCCGAGGGAGTATTAGAATTACTAAACCGACCTTGACTCTGGCCCTTAGACCACGAAAAGTTCGGATGGTTTCTCCAACCAGATTATAGGTTTCTGAATATGGGTTAAACTTTTGACGGTTATCAAATCTAGTGTTATTATAGAGAGCATTGGCTTGCTCTTCATTATTCTAGGCTTCCCAAAAAGGCTCCAATCTACCACTAGTGTGACCCACTTCTAAAGCTTCTAACCTTTTCGCTATTCCAGCAATTTTGGCATCTGATTCATAGCCTCCTTCTACCCTATTAACGTTTCCTCTGCCTAGAAGAATTGTTTTATGGGGTTCCCTATTATTTTCTCATTGTTGGGTATTTTCGGCAATTTCATGCAAATATGTCATCGCCTGATCAACGGTTCGGTTTTCAAACCCACATGTACACATAGACTCTACTGTGGTCGTAGTGGAATAATCTAAACCCTCATAAAGGATCTGAACTAACCTAACCTTTTCTAGACCATGATGAGGACATTGGGCTAATAAATCATTGAACCTTTCCAAATACCTATACAAAGATTCTCCCTCCTGTTGAGAAAACGTACAGATTTGCGTTCTAATAGACGATGTTTTGTGCCTAGGGAAAACTTGTTCAAAAAGGCAGATGTAAGTTGTTCATATGTTTCAATTGAACTTAAGCCAAACTATATAGCCACGATTTGGTTTTATCTTTCAAGGAAAAAGGGAATAACCTGAGTTTTAAAGCATCATCATCAAGGTTTCTAATCTTTAGGGTACTACAAATTTCCTCAAAGTCTCTAACATAGAAATAGGGGTTTTCATTTTCTTTCCCTAAGAAGATTGGGAGCAGCTGTAAGGTCCCAAGTTTAAGTTCATAAGTTGCTTCCGTTTCAGCTAACCTGATACATGAGGGACGAGTAGCCCTAGTCGAGTTCAACAAGGCTTTTAAAGTTGCCATTTATGGCACTATCGGAATTTTAGGGATTGTCTCCTCAAACTGACGTTCAAAAACGGACTCTTCAAAAATTGGACTTTCTAAACTGAGGTAATCGAGACGCTTAGAACTACTAGGTTTCTCTTTAACAAATCTACCTAGGGCATCTCTTTTACGTTCAGGCATACAAAAGAATTAGGAAGGGGATTATATGCAATCAGAAATCAAGGCCGACTCAACCAGAGCAAACCTACAGATTTTTAGCAAACAAAAAGCATGATGGCCCCACTTAGATTGTTTCTAGACCATCTTCTAATCCTTCGAAAGGGAATTCGTTACAATTTAAGCAAACCCCTCTGGAAACAATCAGAGTCAAAGTAAGTTGAATAGAGGCGAGGGAAGCTCGATGGAGCTTTGATACCCAAGGCCTCACCGGAATTACAATGCGGCGCAGTCACGCATTCAACTCACAAAAACCTTCATGAACTTCAAAGTATGCTTAAAATAGTAACCAATATTTTTCGAATAACTTTCTTATTAAGCTCGTTACCCTATCGGTCTTGTTCTAGTCAAAATTTTAAGGCTTAGGTTCGCGTAGGTTACGTGTTCCTAAGGCGGGCAAGAAGAGAACGGTGATGAAATCCGAACCCTTATCTTGTATGGCCGAGTGCCTTGCCTTTACTAGAAAAATAAATGTCCGTATTCAAATTCTCAACATATAAGCATACTAAGGAGTCCATTAACTCCGATTGGGGATTCGCGAGTGTTTAGAGTCTTACCTCCCGTTCTAGACGGGGGATGAATCGGTTGTAGTCGACTCGGGCTACTGACTCCTATGTCAGTGTACGAACCCAAGGTGCAAAGAAAATATCGTAATTGTCCTCCTTCTCTACAAAGAGTTTATATTTAAAGTACCCTTCCGTAGGGTAAAAAAAAAAAAATAATGTCCAAAGTCCAAAAAGAAAAGAAAAATTACAAAAAAATAATAAACCCTAATACAATTTTTTTCTTTTTTTTTTTAAATAAACAAACCCTAAAAATAAAATATCTAAAATAAAATCGTCTTCTTTCTGCTCTTTTCGCTTTAATCTTTCGCTCCAAGTCTTTACGAAACCACCAGACTCCTTGGCTCAATTTTCTTTATGATCCAGAATCTGTAGACAAAAGATAAATACCCAAAAGCGTAAAAAAGAACAAAAATAATAAAAAAAAAAAAAAACTAAATCTAAAACCCTAAAAACAAGTCCGCGTCGGCGGCGCCAAAAATTTTATGTGATTTTGAAAGTTGTTGTAAAGTGGTAAGAAAGATGTCGTTCTCTCGAACTTGTGAAGGATTTTTTAGACTTAAAATCAAAACAAAAAATAGAAAACTCAAAGAAGGTGTTATCAAGATTATAAAAAGCACCGAGACTCAGGATTCCACCATTGACCAATTAAGTAATTCAATCTAATCAATATTCATGCAATTCTTTGCGTTTGAAGTGATTCTAATTTATTGCCTCTAGTAGATTTTCGGAGTAACAATTGTATACATCAAGCATGAAACATCAAAAGTCTTAAACTAAGCATGCTCCATCAAAACGAATCACAATCATTCAATAAAAATCAATTTTCCAATATTAGTTCCATGCAAATAATCATAAAAGAAATTGCAAAAAATAAATAAAATAGAAATATACCACTTTTTATGGAACAATGGCTTCCTCCGACGCCTCGTCTAAGGGGTTTAGCTCCTCATATTAATCATGGTCTCAAAATATTATTTTATAGTTCAAAAGTTGATTAAAAGGATAAGAAACAATAAAACAGACTGCTTGCAACGCTGTAATGGTGTTACATAGAAGCTGTTACAATGGAATCAAGTATGTAAACTGTCGTAAGCACTGTTGCTTTTTCGCTGAATTTAAGACCCCAAAAACGACTGTATTGAAGAGCCTTTGTTCTTCGTGTTCTTGGTTTTGCAGCAGCAGAAACAAAACTCCAACTCGTGATTTCAACGCCCTGTTCTCTTCTAAACTTCCCCAAAAGTATCTGTAACCTTCTATGACTCATACCCAAGCTATATATACACAATAACAACCCTAAAACTCGATTAAATCTCCTCTTTTCTTTGACAGAAAGTCACAGAATTTTCCACTTTCCAAACTCTTCTCTACGCGTTTTTGAGCCGTACAGGTCACTCCAATTCCTTTATTAGATTGATATGAATCTCAGGGAAGATTATCTTGCCTCAAATCTCCCGTAACTGCCAAATATGTATCTCATGGAAGATTTTTCCAAAAAATATTTATTGGCCAAAAATACCTACACACACATAAAACACCATAATAAGTACAAAAATGATCACTATCAATATAAAGAATCGAGACAAATTAGACACAAAAATGTGTCTGTCATGTCACCTCAACCATTTGGGGGCGAGATATGTAACACTCCAGCGCAATCAGTATAAAGAAGCCATTATTTCTGATTCCTTATTTGAAGTCATCCCAAATGTTGTCACTATAGAAGATCAAAGAAAACTGGATTCTATTCCTGAAGAAGAAGAAATAAAGACAACTATCTTTGATATAGATCCTGAGAGTCCACCTGGACCAGATAGTTTCTCTGGGATGTTCTATAGAGATTGTTCGGAAGTGATTAAACAAGATTTAGTGGATGTTATCCAATTCTGCTGGAAAAGAAGATTCACCCCAAAAGGCCTTAACTCCAATTTTTTGACTCTCATTCCTAAGGTACAAAGTGCAAAAAAAGCTGCTCTGTTTAGACCTATTGGATTAAGTAATGTATGTTTCAAAATATTTACAAAGATTATCACTAACAGGATGAACTTATTAATGCCTAAACTGATTTCTCCTCAACAAGTTGGCTTCATTAACGGGAGAAATATCCATGAAGAAGTTCTTCTAGCATCTGAGCTTGTGAATGAGATGAGATCAAAAAGAATAGGTGGCAATGTTGGTTTAAAATTAGATATCTCTCAGGCCTATGACACTGTCATCTGAGAGTTCTTATTCTTGGTCATGCAGAAGTATGGTTTCTCTCAAGAATGGTGTGGGTGGTTATAGACTTTATTTCAATCAGCCAGAATCTCAATAATGCTAAATGATGGACCATGTGGCTTCTTCTCAGTGGGTAGAGGCTTGAAACAAGGTGACCCACTTTCACTTATTCTATTTGTCTTAATGGAAAAAGTTTTAAGTAGGAGTTTAACAAATTTGGTAGAACAACAAAAGCTTCAGCCAATGGTTACAAGAAAAGGGATATCTCCAACTCACCTACTATTTACTGATGATTTTTTTATATTCAGTAATGGGAACAAAAGGGGTTTAGAACAGTTTAATCAATTCCTAAGTGAATACTAGCAAAGTTCAGGTCAGTGTATTAACAGACACTACAAGAAAGTGTGTCTATTGCCTCACTACTTCGCCACACATCCATGGATACTGTGGCACTAGGGTGGTTTTAGCCTCACTCCATGATAGGTGTTGCATTAAGTAAGACCTTTTGCCACACCTATGGATAGTTGAGGCAAAAAGTTACTCTTTTGCCTCATGCCAATTTTAACTGTAGCAATAAATCAAAATTTTGCCACGTCGATGTGGCAATATCTGAAAATAATATAATTAATAAAATGTTGAAAATAACTAAATGAATATATCGAGTTTTTAAAAACAGAAAAGTATTTAAAAGGCCCCAAAATTTGCCCACGCACCCAAATTTTTCGCATCTCCTCATAAATCACTTTCAGTTTTCTCTTAGAACCCTAGAAAATTACTCTCATCTTCTTCACGAAATTATCTTCTTCAACTTAAACAAACGACTCGTTTACTCAAAGATATACAGTCTTGAATCACACAAAGAAAAGACTCGAAATCCCTAATATTCTCAATCAGATATCAAAAGGTAAACCCTAATTTACCATTTCTCAATTATCAGTACTACACTCCGTAGATTATCCTACTATTTTTCTGAATCATATTTTTACCTAGAGATTTACACAGAACTTCGGATTAATTTGGGGGCTTTTATTTTCATCGCTCTCCAAAAAATATATAGCCGGTTAGTTTTCTCATCCATCTCTCTCTGAAATTTATGTTCTGACGGTTTATTTTTTTTTAATTTGGGTTTTTGATGTTCTTAATTTTTCTTTCTGATGATGCAATTTTAATCAGAGTAAGTTTTCAATCCCTACGTTTTTTGTTTTAGCTAGGATTTATTTAGTAATTGGTTCTCATATTTGATTGTCAGGGCGTTGAATATGATTCTAAAAATTGTGGGCGATTCTTCCTGTGTTGCCCAAGTATAGCTGGATAGGAAATTCTATTGGATTTGGTTTTGGTTCTCGTGTTCACTAGATGATTCGCATTTTCCGTCAGAGATACTTAGTCCAAATCATTGGGCATGTGATAGTTCTCGTTTTGTATTGAATCAAACCGATTTCAATACCAAGGTATTACGTGGAACAAAAGATGATATTACCTTGAATTTTAAAATACACATAAGAAGAAAGAAAATTCTTTAAGTGGTTTGATCATGAAATATTAATAATCCCGTCTTTAGATTTGGATCAACTTATATTGTAGTTTCTTTTTGAAAAATGTTCTTGTATTCTGGTTTGTTTATTGTTCCATATCCATACGAATATGCTGGTGGACCTAATGAACTTAATTGCTTTTTATCAACTTTTATATGCAAAACATCAGGATTTTGAGGAACATAATCATATAAGAATTATTATAACCCATTATTTCTAAGCATATTCTGTTTGGCGGTTGTCTAGGTTTCTTGTGACTGGTATTTCAGCTTATAGAAAAAACTATTATGCTTTATGCGGGATGCAAAATCAAAAAAATGGGGAGCAAGGTCAGAACTATAATTCCTTAGATACTTGCATAATGTTAAATTGTTTCATTGAATGTCATTGCCTTTAGATGCATTATTAGCTAACAGTGTACAAAATGCTAACATTTTTCTGGGGCGCTTTTATCGTTAAAGAGAGATAGGTTTGAGGTGATACCACATATTTCATGATACTTTTTTCCACCTTAGGATTATACTTTTGTCGAAGTTGGTCACACCTTTTCTGTATCACGATCCAATAGAGACTAGGTGGTGTATCATGATGCAACTGTAATTAACTCCATTATGTGCTAGCTTACTAGTGTCATGTTGCATCATCTATTTTGCCTGTTTGGTCCTTCATTATGTCCTTCATGGGAGTGCCTTGAATTTCTACCCATTTCCCATATAATGTACAAGATGTGATTCTAACTGCGTTGGGTGATTAAAAATTAGTAGGTTTCTAGAATTACTACAGTAGCAAGTTCATCTCATGCAAGAGATTAGCTGGTCGTCGATAGTTATGTTCTGAATCCATAGCATCATATAGGATGCCTTCCTAATTGCGCAATGTTCTAGTTGTTTTCTGATGGATTTGAAACTAAACATGATACATTTTTGTGCAATCAGCAATTACATTTCAGTAGTTGGCTATATTCTGTTTTCCGCACAAAATTGAGTAGCTACACTGACAAGAACAAGTTATAATCAATGGTCAACAATAGATGTTAAATCTTGTGTGCTTGTAGGAAATTCACATTATCTTTGAGTTTTCCAAAATATAAAAGTTGCTCGTGAGATCTAAGACTCTTTTCCGCTAATTCAATTTTTCCTGCTAATAGTTTTTTTTTAATGATTATTCTTGTGATTTCACCTTTATAATAGTAGACGAGACCAAGCAAGTTAGTTGTTGGAGCACATTTTCAAAGTGTGAAGACCGTATATGCGCAAATGGAGGGAAGTGGACCATAAGTTTTCCTGTAGGAAATCTGATACATCTTGGATGTACATGGTACGACAAAGATCCATGTTGAATTATCATTTACTTTCTTGTGTCCGATAAAATGTTGTGTAGTTTTTCAGTATCCCTCCTCAACTATGATTAAAAAAGTTTGATAATGGTGATGAAATATGCGGAATCAAGTTGTTAGTGTTGTGGATAAAAGGTGAGAAATTATCTCGTATGGATCAAAAATGCTACAAATGAAATGCACAAGTAAGCACTATCATCTTAAACGTAGTGTTTGCGTCTTTGCGTGAAATCATCCATCATTTTCTTCTCTAAATTCGTGATCCTATCCCGAAAACTTGTGCTTAGATCCAATGTCTTACCAAAGAAAATATCGCTTCATATTTTAATGACGGATTCCCCCTTCAAGCTTCCATTAGACATGATGATTCTCACATTTCTTGATGTTATCTTTTCCAATGGCCTTTATTTTGATTTGTTTAGCAGGTGAGCGCGTGGCCTAGTAATGAGATCCGGAAATGGTTTACTACGATGTCTACGAGTGGATTTAGTATCGATGTCTAGTTTTATGATACTTCTTACATCTCAAGCTTCATTCCATTTGACATGATAATTCTATATCATTGCTTGATTTTGTTTTTCCTTGGTGTTGTTTGTTTCATTTGATTAGGTGAAAGCAGGACTAGGAATGGAAGGTGGGGATGAGATTTATAATGGAATAGGTCTACTTTGAAGTATTAAGTGGTGTTCTTTTTCCTTGGTGCTGTTTGTTTAATTTGATTAGCGTGGAAGCGGGGACTAGGAATCGACGGTTGGGATGAGATTTAGAATGGAATTTTGAAGTATGAAAAGTTTTAAAGATTTAGAGTGAGGTTAATGTTAAAGTCCTAAATTGTAAATTAATTTGTTTTTTTTTCTTAGGGTAAAGATGGATTCACCACCATACTATGCAACATATACTTTTGACTTTGTAATGAAATTCCAATTCTATGTTTTAATTCGGGTTTTGTGCTTGAAACTCTTTTATGGAAACAATTTTACTGGGGTGCATGATTGCTTTGTTCCATAATTTGAATTCTTGCCACAGGCAAGATGTTTACTTATAAGGTATTGCAAAAGAATATTCATAGAAAATATAATTGAAAAAAAATCAGTAAAAGAACACCTTTTTGCCGCATCTATATTGCTTCAGCAGCAGGTGTGGAAAAATATTTTCAAATAAAATAAAGTAAAAAATAAAAATAATAATTAAATATGAAAATATGAAAATACCATTTTGCTCACTTTGTTGCCTCACCATCCGGTGTGGCAAAACCCATCCTATAGCCGCATGGCAAAAAAGGTGTGGCAATAACTTCCTTGTCACACAAAGTTTGTTGCCACATGGTGTGGCAAAGGTTTTTATGTGGCAAAAGGCTTTGCCACATGAAACATGGGTTCTTGCGACATGGTTGAGGTGTTGCAACACATCAATTTTCTTGTAGTGAGACAAAAGAGCAAGTGTTTTGTTGATGGGACAAGCAATTCAATAAAAGCTATGATAGCTAATTTATTTCACATGGAACTTTCAACTTTTTCAGACAAGTATCTTGGAGTTATTCTAATGCCTGGGAGAGTAAAATCATCCACTCTATGGTCAATGGTAGAAATGCTTCAAAGTCATCTAGCTTCATGGAAAGGTAAATTATTATCTTTTCATGATAGAATTTTCTTAGTAAAATCTATCCTATGTCGTATACCAATATATAACATGTCCTGTCTACAAATGGCCTTCTTCCATATCAAAGTTATAATTAGAATTTTCTTATGGACTCGGAGATGTCGAATGTAGAAAGTATTCTACTTTAGCTTGGAACAAAGTTTATACACCTTATGAAGAAGGTGGTTTAGGTATAACAAGATTATAAGTGATTAATAAACTCTCCTTATGAAGAAGATTTGGAGGATTTTACATTCTCAAGAAGACTGGGCAATGTTTTTTTGCTAGCAAATTTAAAGATAAGTATGTGTTTGAACCCTTAATATTCTACATAAGAAATGGGCTTACTTAGGCCTAAAATGCTATTCTCTTTAGCTAAATATGGTTCATTGGGCCTAATAGGCTCCTATTGTTAGCCGACTAACGAGGCCTCACAAGCATAATGCATAAGAAGCCCATATGAAAAACACCCAAATTAAGGCTAAGCAGGTGCCACATCATTTGGAGAACCAACTAGTTGGCGCTACTTCAGAATACCACATCAACAAAAGCGAGTGCCACGTCATCATACTTATCTGTGTTTCATAATGCCACGTCAGTAGGGTTATTGACGTGGCAGGCGCCATATCGACAACGTAAATGCCATGTTAGCAGGGTGATGATGTGGAAGGTGCCATGTCAGCAAAAGTGAGTGCCACGTCAGCATACTTATCAGTGTTTCATACTGCCACGTCAGCAGGGGTGATGACATGGCAGACACCACATTAGCAACGTAAGTGCCACGTCCGCAAAAGCGTGTGCCACGTCAGCCTTTGCATCAGCATCAAGATCTGACTAACGGTAACAAAGATATTTCGTCGATGGGAATATTCCGTTCAATTAACGGCAAGAATAAATTTGCCACGTCATCCATTTGATCTAGTCAGCACTGCCTCGTTAGCACCAGCACACACACTTTCTTCGAATCTTGTTTTGTCCATAACTTATTTGCTTTAAGTCCGAATTGAGTGATTTTTGGCTCGTTGGAATCCTCTTTGAATTTCATATAGCTTGGAAGCAAAACATCCTACGCTCGAGAAACTTTTATGTGCACTTGGAGCAGCAACATGATCGAGTTCGAGGTTCGTGGATAATGACATGATCGAGTTCGAGGTCCGTGGATAGCGACATGATCCAGTTCGAGATGAGGATTGCTTAGACCCTTCACTATTTAGCCTTGCATTACATCGCAAGCACCTAAAGCCTCACCTTGCACGTGAACACATAAGTCTTGCTCTTATCGCAAGCATAAAATCTCGCCTTGCGCGCAAGTACAAAGACTTGCACCTTGACAAGCACAAAGTCTCTTCTCGAACTCGAGCCCAACGCCCAATGTTGGTCCAAAGTCTCGTCGAACCACGATCCCAATGCCCGATATTGGTCCAAAGACTCGTACTCAACACAAGCAATAACTAGTCTCCCCGTGCAGCAAGCGCTAGCCTTGTTACGTTGCGAGCAAAAAGCCTTGCCCCAGTCGCAAGCACACACACTAGCTCTCGAGCATCATCAAGTCCACCACGTGGAAAAAAGTCTCGCCTAGCATGTGAGCAAATTTTATTGCAGGGTATCACAGTTGGGGGCGTCTTTGTAATGTCTCTACTCACGCTTGGGGGCGAGTTACATCATTAACGATCGACGGAGAAGGATAAAGGAATTTCTTAACCCCCAACAAGTTGGAGCTTAAGAGGGGGCGATGTTTGTATCGTGTGTAAAATACACGGAAGGCCCGTAAATCAAGCCCGTGAAGGAACATTCCGAAGCTTCGAAGTCTTGTTGCCCAAGTTGCTTGCACATGAAGTTTACCTAATTTAAGGTTACATAAACACTATAAATACATGTATTATAAACCCTAATGGGATATGAAATCCCAGGTTAGCTAACCCAAGATTGTATCATGATCATCAATAAAATCACTCCCAATGGGATTCCTCCGTGGATGTATGCAACACTTGCCGAACCACGTTAAATTGTTGCTTTCTTATTTATTTTCTATCATCTTCTAGCCCTAATTTTCAACAATCATCATCAAATCATCGTGTTTAGTGCCTAGAATTATTTTTGGGTACAAACATAATGATTGGTAAATAAATATAATAATAATTTTAAGTGCAAGTTGATGGTTGCAAGTTAGATGCCTTTTAAGTTTAGGGACCACAAAATATGGAGTTGTTTGCCGGAACAGGATTTAAGAAATGGTGAAATTGTCGTACTTATTGTTCCAGATCGGAAATTCCAAAAATAACATTTTGGATTTTTAGCAACTGTTTAAAAGCTTTTTTGTCCTTGAAAATATACTTTGAACAACTGTTTTGGTCAAACGGGATTCATTTCCCATAAACGTACAACAAATGTATTATTGACCATTGACTATTCCAGTTGACTGACCCAAGCACTCGGGTGTACTCCTACTGGAGACTCGAAAAACGTACTATTAACCGTTGACCAAATAGTGTCGAATGTTGTTGACTCATAAACATGAGTCCAGTTGATTGGTCGATGTTTCGAGCGCACTATTAGTGCACTCCAATAAATCTTCCCACTGCATTCATTATGCAGTTGTGCGCTAGGACATGGGCGTCATTTTTTTGGGTCATATTTTCCCCTTTTGGTCATGTTTGTTGTTTTTGAAATTCAGCAGTACGTTGACCATATACGTGGAATTAAGCGACTTTTATGGTCATTTTTCGGCAAAAATCTCTAGCATATGACAACGGTTTCAAGTACAAGACGATGGTGGCAAGTTAGATGCCTTTTAAGGGATCGGCTTTTGTTATCTATAGGGCCAAACCAATAAGTGTAACACCTAATAATCCATAGACTTCATCTTCCTTATATTAGTAATTTTTGGAATAATTCGTGAAGAGAAGAACTCTTAATCTTATCAAATCCACAATAGGATAAGTAAAAGAAGCATAGTAAATCCTTTTAGGTTGGACACAAAACTTGCATTTTCTTAATAGTTATGATTTTATACCTCGACGATGTCTAAAAACTAATGCCACATAAGAAATATTGAAATTCAAGTTTGGAGAAGCTCTAAGCTTCTCCAACGGTCGTTGTGTGTGATTCCTAGGTGGCAACACATTTAGACATTTTCATTCCTATATTTCCTTAGAGTTTCTCCAATGGAATGTATGTGAAGATAAATGTTTAAGTCCACGTAGGATAAACATTCATTTTCCCTAAAAATCTTCTCCAACCGAATTTTTTAAATCAATGTGAAGATGACATGGCTTAATTTTTGTTAGACATTGTCAAGGTGAATGTCAAGTTTTAGACATTCACCTTGACAATGTCAACTATCCTAGTAAGTTTTTTGCTTCCAAAATTAATTCGAATATATTAAATAGCCCTCTTTAGGTGTAATAAAATCTAACATTTACTAAAAATAAAAAATTTATTTAATTCATAGAAAATCACCAACACCACCATTGGAGATGAAATGTTTTTTCCCCCATAAATTTAAGGACAAATTGGAATGAGGATGTCTTGTTTGGGTTGCCACCTAGGAAACACACACAACCACCATTGGAGAAGCTCTTAAGTTTAGGTGAAAAAAAGAATTCATCTCCAATGATGTTGCCTGTGAACCTTTTTCATTAAATGTAATTTTAATTTTTAGTAATTTAAATATTTTATTAGAACTAAAAATGGTTATTTTGTATATTGGAAATAATTTTAGTGAACTAAAAGCTTACTAGGATAGGTTGACATTGTCAAGGTGAATGTCAGTTTTAGACATTCACCCTGACAATGTCTAATAAAAACTAAGCCATGTCATCTTCACATAGATTTACGAAGTTGGGGTTGGAGAAGGATTTCAAGGAAAATGAATGTCTATCTCTATCCTACGTGGATTTAGACATTTATCTTCACATACATTCCATTGAAGAAGCTCTAAAGAACCCAATGGAACTGAAGACTCGCATTTTAGGAAACAAAAAGCTAAGAATTTAATAGTTGACTGGTCATTATTGAGACAAGGATCTAAAACTACCGACCAACATATATGTGACCCTTATCACAAACTTGATCCTGACTAAAATTACAAAGTGCACTGCGCCCATAATCTTTGCTCCCTCACTACTCTCTTGGAGTTATGATTGCTAGCAAAGGATTGCGCTTTGGAGTTATATTTTCTTCTTCTGTTCCTAGTTCCAAACTCCACTTGAACTCTTGAATACATCTAGCAATAGTAGTGCAAGTAATTGAAAGTCCCTGCAAAGCTCCTGGACAGACTCTCTTTCCTCCTCCAAATGACATAGTTTTGTAAAGATCCTTTGGGTCATGTTTACTGTCTAAAAATCTCTCGGGTTCCCATTTCTCCGGTGAGTTCCATTGTTTCTTGTCCATATTACAACCATAAAAATTAACGGCAATCTGAAACCAAAAGCTTAAATACTAAATTTGATATCATAATTATTTTCATAATTGCAACAAGAAGACAAATAAATTCTCAGGTTTCCATTCGTCCAATTACCTGAGTTCCAGCAGCAATGTCATATCCTCCTAGTTGAATATCTTCATGTACATATTTTAGAGTACCAACCGGAATTGGGGGATAGCGTCTCGAGGTTTCATGAAATACAGCGCCCAAGTATGTAATCCCTGAATACTGCTCCTCGGTGTATTTGTTGTTTCCACATACCTTTTCAATTTCACGGTAGAGGTGATCCTGATGAATCAATTAGATACAACTCATGAAAACCAAAATGCATATAGAACAAATGAATGAGGAGTAAATTATGATAAATTACCTGATACTTTAGATGTCTTGCAAGTTCATACATGGCCCATTCTGTGGTTTGTAATGTTGTTTCGGAACCCACAAAAAGGGTCTCCCAAATCAACATACTCAATTGTGTTTTTGTAAGAGCTTTTCCTTCGGACATCAACTGATCCAGAAAGCAGTTTATTCCCCTGTCAAATTGAAGTTACTCCTTGTAATAACAATGCAGTACATATGTCCGGATATAAGTACTGGTGGGTTTATTTAAAATATTGGGTAGGAGATGATGGGGCGAGAGTATTTACTCTCCCGAGGAAATCCTTTTCTGTTGCTCCTCAATAAGTGTTTTCATCACTTCTAGCCTGCGTGCCTCCATCCGTCCAATTTCCATTTCAAAGCTTTTATTAGGAACCCATTTCATATAGGGGAAAAAGTCTCTCCAATCAACTTCAGCTGCTCCTCGTTGGGGATCCGATACTAAACCTTATAGATTTCATCTCTTGACAAAGTTTCACCAAGCCCTCGATGTACTTTGAAGACCCTACTGCATCCATTCCCAGTGCCTAAATATTTCCAGTTTCCATAAATTACTTTTTCAATATGATTTTTCAAAATTCTGTCAACAAATGCAATGAAGAATTAACATTTAATAAGAGAAGAAGCTTACTTGTTTCAAAGTTAGACCAAAGACTTCGGTTTGGAATAACATTCTGAAGTTTACAGGTTCGAGAGGATTTTCCTTCACGTGGGTTTGTAAGCGACGCACCATGTTATCCACCATGATGTCTCTGTGTGCACGATGTCGTCTCTGAGCACCAGATCCCAACATGTGAGTGACCAGATGCCGTCTTGCCATCTTATGATATTCATTGGAGTCACTTGTTACAATAGTATTTCTTGTAAGTATATTCATAGCGTAGGTATGCTTCCTCTTTAAAATAGATGAGAATCGATTCACTACTGCCTGTAAAAGTAAAATTAGCATGCAATAATGAATTCGACGAGCTTAAACTAGTACTCAATCTTAATATGATCCACGTTCGAACCTCTTTGACAACTTCTGTGCTATTGAGGACAACAATAGTAGAAGCTCCTGCTTTGATTGAATAAATAGGTCCATAAATTTCTGCCCAGTTTGCAAAAACCTGATGAGTTATCTTATCTTTTAGCTGCAGTAGATTTCCGATCAATGGTAAGCCAGCAACCACTGCAGAAATTTCACAACATCAAACTAAATCAGGGTTATATTTTTCTACTTTATATAAATATAAAAACATCAATGAAATTATGGTTACTAGAAGAACATACCTGGAGGAGATGAATAAGCTCTTGACAGCAGCTTTTTAGTTCTGATCGTTGATTTAGGAAGATAGCGTTTTAGGAAGATCATCGAAACAAAACCTATAACCAAGGTGATGATTAAAGGTATAACAAGGAAATGATTTGGATGATTAGTTTTTTGAAGAGATTTTGTGAACGACCACATAGATAAACTCATACTCTCAAGTCTTAAAAGTCCACTTTGTTGTGGATATCAATGAAGAATGAAATATTTAAAGTAAACGAGTCCTGTGATGTGTAGAATTTTTGTTGGTATTGTATTTTGCCATTCTCTAGTCAAACCCTAGTTAGCAATTCCGGGTACGGGTAGTAGTTCGGGATGGCATACATATGGGAATTATATGGATTCGGATAGGTCGGATTCGGTCAAAAATCCGGTCAACGGTTCGTTGTTCGGACAATAGTTCTAACGGTATACGTGACGTGCATATTCGCTTTATAAATGTGGGTTCAGATTTCAAATTCAGCTTACATATATGATAAATTGATCAAAGATATGACCTTATTACGAGACTAATAAGAAGGAAAAAACATTTAGCGTGATTATTTAACAAGAAGTAAACAATTTAATCTCATAAATGTATTACAAAACGAATTTATAGACTTTTAAACAAAAACCAACACATAAAACACTAGTTAAACAACTACCAATAGAAAATTTTAACTGAATAATTGTATTTAAATATAAAGTATATACAAAATCAAACAAAACTAATCCGTCGAGAGTTACCTACGGAGAGCGAGGTTGGGCGTTCGAATCTAGTTCTAAGCATCATTCGGATTCGGCCCGCTGACACGTCGCGAATCATTCGTGAGGTCCATATAATCTGGGAACTAGGTTCGGAGTTCAAATAGTTCGGAAGTATCATTCGGATGGGGTTAGTTCGGATACGTTCGCGAATCATTGGGAAATGATTCGGAGAATTACTAACTAGGAGTCAAACTACCCATAAAAGAGTAAAAATTAGTCTGAAACTAAACTAGTCTTTTATTGAGCCGTAAAACTTAACTAGCGTGATGTGAATCATATCGGCTCGAGTTAGACGTCAAATGTAACTAATCATTTACTTATTCATAATTTATTATATTATTGATAATATAATATTTCTTAAATAAAAATTAGAAAATAATTAACCATTATTTCAGAAAATTAGAAGGAATCCTAGCAACAAGCTAGGCTCCAACTCTTATTCATTAGATTTTTGAGAAAAAAAGTTACAAAAAAGTACGAGAAATTTGCAAGAAATTGGAAGGGAGTCGAGCAACAAGCCGTGCTCCAATCCCTCTTTGAATAACAACCCCTAATCTATGGAAAGGGAAATCTCCCACTCTGACATTCGCATCATGACTAGCCATATAATTTCGTAGTCTTTTTAAAAGTTTTATAGTACCTCCACCGAGTTCTCCAGAGTAGTGAAAACAAGATCACCAAATTCAAGCCCAGTAGCACACTTTTCCAGATAATTTTTTTTTTCCTGATGTCTGACTTGAGGTCTGGCTCGGCTCATACATATGAATAGGAGGTATTTGGACCAGGTATCACTTTGAACCAAAAGCTAGAAAATAAATAATTCTGGGTCTGCAAATGTTTTCTGTAAAATTAAACTATGATGTAGCTGAAAAATCCTTTAAACCATTATTACGTAGCTGAAAAATCCTCTATGACGTAGGTTGCTAAAAAGAGATTCACGCATTTGAAAGAAATTTGCCTCTTACATAGTTATTATTATTTATTTATTTTATTTTATTTTTTATCGATCAAAGAGGATGGAAGAGAGAGTTGTCTCTTTCGTAATGTTTCATGGATCTTATTCATTTGTTCTTTGGTCTCTCTAGTCCCTAAAAACTAAAGTCTTTTTGGTCCCTTCTTTCTCAACACTTTTGTTGGAAAATTGGCAGTAAAACAGGGTGAAGAAAAGAATGTTGTATTAGGGTTCAAGGCTCTTATGAAAGATTCTTTTCGACAATTATTCGACCCTTTCCCAATTGAATTGGCGAGTACAAACAAAGTCAATTGAATATTGCCGTCGTGATACTTGAAGCCCCATAACGGTTGTTGGATTCAAAGCTTGTACGACCTTGATCCAACCAAGAACACACTGGTTTTGTTTCTGATGATGCTTATAAGAAAGAAAAGAGAGAGAGTTGAGAGATGTATTTTGAATGAAACAAGTCTCCTATTTAAAAAGGAAATCACACCCTTTGGAGATGACTCTTCATCTCTACAGCCATCTTTTCAGAGTGAACAGGCGCGTCTCTTCCTTCAATGCGTATTGGAGAAACGAGTTTTCTGTTCAGGTTTTCTAACTGATAATAGAAATGTTAGAACAACTTTTACTTTGAATGAATCAAGCGAACATGAACGCCTATAATATATCGAAGATGACGAACTAGATGACGTCACCGAGTCACAACATAAGTGTGAAGATCCACGCGGCAGTAAACAATCCGTGCGGCAATATTAAATTCCAAGCGACATTGACGCGCTTCAGATCCGAAAATATGGGGTTTTATTAGCTGTCCTCCAATATGTAAACTCCTATAAAAGGAGCCAAAGGCCTTTGTAGAGAGAGATCATTTTAGTGAGATGAGATAAGGCCTTTGTAGAGAGAGATCATTTTAGTGAGATGAGATAAGATATTTAGGAGAGAGAAAGTTATTTGCTTCCCAAGTTGGGTTTCCATTCACATATTTTGTATTTGATCTATCTTTTAATAAATGATTTCGAGTTCTTCCTATGATGTCTTGAATAGAGTTTGTAGATCTTACTCGGGTGTCGTTGTAGGATTTCCTACAACCACGTGATTTGTGCTTTCTTCCGGTTTTCCTAGTTTCATAATCCAGTTAAACTCTTGAATACACCTAGCAATAGCAATGCAAGCAATGGAAAGTCCTTGTAAAGATCCAGGACATACTCTTTTTCCTCCTCCAAATGACATAGTCTTGTAAAGATCCATTGAATCAAACTCACTATCTTGAAATCTCTTTGGTTTCCAATCTTCAGGTGAATCCCATTGATTCTTGTCCATATTGCAACCATAGATGTTGATGGTAATCTATTCAATTGAAAAACGAACAACTTGCAATTCGGGGTACGGGAAACGTTCGGAACTTGATACGTATAAATACGGATTCGTAAAACTCTATTTCTGTTAGAAATCCGGTCAACAGTTTGTGATTTGGCAAAAATACAAAACGACATACGTACGTGTATAATTCGTTTTAGAGATATGTATTCGGCATACAAAATTCGACATATATTAACCTGTTAAAAAATCTTTTCTAATATCTCTCCTGAGATATTATAATTTAATAATGATATGTGCGTTACAATCAGCAAATAACATGTACTTTGGTGGTATTGGAATCAGATTGATGTACGTAAAATTTTAAAAGTTAAGAATATAAGAATGATAGTTTAGTGATGATGTGGCAAAGTATTATACGGGTCTCAAGATTCGGTAATTCGTAGATGTGCATATAATTTATTTTACACAAAATTGGTTAAAAAGACCAAAATCAACAATTCTCGGTGAAAAAACATCTAGATTTTGATACTGTTTTAAATGGATAAAAATATAAAAATAGTCAGGATGTAACAGTTTCATCCTACCCATTTTCAAATACTTTTTCTTATTTTTAATTTACATCAGGATGCATCCAGTCTCACCCTCGCTATTTTTCAAGTTTAAGCCTGGATGAATCTAGTTTCTTCCTTGCTATTTTCTTTATGTTCATTTCACCCATAAATTTTTTTACTCGTCCATTAGAACCATGTTTTAAAAATATTTGGACAAATGACCCATTTTCCGTTTATTTTAAGCTAGACCTTCACCAATCTTAGTGAGTGTTTCCATACGTATGGATTCGGTCTGCACCGACGGATTCGCGTGTTAGAGCATAATCCGCCAACTTACTAACTAGTCACACCATGCAAACCGTTAGCAGTGTAATAATTGTTGTTATTGTACGATTTTCAGTGCACTCTGTTAGCAGTGCAATAATTGTTGTCATTGTACGGTTTTGTTACTCATCGAGCTGTCTCTCGGGTTTCTTTTCTGTAAGAAAGCTGTCTCTGCTTTGTAATGTTTTAATCGATTCAATTATTTTCTTCGCTACTCATCTCTCCAGATCAAGTTGATATAGTATCCTCAGATATTTTAACTGATGAGTGGTCACGAAGAGAATTAAGAAGATAAGCTTAGATTTGAAGATAAGCTTCAATTCCTGCACGTTTAATGTATACCTCAAGAGAGTCAGTAAATGAAGATCGGCTTCTTGCACGTTTTATAATAACGAAAAATGATATATTATTCAATATCTATATCTTTTTCACTGGCTGGAAAACAACTAGGGCAACAGAAGAAACCTAAACCAAACTAGAAATATCAGCTCCCAAAGCAGCTTCAATACGAGATCATTACATAAAGGGGAAAAAAATGCAATCCCTTAGAGAAAATCATATAGGTAGTGTCATTCATTTTGAAGGAGTGACTGCCTGGGACTTATTCCCGTACAAAAGACTTCGGTTATCGGTAGCGTTGGTCACGGGTACAGGACGGCTGAAGTTAGCTTCAGATGGTATGCTTCCAACGACTAAAATTGGCTTGAAATGCCAAAGCTTAGGTATAATGGGGCAGAAGACAGACCTACATATTGTTTGACATATGCTGATGAAACAACAATGGCCACATGTATTTGCTAAACTCCATGCTAAACAACAATGGCCACATGTATCAACTAAAAAATTTCAAAGATAAATGAAACACATTCTCTAGATTATCAAGGGAATGATACGATCGATAATATGTAGACCAATTAAGGCAAGTGATTGAAAAATTGATGGCGCGAATGGTTCCAACATTCAATTTTACTTGCATTCATGTGAGGAATTATTTGAACGCATGGTAGGCACCTGAAGATCTGCTTAAAGTAAAATTATTAGAGTTATTAGAGTCATAACGGTATATGCATATGGCTTCCAAACTGAATGCATCTTTGCTCCCTAGAAGAAGTTTCTCTCGGTAATTGCACATGGGAGACACCGAGACAGGACCCTTTTATTATTAACCACTTTCTTGAATGCCCATATAAATATATCTATATGAGGCCTTGGTCACTGACGGTATAATGCCAAGGAGACCACTACAAGAAAATATGGCTTAAGCGACCAAAATCTTAGCAAGAGCCCTTAAGTTTTGGTCGCTTTAATGGTTATGTTTGTACCCAAAATTACTTTTGGGCACGAAACACGATAAATGGGTAGTTTTGGTGAGTGTTGGGGTTTGGAGACAGATTGGAAAGCAAATAAAGAAACAAAGATGAACGCAGGTTTTACGTGGTTCGGCATGGTTTGCCTACGTCCACGGATGAATCCCCTTGGGGAGAAATGTTTTATTGACTTTTGTATTACAAAGTATGTTTTTTCTCTCCTCTCCTCTTGGCCTCCTTTCCCGATTTCTGCCCTCCACTATTTATACAGTTTCATATCTAAATATAACATAAATTACATTAACTGCTCATTCAAGCCACCATTATCAATTCTGTATGAAACAGCTGGAGTTAATTCTGCATGTATGAAATCACGCTTTAGTATCGCATGACCGAAATCACGCTTTTAGTATTGCATGGCCGGCTCGGCCGCGATTAGTAGCGCATGGTCAAACTCTTTGCGATTAGTAGCGCATGGCTGAAATCGTTGCCTTTAGTATTGCATGGTTGAAATCTGCACGCAATTAGTAGCGCATGGCCGAAATCACGCCTTTAGTATTGCATATCAAATCTGCCGCCATTAGTAGCGATGGTCAAATCGGTCGCTTTTAGTATTGCATGGAATTCAATGGATGAAACTGTTGGAATTCGATTCCGCATAAAATGATTGTCGCGGGATGGCGGAGATCGGCTGACAGACATGATGGTCGGCAGTGGGTGGAGGATGGCCGCAAAAGATGGTTGGGACCGGTCTGGGTGCGGAAGAATTTTTGGCTAGAATTGGTTAGCGACATTGATCCGGCTACAAGACCGAAAATTGGCTAGGGGGCGACTCGACCCGATAGTTGACCGACGGTTGACTTTGACTATTGACCATTGACTTTGACCATTGACCTTGATCGGACGTTGACTTCGATAGTTGACCGACTTTGACCATTGACTGTCCGGCGCGCACTGGTGGGATACCTTGGCTGACCGGTTAGTGGGCTTGGATGAGGACCAAAACATGATTAAAGTATCAAATCGGCCCATTAAGTGGTATTTTTACTTATGGTACAAACATCGCCCCCCTCTTAACCTCCAACTTGTTGGGGGTTAAGAATAAATTTTGTGTTCCTTGGTCAATGATAAATCTCGCCCCCAAGTGTGGACTATTGATATTGAGGTGATTGGAGAACTTCCCTTGTTGTTTGCGGAAATCAAGACGCCCCCAAGAGTAAATTTATGTTGCCGAAGCGTAAATAGTAAAGCCTTCGTTGATTGTGGAGATCGTAATCAAGTCGCCCCCAAGTCGTCAAAAAATAAGATCAAGTGATGCAAATGGAAGCTTGATAATGGAGCAGAGTGGTGTTGGAAATGAGCTAGAATAACATTGAGTGAAATCGCCACAAAGAAATGTGATCGACCGCAGAGTGACGCAGCAAAATTGAATCGAATACCACATCACCGAATGCAAAGAACGATGAGCATGGATTAAGAGTCGCGTTATTGATCGCAAGAATCATGTAGCAAATCGATCGCATCACGGTGATCGGAATACAAAAGAACAACGTAACGGTTGTACGGCAAATGGGCCGCGATCACCGGGATCACAGGAACCGCGAATAGCCGGGACCGCATCACCGGTGATTTCACTGGAATGCAGCAACAACGAACTTAAGTCAGATCGCAGAAAGAACTTGATCAGCTGGAATCAGAATCATGATAGCCGATCGGTGATTAGTCATGGATCACCGAATAAAAGAACAACGAATCAAGTTGTACTGGCAAATACGCGATCACCGGATCACAGAATCGCGAGTATACTGACCGCATCACTGTGATTAGCTGGAATGCGGCAACAACGAAACGAAGTTGTATCGCAAAAGATGCCGGCCGATTCAATGGACTGCAGCGTATGCTTGAGTGACTTGGTTTAAACAGCTCGATAAACATAGGTGTAACAGCATTTAATAAACTAGATAAAGATCGGCTAAGGCCCAATCGAGTGCTTTGCATCGCATCGGGCTTGCATCCAATCGAGCATGCATTCATAGGCAAAAATCGACCCAGACGGTCGCGCCCAACCGAGTGCAAGAGTTGCTTTTGAACCGAGTACAATAATTCAATCAGCATAACTATAGCAGTTTAACATTACTGATTGTGAAAATTGCGCAAAAATATTAGGGTGTACACTCGCCCCCTCTTAATCCTGCAACTCGTTGCAGGATTAAGAAGTTTGGGTTACCTGGAGTTTCGGCTTTCAGAAGCTTAATCCCGCATTGCGATTAGGTGCTATGTAACTCGCCCCCAAGTGTATGAAGTGTTACACAGCTTGCCCCAAAAGAGTTATTTCATATTATGAGGTGTTACATATCTTGCCACCAAGTGCTACTTGGTCACATTGAAGTGATATGCAACTTGCCTTCGGAAGACAATAATTGTCATGCTGCTCAATGCTTGCACAAGGGTGCACTGCCTTGCTGCATTTTGCTCGCGCATTGGATTTTGAATATGTCTGCTATTTGGAATTCGCGCGGGGGGCCAATCCCACTATTCCAGATGCGCGCAGAATTGAAATGTGTGCATCCCCTCGTGAGAAGATGCTTGCCACATTAAAGGTGTCTTACTGAACAAAAGTATGCATGAATATATGAAAAGATGCAAAAATATGTAATTGTATGCTTACCTTATTGAAAATGTTACTGTGACTTCGCTTACGAAGTGATTAGGATGCCCACTGGCTATGTCGGTGTTTTCTAGCGACGATGATTAGTATAGTTGCCTTAGCGTCTCATCTCGACTTAGTAATTGATTTATCTGTGGGACTGGAATGCACCACTTAAGTCCAGGCTGGATCGAAGACAGTTGCCACAAAATCAGATTTCAAAGAAATGTGATCACCGCAAACTTGCACAAAAGCGTTTTGTGGGCGTAAACTCGACGCAATAGCATTCCCCGAACATTGAATATGACAGGTAGTTTTCACTTGATAGTGGTTGATGTGCCGCTCGGAACCTCAAAAAATTAAATTTTCCAAACTCAAGATTTTTCACTTCCATGTTGTAGGGAACTGAAAGACGATTCCAACGAGCCAAAAATTACTCGATTCGGACTTATAACGAAGAAGTTATTGACGAAACAAGATTTTCTCTTAGCGCCTGGGCCGATCGGACCGAATTGCCGACGTGGAACGCCGACGTAGCTGACATGGCACGCTGATGTGGAATAAAGTTGCTGACGTGGCAAGCTGACTGCACATGTTCGCTGGCGTGGCATGCCGACGTGGCGTGTTGATCTGGGTCGAAAAGGCGACGTGGCGCCCTATGTGGCAAATGATTGCCGACGTGGCACGTTTGGCGCCGACGGGACGGGTTGGCGTGCTATAAAGTTGCTGATGTGGCTCGCTGACGAGGCGCCACTGTGCTGATGTGGCATGCTGACTTGGCTAGTGTCCCGCGTGGCAGATGACGTGGGTGCAAAAAAACAAGAAGTGGGTGGACAAGAGGTAACGTGGGTGAATTAGACCCGGGAAGTGGGTGAAGCTACTTAACGAGGGTGAAGGACACCCCCCGAAGTGGGTGAGCATCCCACGCTTTGGTCACGGCCGCATTGCCGCTCGTAATGGCCGCCGGGTCTTGCTGCCGGCAATTATTATTATTTTTTTTTTTTTATTTTTTTTTTTAAATTTGATTTTGATGTTTTAGAAAGCATCGAAAATAGATGTACCAGGGAGCATCAACGGTCCTCTTTAGCCGAACATCGAAATTTGATGTAACATGAAGCATCGAACTTTTTCTGAGAATTGAATTGCATGTAGCACAGAACATCGAAGTTCGATACACCATAGAGCATCAACGGTTCATATACGCGGCTCATCGGAGTTTGATGTTGGAAGAAGCATCGAAGTTTTCCTAACTGATGGAAGTGGGTGTACAAAACCTCTAGAAGTGGGTGAGGGTATTTAACGTGAGTGAGAAATACCCCGTAAGTGGGTGAGTTGGCCACGCTTTTGGCCGCCTTTTGGCCGCCGGTTTTTTTTTTATATATATATATGAGAACTTTTTGCAACGGTTTCGCCGGATTGTTGCCATTGCTTTTAAACTTTTGTAACAGAGTTTCTGTTTTCTTCATTTCCTTTGTAACGGTTCCAGGATTCTGTTTGTTTCTCACGGACCTTTCATCATGGTTTTGTCGCACTTTTGTGGCCCTTTTCTCGGGACTTTCGAGATGCCTTTTCTCGGAGGTTTTCCCGGTGTATTCAAGCACCTTGAGACGCAGCAACTTGATAACCTTGCGATCATGACAAGTAGTGATTTTGGCGTTTTACAAATTCGAACACGTGACACTCGTTATTTGGGAAGCAAATTTTTCCAACTTTGGACTTGAATATACTGCGGATCGAACATCCTGGTAGTAATCTTAGCGAACTTTCCGATGAGTCAGTCTTGATGGTCTCTGACTATGATCTTCGATCGCCATAGCTTGCGATCAACTTGGATTAAAGAACTTTGCCTAATTGGAATGCAACAGCCGCGATCACTGGACTGGCAAATGATCAGTAATCAAAACTCGACCCAACCATGTTGTGGATCGAATATCCCGCACCTATTTTGACGATGTTTTTATGCCATCTTTTACCGTGGACCCGAACGTCCTGGGGTGATTTCATCGTCTTTGTAGTGATGCGGCTTTTGTAGATTCACGAAGGTAATAGTTTTAGCAGATCTCGAACCACGTATCCGGATTAAAAAAAGCAGCTTGCGATCATCTTGACTATAATACCGCGATTACATGTTCAAAATAGTTGTGATCTGGCCGGACTGCAAGATGTGTGATTATATGGTCAGCGCAGCATTTGCGGCGGCTAGATCGCAACCACCGTAATCAAATGGGTTGCAGCTGTGGTCAGCTGGACTGCAACCATTGATTTTTCACGACGTTCAAACAACTTTTCACTAAGCGATTTTGAAGCATTTTGTACAACTTTTCTCAATGGGAGAATACGATTCCTTTTCTCGTATCCCCTTAGTTTCGGCATTAATGTTTGTACCCAAAATTACTTTTGGGCACGAAACATATATATGGGTAGTTTTGTGAGTGTTGGGGTTTGGAGACAGATTGGAAAGCAAATAAAGAAACAAAGATGAACGCAGGTTTTACGTGGTTCGGCATGGTTTGCCTACGTCCACGGATGAATCCCTTTGGGGAGAAATGTTTTATTGACTTTTGTATTACAAAGTATGTTTTTTCTCTCCTCTCCTCTTGGCCTCCTTTCCCGATTTCTGCCCTCCACTATTTATACAGTTTCATATCTAAATATAACATAAATTACATTAACTGCTCATTCAAGCCACCATTATCAATTCTGTATGAAACAAATTTGAGTTAATTACGCATGTATGAAACTCGTCGCCTTTAGTTCTCGCATGATCAAATAGCGCCTTTAGTATTGCATGGTCAAATCGCTGCGATTAGTATACATGGTCGAAATCACGCTTTAGTATTGCATGGCTGAAACTGCTGCAATTAGTAGCGCATGGCTGAAACTGCTGCCTTTAGTATTGCATGGCTGAAACTGCTGCCATTAGTAGCGCATGGCTGAAACTGCTGCCTTTAGTATTGCATGGAATTCAATGGATGAAACTGTTGGAATTCGATTCTGCATAAATGATTGCTGGCAGGATGGCTGGAGACTGGTTGACAGACGTGATGGCTGGCAGCGTGGATGGAGGCTGGCTGGCAGCATGGTTGAGATCAAGTTGACAAGACATGATGGCTTACGGCAAGGTGGGTGGGCTACTGGCAAAAAGATGGTTGGGGAGGCGGTCGGTCTTGAGAAGAATTTTTGCTCGGAATTGGTTAGCGACATTGCTGGCTACAAGACTGAAAATTGGCTAGAGTGCGATCGACTTCGATAGTTGGGACGGTTGACTTTGACTATTGACCAGCCATTGACTTTGACCATTGACCATGATCGGACGTTGACTTCGATAGTTGACCGACTTTGACCATTGACTGTCCATGCGGACGGTGGGCTACCTTGGTTGATTTGGTTAGTGGGCTTGGATGAGGACCAAAACATGATTCAAGTATCAATTCGGCCCATTAGTGGTATTTTTCTTATGGTACAAACAGGTTAAGCAACCAAGTTTGCAACCACCGAGATAGTTCACTTGCCGTAAATTTAGTTCCACTATTTCGTAGCGACCAATAATGTTGTTCGGTTGGTACATCACTTTTTCAAGTTACCCACAGCAACTACAAAAGTGCTTGGATCGCTATTTGCTTTGAGGCACAATGGGGCAGCAATTCAAAAAATATTTGGTTGGTATAATACTATCTCAGCAACCAAGTCCTAGCCATCACTCTATCAAAGAAAAGTCAGTTTATAAAAATTGTGATTTGTTTAATTATGTAATAAAAGGAATTAGTTCGATGGAGAGTAAGATGTATCTTAAGGATATACACATCCCAGGCCAACAAATAATTTTTAACTCTTGATGATGTTCCAAAAGAAAATGAATGGTAAAACCAATCAAAAAAAAAAATGAATGGTTAAGTTTCTACAATACAAGGATATCATCCCATTGAAACTGAAACATTGTTAGCTGGTAGTTGTTACTTTGTAGTTGTACCATTTGGTCCCAGTTCAGCAAACAATTTTTTCAAGCTAACACGTGAAGGATAAGCAGTCAGTCAACTAATAAGTTTTTATTCGAACAAAATACAAGTGGCTCTTAGTTTAACTTCTTTATAAAAAGTGGTGGAATTTTGCCGCCAAAAAGGCACCTTTAATTCCAAACTACTTGATAAAGTTGGCAATCTGTATGAACTTTCCCTGTGAGTTAATATCCGTCCATTATACATTTTAGTTTCCTATTGGTTAGATTAACGTCATACGGATCATGATTGTCATTTTAGTTTCTATTGGTTAGATTAGGGCCATTAACTGCTTCAGCCTGCAGCCTTTGGATCTCAGAAAATCCCTCATAGAACCAGGAGGCATTAAACTCAAAGTTTACACACATATCTCGATGGAATTCCCAACTCTTGACAACGTCTCCAGAAACAGTGTGTCCAGTTAAGCCACACATGTCATGAATTGAAGATAAGGTTTACTCCACGCGCTTAACCAATACAAAGCGACTATCAACCTTCCTGGTCGTGGAGATGTGCCCATACCTCTTCCATATCTTGGTATATAGCTCCGCATACTTTACAGGCACACTAAATCCTCCAATCAACACGGAGACCTTCAATAAGGGAGGCTCAAAAACGACACCTGCGGTTGGATGTGCGACTAGCAAAGACTCTTTGGGAACAATCACGCCTGTCGTCACGACAACATTTTACGCCATTGGAGACACAACAACATCTTCATGATGATCAACCTCCATCTCAAGATCACCATCGGGTAAGGTTTCCATGACTAGAGATACTGTTACACCTTCATCGTCGTGGATCTCCGTCTCAGAGTTATTTTCAGAAGCAGCCTTTTCCCATAAATATCACCAATTGAATATTTATTCGGTATAAGTAAATAGTCTAAGAGGAAAACGTGTGGAAGACTCACCGACTCATCTGTGGGCCTACAGGGACTGGAGAAAGACTCGCCGCTACACTCTGAAGTACTTTTCCCATCATCGATGGATCCTGAACTTTCTTCTTCTTCATCTTCCCTCACGTTAAGGCCTCAAAGGGTATCGCCCATTTTTTTTTCAGAGGCCCCTTTTTCTGGCCATGTGCGAGCCCGGTGAAGGCGTTTACCTTGTTAAGACCCTGGGTCAAAAGAAAGGGAAGAAATCTTCAGTGGTGACAATTCAAAATATTTATGCAATCAACCAAAGCAAGAATAAAACCTTACGTACATTCATTGTGGAAGAACTGAAAGTCACAAGAGCCGTCAAATTCGTTTGGAAGCCACCGCACGATTTTTGATCTTTGCTCCTTTTTCTGAGACCGTCCGCATCCGAGCTAGAGGATTTTCGCTTGCCCGAAGGAAGTCGTTTCAACAATTTATGCTTTGCCGAACCGCAGAGGAAGGTTTTCCACGTGGCTTTGTCACAACATCCTGCACGAACTGATGAATGGCGAGGAACTCATCTTGCAAGAAGCTGTTATATTTGGTGGTTGTCACATGTTTTGTTCTGAGAGCAAGAAGGGAAGACTTTTATCCTAGGGCAAAGATCGTAGTCAAGAATAGCGGTAACGATTCATCTGGAGTCACATCGGCGATTTGAATAGGACTCCCTGATCAAAGCCCATATGTCGAGCAGCCCTGTCAATGTTGTAAGGGACTACTCCACAAGATCCTCTGAAAAGAGATGGCACGTACCCTGTATGCAGCCTTCGCAAGAACAAGAGTTTCTCTAATGCTCATATTCCTGTCAGCAGAACGCAATATCACCTTCGGTACGGAAGCAAATGTGTCTGGTTGAACTATGGAGGCGTGGTATGGAACCCAATGACGAAAGTTAACCGCATGTGCGTTGTCAAGAAAATTAATGAGCTATGAACCAGGTCTTGGACGCCTCTCTAACCAACGAAGTATCCTAGAACCGACATGTGCATCAGAAATGAGGTTCTCAAGTTAGGAGCGTAATTCTTGAAATGATCCCACAACCATGCTTGAAGAAAGGCGACTGGATATACGAGTCTATTTTCATATACCCATTAGAGACGCATATGTCTCCTGCTACTAAGTAATCCAGATGAGTGTACAAAGAGCCAAGAAACAAATTGCCGATGGGAAGAGCAACGCCTTTCGCTAGTTTGATAGCAATTTTGATGAGCTTCTGTCTTATCTCCTTCTTGCTGAGAGCCATCATCAAAACATCTCTCGGATAGCCACAAAATTAAAAATGCGACAACATGAAGTGTATCATCCAAAGACTTGATCCGACTCCGGCTCATCGTGTGGAACCACTGAGACACCCACCATTATAGAAGAACTTTTCCTCATAATTCTTTCGAACATATCTCGCTGCTTTGTGACCAAAGTGGCGTGTATTTCTTCTTCCTCCATAAGACAACATCAAGTTTCCCAATTATTGGAAGATTCAATGTAACATCTATTTTCCAAAGAAATAGTCATCTCACCCCATCTACATATAGCCGTGTGAGTTTCCAGACACCATCTGGAGATGAAAGTAATCAAGCCTGCAATGTCTTTTCTGATTTGAAGTGTCGCAGACGCCATGACAACATGCATGATTTGCGCCTCAATTAAGTTGGCCTTTACGTGGTCGCGACTCATCATAAATTTCACCCACTTATCATAAGAACGCAATGGACTATGACAGATTTTGAAGTCAATTGGAGAAGCTGAGTACTCTTTCTTCTGAAGACAAAACCTCATTATACACCCTGGGCAGACAGATTGGACTTCTCCACCATTCTCTGAATCAGTCAGAACAGTTGCCACAAATTCGGGATGAGTCCTTGTAATTGTAGCGTATTTCGTAAAAAACTCATCATCTATGTTTGGCTTGGAGTTGTTAACATTTCTCGATGTGGCGGCAGAACTACTTTCAGGTGACATCTTAGCAAAATTCCTTATGCTTTTGAAAGAAACTACAACGAAGCAAAACAGAAAAATTACTACTTTGAAGGAAAGCATAAAGTCAATGCACATTTTCTACTAAATTTCCACTTTGGCCGATTTTATAGCACTCACGTCAAAAAAAAAAGAAAAGAATGGGATTTGATGCTTGCTCGACGAGATATATATATGTGTGATGTCATGAAAATATGCTCTTAGCCAAAACCCAACAACATCGTGAGGAATTTATTTTGGCCAAAATCGTACAAGGCCTCGGGAAGTATGCTCTCAGTCATATCACGTTTTGTCGTGGGAGTTATGCTCACGAACAAAAGGAAACCCTACAACTAGTTTTCAAGGAAAAGGGAACATATGGCGTTGTCCACACATACATGCTTTCCTAACATGATGATTATTTTCGTTGTGATTAACGCTACTACAATAATATTAGCGAAGAAGAATTATTCATATTGAAGTGTTGTTACAAATTCATGGAGGTCATGCCTATGGATAGGGTTTACACCAACACAGAAGAGCAAACAAAATAAGAAACGTTAAGAAACATACCTAAAATACGCCGCCTACTTTTTTTCGCCTGTTCTCTCCGCCGGTGCAAGTCTATGCCGCTAGAACCAAGGTGTGGAAACAAAGCCAACGATACGAAAGTAAGGAAGATGGGTAACGCCTTTTATAGGCATGTGATAGACACATTTTTGTGTCTAATTTGATCTCAATACTATATATTGTTGGCACTCGATTTTGTACTTATTATGGTGTTTTATATATTTGTAGGCATTTTTGGGAAATAAACATTTTTGGAAAATTCGGCTCGAAAAGTTGATTTTGGCACCCGGGGGACACATGTTATTCGGACTCTCAATGTAGGATAAGGGGAACCTCAATTACTAAGGGGCACCCACAGGATATTCGCACCCAAGCAGCTGGATAAGGGGCAACCTCATCCCCTTCGTTTGAAAATGAATTTTGGAAGGAAAAATGAGTTCTTTAATAAAAGCAGAATTATGGAAGGATTCTTCGTTGGTAGATTTTCTCTGATTTTGTTGGGAATATCCTAGCTAAAACAGAGTCATACTTTGTTTGGAATAGGAAAAAGGAGAAAAGTTCACGCATGTTTGAAAGAGGGGTATACACACGTACATGAGGTATTCCTGACGTGTCTTCAATACATGAGGTATTCTGATTGTGTCTTTGAATGAGATTGAAGCATGTCGACATGAATGACAGCATGCGTCAGCGTAAAAAGAAATAAAAAATGAAATAATCCCGTGGAAGAATATTGTTTTACTGTGAAGATTTTTGGTCAGTTAATGTCGAGATATGAGCTGCCGTTGGGTATAAAAAGGGTGCGAGGAGTTCAGAGAAGTGGACGGAGAGTTTGGGGAGAGATTGGGAGAGTTGCAGAGCTTCAGAAAGTCGAGAAAATCAAGTGGTAGGAAACCACCATTTCGCTCTTCCGAAGAACACGAAGAACATCAACGCACAAGGGACCGCTCGTTTATCAACAGTGATAACGACACATCTGAGGGTCGTAGTTTAGCAGACAGACTTAAAAATCAGACATCTGAGGGTCGTAGTACAGCAACAACAACACTTTACATGTATCGTTCTCTGTAACAGTCCGTTTGTAACAATTAAAACTGTTACAAATCAGGCTTTTCATCTTTTCTCCCTTGTTCATCATTTGTAAACCATTTTGAGCATTAATAATGATTTTGAGCGTGTTTACACCATGATGAGCTAGAACCCATCACCGGGACGGACGGAGGAAGCTTTTTGCACCCATGTGGTAATTCTATTTAACTCCTTTATGACTATTTTCACTATTATAAGTGATTCATGATTTTTATTGATTATTTGTGAATTAGTTAGATGTCGCATGCTTAGTCTTAGGTACTTTTTAGATGCGTCATGCTTGTGAATTACATATAATTCTTTATAAAATCTACCTTGGCAAAGAATTAGAGTCGATGTTTGTTACTTTATGAGCCTTAATTTTCCGGAATTAATAGATGAACCGCATGAATGTGAGAATTGGTGGAATCCCGAGTCCTAGTAACTCTCTTCGTCTTGTGACATAAATTGTATATTTTCTCTATTTTTATTATTTTCTTTATTAAATCCTAAAATCAATTTCAACAAGTCCGAGTGAACGACAACCTTTCTTACCACTATAAAAAAATTCGATCAATTTTTGGCGCCGCCGACGCGGACTTGTGTATAGATTTGTTTTTAGGTTTTATTTTTATTATTTTTGTTCTTTTTCACGCGTTTTGGTATTTATGTTTGCTTTCAGATTTGGAGTGGAGCGAAAGAAAAAGAGAAAGTGCTGAAAACAAAAGCAAAGCCAAAATAGGAAAGAAAAGAGAGATATGAACGGAGTGAAGAAGAAAACTTTGTATATAGTGTAATTTTTATTTTTATTTTTTTAGAAACTGTAATTAGGTAATTAATTTTGTAATTTTTATTTTTGGACTTTTTAAATTTTTGGAATTTATTTTTGGACTATCGGACATTATTAATTTTAAACCCTAAGGAAGGGTAATTTAAATATAAACTGCACAGGGAAGGACGGTGATTACGATATCACCTCGGCCCCTCGGGTTCGTACGACATAGGAGTCGTGGCCCGAGTCGACTTCAACGGTTCATCCCCCGTCTGGAACGGGAGGTAAGAATTCTAAACACCCGTGAATCCCCTGTCAGCGGGTTTACTGGATGATTTCGTGTGAATATATGTCGAGGAACTGAATATGGCTGCTTTAATTTCCTAGTAAAGGGCAAGGACTGGCCATACAAGATAAGAGTTCGGATTTCATCACCGTTCTCTTCTTGCCCGCCTTAGGAAAACGAAACTAAACACGAACCTAAGCCTAAAATTTTGACTAGAACGAGACCGATAGTGTAACGATCTTAATAGGAAAGTCATTCGAAAAATATTGGTTACTCTTTAAGCATACTTCGAAGTTCATGATGGTTTTTGAGTTGAATGCGTGGCTGCGCCGCCTTGTAATCTGGTGAGGCCTTGGGTATCAAAGCTCCACGCAGCTTCCCTCGCCTATATTCAACTTACTTAAACTGGATTGATTCCAGAGGGTTTGCTTTCAGTTAACGAATTCCCTTTCGAAGGATTAAAAGCTGGTCTAGAAACAATCTAAGTGGAGCCATCATGCTTTTTGTTTGCTAGAAATCAGTAGGTTTGTTATGGTCAAGTCAGCCTTGTTTATGTTTGTGTAGAATTCCCTTGCAGTTAGGATGTCAAACTGGTATTATAATAGCCATCACAATGAATATGAATATCCAACTGAACAATATGGAACGCCAATCTTTTGAAGTTTATGGGTCATACCATGGTGAGCCCAATTACTATCCACACATGCATCAGTCTTACGAGCAAAATGATCCTCCAATTTCTTTAGAAGAGTCTCTCAAGAGTTTGAATGAGTCAACACAGAAGTTTCACTTATTTATGAAAGAGACTTATAATATTCCGCTTCCAGAAGAGTCCGTAGAGCAGTCAACTAAGATATCTCTAGAAGAGTCCCTCAAGCAATTTACTGAGAGTACAAATAGGATTGTGGAAAAATTTGCTCAAGATAGTCTTAAATTCCAATATAGTGTTCCCAATACCACCCTTCAAAATAAGGACAGTTATTTACATAATCAAGATGACGAGGATAAAATTGGTAACACTACTTGTCTAGATGAGGTTCAACCATTTTCATATTATTAGAATGATGATTATGATGAGGATAGTGTTGATGAAGAATTTGAAATCAGTAGGGATAGTGATCAGGAATTTGTTACTCCAATTGAGCTTAATGATGATAATATTTCTAGTTCATATCCAAATAATTTTAATAATTATTCACCTATTCAAAAGGATGAGGATTTGACTAGACATACCCCTGTTTTAGACAATGTAGTATTTCCTTTTGATTACGAAGCCAATGATGGTTTAGAGGAACGAGTATATTTTTAGTCTAGCGATTTAGAAATAATAGACTTAGAAAAAGAAAGTGAACTCGTAGAGATGAGTGAGGATGTACCTGAGTTAGAAGAATCAATTGACCATTTTCAGGAATCAGATGACCTTGAAATTAGTAAAGTTGTGACTAGTCTTTCTAGAGACACTGAAAACTCTAAGTTTGGGAGTGATTATCATTCTTCATATGCCTTAACTCTTAGAAAGGTCCCTAACTTCGGACTTGACATATGTGCCTCAACCATTTTAAAAGATTGTCTTTATATACTTTTTCCTGAACCTAGTTGTGTCCATAAAAGTTCGGTTGTTAGAAACCCATCCTCTGGTTGATGTGGTTAACCCAGGCTATGATACCACGATTGACTTTTTTTTCCCACCAAAAACCTTCCTTCCAATTGTGGGAACATCTAAGTTTCATATGTGTCAATTATTAAGTTTTGAGACTAAACCTAATTACTTTAGGAGATTAGGGTCGACACATTTGCTTAAGAATGACCACTCTTTTGTGGTCAATCTTGTGTGAGTCAAGTCGATTGACTTAGAGGATCCCAGGTTATTCGGAGTTATTGTTATGTGCTTCTAAGTTCTTAATTGAGTATTTCCGGACTCTAGAACCGATCTTTAGGATCTGCCTTGAGGAAATCCAGTGATGAAAACTTTTTATCTAAATCCTTTCATAGAGCCTGAACCCGAACCACAACTAGATGTAGTTGTCTTAAACAAAAAAATATATGAGGGTGTGTTGGATATCTTCCTGCTCTGTGGAAGTTTCCTCTTCTTATGGTTAGCACTTTTTGATCCAGATGACCATGATTATTCCATTTGTTGCTATATGATTCTTCGAGGTGACTAATCCTTTCCAATGTCGGGCTGAAGACTTTAAACTTAGCACTTCTTGGGAGGTAACCCATGCTCTTTCAACACGGTAATATTTTTCCTTAAACTCTTTGCTTCAAATGGTAACAATTTCTCCTTGTTCATGTTTTTAATTTCATCTTTAGAACATTGAGGACAATGTTAGATTTAAGTTTGGGGGTATGGGAGAAACTTTTTAGTTGCACTTTTGAAACTTCTAGCGTCACATGGTATCCGGTTATCTAAGTTTACATAATGTTTCTCACCGAAAAGATAGAAATTGGAATGCTAGGGATAACAACCTATTGAGACATTAGAGAAAAAGACATTGAGATCCTTGAAATTCAGGAGAGAACTTGTTCCTTTTAGAGGGTAACCGTGATGGACCTAACCATCCATGATGGAAAGGCAAGTAGGTCAGGAAATGCCAGAAAGACAAAGCAACCTCACAATGTAGTCTTACTTACCGGATTACTATGAAGAAAGTGGAAGACGTTTAAAGTTTAGAAGCAACAATAGAAAATCAAAATTCAAAATCAAGGGTTACAAGAAGTTATAAGAGCAAGAAAAATCAAACGATATAAGTTGTTGAAGTTCATGATACTAAGACATTACAAGTTGCGAAAATCCAAGTGTTAAATTCCTTCTGTGATGGCCATGTAAATTTTTGTCTTGTTATTAAATCAAAAAAAAAAAAAATGAAAATGAAAAAAATATAAAGTTTAAATTTTAAATTTTGTTCAATAAGGCCATAGGGAAATAGAAATCTATAAGGAAGTTGCAAGTGAGGAATCGAAGAGAAGAGTTAATTTTCAAGGATCTATGAGGTTCAAGAGTTTATCATCAACGGTTGAAGAAGAAGAAGACGTTGTTTCTCTTGAGCACTATGAGAGAGTCGAAGAAAGATACATTTGGTTGCTTTGTTAGTCCGCTTTCAATCTGGCACAAGATCTTTCTAGCACTGGTTTAACTCATTACACGTAATTAGTCCAGCTGTGTAGCAGATGTCCCTCTCATCTTTTTCTCTCTCCTAATCTTAGTCCAGCTGTAAATCAGCGGACGCATCTTACAATGTTTATCTAACTTTGTAGCGGATATCTCTTTATCTAGCAGTGTTGCGGATGTGTCTCCCCTTTTTTTCAGTCAGCTTTAGAGCTGACACCATCAATTTCTCTGGAATTCTAGTCACTTGGAGATAGGTTGAGAATATGTATGTCCTCATAGCTCTTTGGATACTAGTGACCAATTAGAATTCAAGATTTTGTGGGTACACCTTTGGTAAACCCTCCGGAGACAACACTCCGCTACTAGGGCCACCTAGCGGTTTAACGGCTTGCTGCACGTACTAAGTGTAGTCATTTTTATTTTCTAGAATAAATTTGCTCGAGGACTAGCAAATAATAAGTTTGGGGGTATTTGATAGACACATTTTTGTGTCTAATTTGATCTCAATACTATATATTGTTGGCACTTGATTTTGTACTTATTATGGTGTTTTATATATTTGTAGGCATTTTTGGGAAATAAACATTTTTGGAAAATTCGGCTCGAAAAGTTGATTTTGGCACCCGGGGGACACATGTTATTCGGACTCTCAATGTATGATAAGGGGCACCTCAATTACTAAGGGGAACCCATAGAATATTCGCACCAAAGCAGCTGGATAAGGGGCAACCTCATCCCCTTCGTTTGAAAATGAATTTTAAGGAAAAATGAGTTCTTTGTGGCGGAATTATGGAAGGATTCAAGCGAGATTTTCTCTCGGATTTTGGTTGGGAATATCTGTTAGCTAAAGCAGAGTCATACTCGTCTTTGGAATAGGAAAAGGAGAAAAGTTCACGCATGTTTGTAAGAGCAGGGTATACACACGTACATGAGGTATTCTCGGGATTTTTCGAGACATTTTTGGAGTTCCGCGTGTGTGTGGGGAGAGTTTGACTCCTTCTGATCGTGTACTGAATGAGATTGAAGCATGTCGACAGATGACAGAAGCATGCAACAGCGTAAAAAGAAATAAAAAAGGAAATAATCCCGTGGAAGAATATTGTTTTACTGTGAAGATTTTTGGGCAGTTAATGTAGATATATGAGCTGCCGTTGGGTATAAAAAGGGTGCGAGGAGTTCAGAGAAGTGGACGGAGAGTTTGGGGAGAGATTGGGAGAGTTGCAGAGCTTCAGAAAGTCGAGAAAATCAAGTGGTAGGAAACCACCATTTCTGCTGCTGCTGAAGAACACGAAGAACATCAACGCACAGGGGACCGTCGTTTATCAACAGTGATAACGACACATCCGAGGGTCGTAGTTTGTGAGGCATGGACTTAAAATCAGACATCGAGGGTCGTAGAACAAAGACAACAGCAACACTTTACATGTATCGATTTCTCTGTAATGATCCGTTTTGTAACAATTAAAATTACAAATCGGGCTTTTCATCTTTTCTCCCTTGTTCATCATTTGTAAACCATTTTTGAGCATTAATAATGATTTTTGAGTGTTTACACCATGATGAGCTAGAACCCATCACTTTGGACGACGGAGGAAGCTGTTTTGCACCCATGTGGTAATTCTATTTAATTCCTTTATGACTATTTGCACTATTATAAGTGATTCATGATTTTTATTGATTATTTGTGAATTCGTTAGATGTCGCATGCTTAGTCTTAGGTACTTTAGATGCGTCATGCTTGTGAATTACATATAATTCTTTATAAAATCTACCTTGGCAAAGAATTAAAGTCGATGTTTGTTACTTTATGAGCCTTAATTGTCTAGGAATTAATAGATGAACCGCATGAATGTGAGAATTGGTGGAATCCGAGTCCTAGTAACTCTCTTCGTCTTGTGACATAAATTGTATATTTTCTCTATTTTTATTATTTTTCTTTATTAAATCCTAAAATCAATTTCAACAAGTCCGATTGAACGACAAAAAATTCGATCAGCATGGTGTTTTGGAGTTCAACTAGAGAAGGGTTTCCCCTTTGGGACACGCACAAAAGAAAGTAGCTGGGCCTACGGTGTTGATGTTCCACGACGCTAATCTCCATGGCCAAAGCCATCAACGCCGTCCGCCACGCCAAGATAGCTGTGTCATCCGCCACGCCAAGCTAGCCCGCCCATCCGCCACTCTAAGCTAGTCGCGCCCATCTGCCATCCCAAGGTAACCGTGCCATCCACCATTCCAAGGTAGCCACGTCATCTACCTTTACCTGCCAACCAGCGCCCGTTCCATGTGCCAAGTTGCAATGTCACCTCTGCTGATGAATATCCAAAGCTGCAGCGCTGATGCCAATACCCCATGGCCAAACCGAATTTATGCAAAACCACCAATACAGGGATCACGGATTCCTCATGCCTTCCGCTAAAGGTTAGTTGAATTTCCTCGGCGATCTCTTCGTGTCTTTTCCTTTCGATTTTACTCTTGTCTGTGACCATCTCATGCTTACCCCGTAACAACACCGCTGTTACGTGCTAAGCAGGGGACTTAATGTTGATGGTGGTTTTTAGCTTAGGGTTGAAATCGTAAAACCTTACATCTGATGTGACGTCGCTCTGTAAGGAAACTGTGCAGTGAGTGCTAACCTCTCCACCAACATATTTATTGAATCGTTCAATATACTTACATGAAATTTATCCAGATCGGTGAATGTAGCAACCATCCCAGATTTTCTGTAAATTTCGGCGCCTCACCTATATTCACTTAATATAAGTTCCTTTGAATGCCTTATATGCTATGTTCTCTGGCTGAACCCTTAATGTTGATATAGCATGAAGATTTGTGTTCACTCGCAAAGAGAAAGTACGAATTTTCAAGTATCAAGGATAAGGTCTTTGCATAAGGTATTCAATCAGAAAAAACATGCTGCTCTCTGGCAATGAACTTAAAAGAACTCTATGTCAACACATAAAATTCAATCAATTGACCTGACTAACTTGCAGAAGTTAGGGTTTTGCGCCTCGCGCAGTATATCATACCTTGCTTGTCGAAATTAAACCTAGGCAAACTAGGTAATTAATCCGCCATGGATTAGCAGGTGCAAAGCCTTGCTCAGAATCAGAAAATAGGGAGCCGCAGCAGCAAAGGGAGGCGTGGCCATGCCTTAGGCCAACTGGCGCCACTTGCCATTGGCCACGCCCCTTCCTAAACCGACCCTATTTCTCTCGACCAATCGTGTCGCCTCAAATTAGCGACGCGCACATAAGTTGTGGATGGGCACATACTTGCCGGCCCCACTTGTCATCGACCAATCAGGTCGCTCTAAAGCCACCACACTCTCACCAGAAGTGTAGCTGCGCCTTTTGTTTGGCCGCCCCCTTTTCTTGGCCAATCAAGTCGCTCTAAACTTGCCACCATACATTAAAGGCCAATCGCACCCTGCCGCGCCACCATACTAACTGGCAAGCCAAACGCGTCTTACCACAAAAACATATTGACCAGCATGCCAACAAGACACTCTGTCGCGGTAGCATGCCACTTTAGCCTTGGCCACGCCACCAAGCCCTAATTATTACCACGGCGCCAAATCCTAGCCTTGGCCACGCCGCCAAGCCCAAATTCTTACCACGGCGCCAAATCCCAGCCTTGACCACGCCGCCAAGCCCTAATTCTTACCACGATGCCAAATCCTAGCCTTGACCATGCCACCAAGCCCTAATTCTTACCACGGTGCCAAATCCTAGCCTTGGCAACGCCGCCAAGCCCTAATTCTTACCACGGTGCCAAATCCTAGCCTTCGCCACGCCGCCAAGCCCTAATTTTGGCCACGGAGCCAAACCGTAGCTTTGGCCATGCTATAACGCCACAGGCGTGGCCATGCCACCACGCCAGCGGCATGCCGCCATGCCTGCCCTTTGGCATGCCGCAATGCCACAGCCACTTGCATGCCGCTATGCCACGCCACTGGCATGCCACTCTGCCTCGGCTACTAGCATGCCGCTATGCCACGACTACTATCATGCCGCTATGCGGCGGGTACGCCATTAGCATGCCGCTATACCATGGCGCTACTATGACAATGACGCCACTTCGCTATACAACAAGATGCGGCCATAATCAATGGCCACACTTCCTCATGAGATGCAATCTCAGCCATCCAAGTTCGCCACTGGCGCGGACTTGCAGCAAGTCCCGAGCAACCCGCTACGCCAGCTACGCGGGCGCCACTATGCTGATGGCGCCACTTTTTTACACAACAAAGATGTGGCCATAATCGACGGCTACCCTTCCTCATGAGATGTAATCTCAGCCATTCAAGTTCGCCACCAAACTGACGGACTTGTGGCAAGTTTTAGGCGACCGACCAAGGCAAGCCTAATAACATCACGTGCTATTTTCCTATGGCAAAGTCTCTTGACTTTGACTTGCCACACATAGCAACTTGCTACACGTTTTCCATGAAAATACTCGAGACATCAAACATGTCACAAACTAGGGGATACTCATCAGGGTATTGGTTTGGCGGTTTACATCGTACGGCGTGCAATGTGCCCGTTACAAGAAAGTGTCATGAAGTAGGACAATTAGTGGTGGTGAAAAGTAACGGTGTAAACAATTCATTTCCTTCATCATGGAAGCGTAATGACTGACGGTTACACGAATTCATTTCTCTCATCATGGAAGCATAACGTTTGACGGTTACACGTTACTCTATTCTTCCACTACTCAATTGTTTCCACTTCCTACGAGACCAGGGTACGTTTCAATATGACTTGTATAAATAGGATTCACCTATTTTTCACCAAACGACACGTTTTTTGGTCGGCAACAATACAGTATCTAGAAATCACCTGGTAGCTTTCCATTATGCTAACCAGTTCTACTTCTGATACAAGTCATAAAACAAACCACAACTTTAGAATCAACGATTCTGGTCTCAACACTCTCTTCGCTTCCCTCCCTAAGACCAACCCTTCTCCTTCACTTTGTGACCGAAGCAAGCCTGGAATGGCATTTCTTGGTTTAGGCCAGGATTTTACAGATTGATCTCTCGAATCAAAAGTATTCCCGTGCATTACATTGTTTAGGGTTTAGATTCGTTTCTCACCCATACACCCGAAATTACCAAAATCAGCAGAAACGATTTTCACCCACAAACACTTACCATTCAACGTGAGAGCTTTATTTGGTCTAGACCTTTAAGTCAGGTAATGTATGCATTTTTTTTTCCGTTGTGTATTAATTTGGGAAAAAGAGTCTTAATATGGTAGGTACTCAACTTCCTAATTAAATTTGAACTTTCATAAAACCGATCAAAAAATACCAACATGGTAAGTTGACTTTTCCTTTTGGGTTCTTATTTTTTAAACAAATCAAGTGTTGCCAAATATCCCCACCAAAACTATCGTTTCACAAAAGCCACACAAGGCTTTTTTCGGCAGATTGGATGCGAGGATTTCACCACCATTCAACGTGAGATCTTTATTTGTCTAGGCTCGTGTTCAGTTTGGTCATCGAAGTGCTACGCCTAGGATTAATACCAATTATGTATTAATTTGGTAAAAAAAAAAAAGGCCTAATAAGATAGGTACTCGACTACCAAACTGAATTTGGACTTCGATAAAAATCCAAATATGTTAGGTCAAGTTTTCCTTTTAAGGTTGTAATTTTTACGCCAATCATATGTTGCCAAGTGTTCGGCAATATTCTGGTTTTACAAAAGCCACAAACACTTATTTTGGCCAATAGGAAGCGGAGATTTCCTTACCGTTTAACGTGAGAGTTTTATTTATCTAAGCCTTTATTTCGTTGTATTATTCCATGGAGACGGTAAGATCATCCCCGGATTGGATGAGTTGATTTTATCCGAAACCAAGCTCATTCCGTTATATGATTTTAAATTAATATCTTTTTTTAGAATTGTTTCTTTTATTTTTGTTGTCTTTAACTTGGTGGTACCCTGTGATTTTTGAAAACCTGGAAGAACAATTAAAGCGGCTATCTTTGAAAAGGACAGCTGCAATTAATTGTTTCTATTTGAAGTAAATCCCATCTTGTGCTATAATCTCCCCATCTAAAGTTTATTTTGTTTGTCTCCATTTCCTTGCTTCCATTGTGCAGAAGTTGCACTTCGGCGTAATTTGCTTCACATTAGGAACAAAGTCTTTTATGGCTATCAATCATAATCCCTGTCCCGTCAAAATAAAAAATGTATCTCTCTGGACCACCAATGACAGTTCCACTTTTGTTTCTAGGAATGCATAAGGACACCGTTTATCAGGATTTCCCAAATGATCTGCCTCTAGCCATCTCTGATGTTTCCACCTGTCACACCTTGGTTTGGAATAAATGTCACATCAACATTAATCTTGTAAATCTACCCTTGACATTAATCACTGGAGGGCTATGATGGGATGGTGGAGGGAGCTGTTGTTGCTGGTGATGATGGTTTTAACGTAAATCCACAGCTCATAACCTTGTGTCCTGTGTGTCTCTATTATGCCTTTGTTCGCAATTAGGTTAGGTTAGGGGTAGTTTTTTTGTCGCGCCCCGGCATAATAAAAACATTAACGGTATCTCTCTATAAGAACAGATTTTTGTTTAAACCCAAAAGGACAGCTTTTGTTTCTTATTTGCAGAAGTTGTATCAAATGTGACAGTTCCACTTCAATAGGATTTCCCAAATGATCTCTAGCCACTACACCTGTCACACCTTGGTTTGGAATAAATGTCACATCAACATTAATCTTGAAAAATGAAATTGAACGAGGAATCCAAACTTGAATAAATACAAAACAATTAAAAGATTTGTTATTTGGGTAATGGTCAGGACAGTCAACCGCGGTCCTATGATCCAAACTCTAATTAAAATAATTTGGTGATCAAAACACAACTGCCAGTCACTTTTTCGAGGCTCAAAATCAAAATATCCCATAAAATAATTACTCACATGTTTGCGCCTATGGCGTTCTATTAGCTAGGCGCCCCTTGCATAACATGGTAAACCAAAGCTATATATATGTTAGAACATGGGTTTCTCTGACAATTTTGTGTTTGTGTAGGTGACTTGTAAAAATCATGGCAAGATTCATAAAACAACAGACATAACAAGCGTTTTGACTAGGTAAAGTTAATTGTTGCATCAAATATCAGTGAACCTATGTTGACGCCAAGAAAGATGCCTTAACCGCATCAGACACACGAACAAAAATGACACGGTTATGACACGATGGACACGGCACATCAAGTGACGCATAAAAACCGAAATTAGACATTTTGCGGATACTAATCGAATATTTTCGGACACACCATAATTGATTCACTTTGGCTTGGAAAACTAAAATAAACTAAATGTATTTATTCATGACAGATTTCACCATTATTTCGTTCTTATTAATTTTATTTAATTAACAATTAAGTATTTTGCAAAAAAAGAACAATTAAATTGTTGTAAAATCTCATTAAACGTAAATACGTAATACATATAGCGCGTGTCCTCGTAACCCATGCCACTTTTCTGAGGGAACAAAAGTTCATATGAGTTGTGAAGTATAAAACATCCGAAAATTGAATTCGAAAATGCCACTGAGAGACTGAGTGGCACAAATCGTTCCACCTTTTAACTGATTTTAGTGATACCTAATGCCTTAAACTCCCAATATTATCCTAGTTAGCATTCTCCTAGATCTTTCAAGGAAACAAGTGTGTTCATGTGAGGAATTATTCCAAGGCATGAACCATAAGTACGTCGGTAGGCATCCAAAGATTTGCATAGAATGGCAGTATTAGGGTCATAAGAATGGATAGACTGCGAATTGAATGCATAATTGCACCATAGAAGAAGAACTTTGTTGCTCTCGAGTAGGTGCATTGAGCGATACGGGTAACACTCTGTGTATTCACATGCTATACTAAACTCCTTCTTCCAACTCCATGTCTCGTCGTAATACTCTTGTCCAATATCTGTGGGAAGTAGTAGTCTTGTATTATTGCCTGTTTTCTTGAATGCCCATATATCTAAGCGGCCTTGATCACTCACGGTATGATGCCAAGCAAGACACAAGTTCCCTCCCAACACCACCAGTTCAGATAGTATTCTATCAGTATCAGAATCCAAAGGTGGTGATGGCACAGATTTAAACTCCTCATCTGCCAAATCAAAAGCCACAATCTTACATTCCCGTGGTTTATTCTTGACGTAGTCTAACCAGTGAATAGATCCATTAACAAATACACTAGAACTCTTAAATTCGTAAGGGATTTTATCTTTGATGACCCTCCACCCAACACGACTGCCAAGTGTATACACATGGACTGTCTTCCAGTTGCTGCGACAAGCAAAATCGATTCTAACAACCTTATACTCATTGGTGGAACCAAGGTACCCAAATCCAGTACCTTCTGGTTTCTGCCATTTCTGATCTAGTGATTTATCTTTTTGTGGAAAAACGTATTCACCTGTTAAAGGATTGCAAATAATAAAGGGAGGATGGTCTACAGATGAGTACTGTGACAGAAAACAAACTAAACCATTGCATGAACCAACAATGTGATTCTTGAACACAAGTGCTTGTAAGCTTAACCTTTTTTTTCTGTTTTGGAAAACGTCTGTAAGTGTCTCACCGGATTCGTACTTCTCGAGATTGAATTCGTGGGGATGATAACTAACACCTTCTCCATAGCAGAGCTGTACTTCTCCATGATAGACGTGTCTGAACTTGAAAAGCAGACCGACTTTACTTTTCCGATGACCGTTCTCCAAGTTCTGCATACCCGTTTGCATTGTAGAACTGGTACAGAGGTCAAGCGAGAGAAAATGTTCTCTAAAATATCAATAGGAAGATTCTCCATCAAGATGATTTGTTTGATTTTATATTCTATCAAAGCTTTAGGGTTTGAGGAAATTCATTCCATTGTTTCCTGTTGTGATGGGAATACAAACTTGGGGCTATCAACAAGGTTTGAACAATTTTATATTTATAGGCAAAGCACCACCCACTTACCATATGTCCGATTCTTTCCAAAAACGAAAAAAAAAAAAACGAGGAAAAATCACGACCTTCGCCGCCTATCTTGATATCCCGGCCACATCCACGTGGAAAATTTCACTTCAACTTCCCGGTTAAAACGTTTCGCTAGGAATAATTATAAGATCAGTTTTGCTGACGTGGCACATTGGTGCTGACATGACAGTTGTTAGATACATCATTTTGCTGACATGTCGTTGTTGACTGTGTTACCTTGCTGACATGGCAGCACGACTGGACAGACTCAGCTGACGTGGCTATGCTGACTGGATCAAGATGCTGACATGTCAGTTGCCGACTGGACCCTCCAGCTGACTTGACTGCCATGCTGACGTGGCACTGCTGACTGGACCGGGTCGCTGACGTGGGTGATAGTTTTTTTTTTTCTTTTTTTAAACGTGGGTGAAATTATCAACCGAGCGTGGTGACGGACCAGGCGGCGTAGGTGTTTGGGAACCCCTTACGTGGGTGAGCATCTTTGTGGGTTTGAAGCGTCTCACCTCGGCTCGACTCGGTCCAACTCTCGGCTCGGCTTTTAGCTTGCATACGCGGCTCGACCTGGTGGCTCGGTTCGGCTTCGGCTTGGCTCCACGGCTCGACTTGGTGGCTTGGCTTGGCTGCCAACCTTGGCCGCCGGCTTTTTCCTGATTTTTTTTTGTATTTGAAACTTTTTGCGACACTATCTCAGAACGGTGGTCTTTCATTTCAAACTGCTTGCAACAATTTTTGAATGTTATCTTTTCTTCGAATATTTCGCAACAGTTTTCTGAACTGTTATCTTTTCTCGTCATTTTTTTTTTGCAACAATATTCTCCTTGAATCTTTTAGCAACGGTTCATTGGGCACTGTTGCCATTTCTTATGGGCCTTCCTGCGACTTTGTAGACCGACTTGGTGGCAACAGTTTCATCGAACATTGTATTGATGCAGTTTTTCTGGCTTCCGAAGGTGATAGTTTCAGCAAAACTCGAACTGCGAAGCTGGATTGCAACAATTGCGATCAACTGGACTGCAGTAACTGCGATTAACTGGAGAGCAGCAGCTGCGATCAACTGGACTGCAACAATTACGATCAAACTGAGCTGCAGCAGTTACGATCAACTGAACTACAACAATGATTTTCCACGACGTTCAAACAGCTTTTCCACAGACACAATTTTGAAGCATTCTGTACTACTTTTCTTAACGGGAGAACACGATTCCTTTTCTCGTAATCCTCTTGGTCGGCACCAATGTTTGCACCCGGAAATATTTCCAGGCACTAAACATGATGATTTTGGTGGTGATGAGGAAAACAGGGTTTAAAACATGAAACGGGCGTAAAGAAAAGAGACACAAATTTTACCTGGTTCTGCATGGTTTTCCTACATTCACGGACGAATCCCCTTGGGGAGTGGTGTTTTATTGATAATAGAATTACAATAGCATTTTTCTATTTTTTGCCTCCTCCCTTCTTCTGCCAGGGCATCCCTATTTATACGAGTTTTAAAACCTAATTTGAGATAGACTTAAATGGCATTAATATGCCTGCAATCAATTCCCGCATGAAACCGCTCGCATGCGTCCCTGAATTAACTTTGCATGAAACTGCCTGCATGCGTCCCTGAATTAACTCTGCATGAAACTGCCCTTGCATGCCTCCTGGCATTAATCCGCATGAAATTGCCCTTGCATGCCTCTTTGAATCAGTGCATGAAACCTCCATCCATGCCTCCATGTGTTAGTGCATGATGGGTGACCGGTGACATGCGTAATGGTGTGATATGGATGGATCTTTGGTGCAAAAGACTGGTGACAAAGCATGGGTAGAGACCGGCGCGGTGCGGTAGACTACTTAGCTGGAAATTGTTTAGCAGCGCTGCTGGCAACATGACTGAAAATTGGCTAGAGGTGCGACTTGCAACCTAACTTTGGCAGTTGGCCGACGATTGACTTTGACCATTGACCGCGTGTTGACTTCATGGATCCTTGGACTTGTTGGTAGCTACTTCAGTGGGTAGGCTGGTGGCAGCTAAATTGCGGCCCAGAACAATATTCTGGCCTAATATGTGGTATTTTTACTCATGGTACAAGCAGAACTGTTCTGGGGAAGAATTGAGGAATTAAGGATTTCAATTAAGGTAATATTCTCTTAGTTATTCAGTTCATTGTTGCGTCTATGAAGTTACTATTTAATTCAGATTTGAAGTGATAAAACTGAAGCTATAGTTGTAACTTAGTTATATATAGTATTTCGAGAGAATTGGTGTTTAGGGAATCTGGTGGTGGTGATATTTTTGAACTAATAGGAAGATTGTTGAAGTTGCGGGAATGGTTGAAGTCTTTTAGATGAATGATCTAGGTGGTGGTTATTTTGTAGTTGTTGATGATGCTTAAGGTATTATGGTATTGAATTGCAAGTGAGGATAATGGGCCGATGAGATGTTGCGGTGCGATTCGATTCTGAAGTGTTTGTGGTGGAGTTGAAAATGGTGGTTAAGCGTGTTGAAGAATTATGTTAAGATATACAAGTGAAGTGCTGGGGAGTGAGTGTAGTCTCGATTGAAGGTGCAAGTGATGAGCGTTATAATTATTGTTGGTGGAGATGGAGATTGAATTTAGATGAGTAATTGATTGTAATTGAGGTTGTAATATTAGGAATGGTGTTACAGGGAGCTGCTTTGGGTATAGTTGTTGGGTATCTCCGATGAGTTTGAGAAGATGGATTGGTTGTATCTACTGATAATTGAATGTGCAGATGAAGAGTGTGGCAAAGATGTCTGAAGTGTAAATGGAACTGAAGTTGTTGAGTTTTGATGTTTGTGTGGTAGTTAAAAGTTAGGTAAGCGTAAGGTTTTGCAGAGAGGATGAATTGGTGCTAGATGCTGTTAGTATTTGTTGTAATTCTTGGAATCAGTTTGAGTTGTGTAGTAAGTGATCATGATTGTAGGGAATAGCTAACAACTCCAGTGGGGGCTTGCTACTGCAATTGCAGGTAAACTTAGTTTGCATTTCTAATTGAAATTCAAAGTTTGTTTAAGAATGGATGCATAATTTTAGTTTGGTAGATTTGAAATGTTAATGAAGTAGAGTTGGAAATGAAGCTATGACAGCAGGGACGGTATTAGGGGGTGGCTTACCCAGGCTGAATCCCACCCCAAAATTTCTAAAAAGATGTTTTGTTAGTGTAATTTTTAACATTTGTAAAATTTAGCCCAGGTGTAAATTTTAATTAGCCCATTAATTGTTAAGATATGATTCTGCGTGGAAGAAATCAGAAGATTTTGGAACCCTGTCCCATGGATTAATTTTTGAATAGCATCTCAATAGTTCGGAGGCTATAAGTAAAAATAAGTATTCATGATGTTTCTTAAAATCAGGTATTGAATGGGCTCACCTATTACGTGTCAGTTTGATAGAATAAAACTGTGTGTCAAATGGGGGTGTCTTGTCCTTAACTAAGCAAGCGTTTGTCCACCTTTAAAAAAAGAAAAAAAGCAAGTGTCTGTCAAAAAATTCATTTTTCTTCTACGAAGTGACTACAATTTTATGTATATTTATGTATAATCTAAAAATGAAGTGTATTCATGAGACAAAAATACAATATGTCATGACTTATTATGTGTATATGTACAAACTCCAAATATTTTTGCATCCCTATAATAACCTTTAAAACTAGAAAAAAATTGGGCGGCCTTCGGCCACTAAATATATCGGGATTATTATTTTCGATACGCAAATTATTCCTCCCTAATATTAGTTACAAGGTGAAAAAATTTGATTCAAAGCTTTATGCTCCAAGGAAAAGAGATCGTGTGGCATACCCATACTCAGCTTTAAGTATATTACCGCAGTTGTCATTCTTGTAGTTGAGATAAATTAAGTTGAGAGTTCGAGAAAAAAAAATTTACCCACCCAAACATAAATTCCTGGATCCGTCGTTGTATGACAGGGAGGTTTGGTTGCTCACTTTGATCTTAGTTTAGTGTGTTGAGTCTTGTGATGCACCATTATGGTGCAGTTCAGCTTATGGCTTGTGCAAGGGCCTTGGTTTGTATAACCAGAATCAGTCTTGTGGACTGAGTCGACTCACCGATTTTCCCCGACTTGACCGAGTTAACCCTTTGACTTGACTTGGACCAGTTGACCTGACCTTAACCTGTTAACCGTTGACTTGACATTTGATCTGGACTTAACCTTGACTGTTAATGACCGTTAATTGACTCCCTCTGACCAGATGTTGCTCGTTAGTTGACCCAGATGGACTAGGCCTTTAGTTAGTGGGCTTGTTTAGTGAATCTTAGGCTTAGAACTAGTTATCCTAAATTGATTTTGGACCCTTATGGTCTGAATTAGCGTTTGGCTTCTTCTACAAAGTTGTAGATATTCGTAATACCTATCTAGTGGACTATAAAATCAACCTAATCGGATTAGTAAACCCTTAGATTAGTTAAAGTAGAAAATGAAAAGGTGTAGAACTATTAGATAGAATTGTATGATTCATGTGTGAGCTATTTTGGCTAGATTCTTAGAGTTCTTGTGTGATTAAAAATTAGTCCTTATTAACAACGATCAACTCAAATGATGAACCAGTGGATCGTTAATCTCGAGGTAGGCGTGGCCTGTCATCAAAAGAGATGGGAATACATTTAACTCTTTTGTAACTATTGTTGCTTCTTTTACAAAAGTACAGAGGGTTGTGCAGAGGCACTGGAGGAGGCAGCGGCCCTGGCCCTGGTGATTGGCGGTGTTACACTTGAGGGAGTGCATTCGATGTTGTTGTTGTTAGCCGGTGATGCAACAACGTTATTGGGAGAGACGCTAACATCAGGGATGCGTTCTGTGCTGGTGTTCTCGGCAGCCGCTCCGGAACTGAGTTCCACCATGTTGGGATTTGACGTTCGGGAAACGAAACCAGGAGTCGGAGTCGGTATTGTAACCGATAGATCAATCCTCCCGATGTGGTCGCCAATTGTTTATGGGTAAAAATCGTTTCTGCCGATTTCTGTAAATTCGGTAGGTGAGTGAGAAACTGGTTCAAACCCTAAACAAATGTGCTGCACGTGAGCACTTTATAGATTCGAGAGATTAATTTGTACAAGTCCGGCCTAAACCAAAAAATGGTCGTTCCAGACTTGCTTCGGTCACAAAGTGGAGGAGAAGGGTTGATTTGGGGAGGGAAGCAAAGAAAGGTGTTGAGACCAGAATAATTCTGGGAGAGTAGTGTCTCGACTTGTATCAGAAAGTGGAATCTTCGTAAGCTTGCAAGAGATGGAAGCTTTTTGGAGAGCTTGCAAAGTTGCCTTTTCTGAGAGTGTAGTATTTTTCTCCTGACCGAGACTTGTTGTCTGGTGGAAATAGGTAAGACCTATTTATACAAGTCGAGATTGAAACGTACCCTGGCCTCATGAAGGAAGAGAGTAAAGGGTAAAATAATGGGAGGAGGTGGTAACCGCATGGTGTTAATGGGTGAAAACGTTTTCACCATTATTTCCTCATTTATTTGACCGCTTTATTCCTTTTCACGCTTTCTTAATGTGAGCGTAGTGTACGCTGCAAGCTGTGACCGCCAAACCAAAACCCTGGAAAGCATCCCCCAGTTTGTGTTGATATCTTGAGTGTTGGTTGCACCTTGAGTGCAAGTGGCGCTACTAGTGGCGCGTGTGGCATGTGCAGAATGCCTTGGTGGTAGGTTGTATGTTGAGTATAAGTGGCAATGCCAGAGCTGCTAGTGGCGTATGTGGCATGTGCTAATGGCATGTGCGGAATGCCTTGGTGGTAGGTTGCATGGTTTGCAAACTAGGATACCAGCGTGGGCTTTGGCATGTGCCAATGGCGCGTACTGATTGAATTGGCCTAGGTTGTACGGCTTGCAAGTCGGGCTACCGGCGCGCATTAGGGCCTTTCTTGCTAGGTGATGAAGGCTACCGGCGAGCGTGTTGGCATGTGCCAATGGCATGCATGGCCGTTAGGGCCGTGGCCTTGGTAGGAAAAGCTATCGCCGAGCATGTTGGCATGTGCCAATGGCATGCGTGGCCATTAAGGCCGTGGCCTTGGTAGGAAAAGCTACCAGCGAGCATGTTGGCATGTGCCAATGGCATGCGTGGCCGTTAGGGCCGTGGCCTTGGTAGGAAAAGCTACCAGCGAGCATGTTGGCATGTGCCAATGGCATGCGTGGTCGTTAGGGTCGTGGCCTTGGTAGGAAAGGCTACCAGCGAGCATGTTGGCATGTGCCAATGGCATGCATGGCCGACTTGGCCTAGGTTGCATGGTTTGTAAGCCTAGGGTGCTATATTTGGCATGTGCCAATGGCATAGCGGCTTGGAAATATGGCTTGTGGTACGTGTTGGCATGTGCCAATGGCACGTACGGCCAGGTTGACCTAGTTGCACGTTTTGCAAGCCTAGGGCGCTATATTTGGCATGTGCCAATGGCATAGCGGCTTAGTTTGGCATGGTTGCCAATGAGTGCGATATGTAGTTTGGTTTTGGCGTCGCTGCCATGGTGCGCAGTGTGCGGCTTGGTTTTGGCGTCGTTGCCATGGTGTGCAGTATGCGGCTTGATTTGGCATCGTTGCCATGGTGCGCAGTGTGTGGCTTGGTTTTGGCGTCGTTGCCATGGTTCGCAGTATGAGGCTTGGTTTGGCATTGTTGCCATGGTGCGCAGCGTGCGGCTTGGTTTGGCATTGTTGCCATGGTGCGCAGTGTGCGGCTTGGTTTGGCATTGTTGCCATGGTGCGCAGGGTGCGGCTTGGTTTGGCATTTTTGCCATGGTGCGCAGTATGCTGCTTGATTTGGCATCGTTGCCATGGTGCGCAGTGTGCGGCTTGGTTTTGGCGTCGTTGCCATGGTGCGCAGTATGCGGCTTGGTTTGGCGTTGTTGCCATGGTGCGCAGCGTGCGGCTTGGTTTGGCATTGTTGCCATGGTGTGCAGTGTGCGGCTTGGTTTGGCATTGTTGCCATGGTGCGCAGTGTGCGGCTTGGTTTGGCATTATTGCCATGGTGCGCAGTGTGCGGCTTGGTTTGGCATTGTTGCCATGGTGCGCAGTGTGCGGCTTGGTTTTGGAATTAGGGTTCTGTGTCGAAAACCCTAATCTGGTATTTTGAAAAAATACCTTTATTAATTATTTACACCTGAGTTAAATGCTCTTAGTTAATGTGTTGCGGGTAACACTAGGTCATGGGGTTTTACGTTTTTACCCCTTGTTTAAAAAACCACCATCAACAACGTGTTATGTTATGCTTTGCCAGAAAAATAAATGCGTTATGTCATGTTCGGCTATATTGTGTTATATCATAAAAACAAATGTGTTGTACCCTGTTTTGATGTGCATGGTATGCTTATTTAATGTTTTTAAATAAATTATATTATAGATATTCGAGATATTCGGATATTATATGTGTTATAAATAAAAGTCAATATAGCGATATAAAATATCAAAAATTGGCTAGAATAAAGACTATTTGGTGAATTTCAAATGAAGTGTGATGTGTTTTATTATGGACCGTGGTAATTTATGCATGATATGGCGTGCTTTTTACACATTTTGTGATATGCCACGTACAGACCTAGCTACTGATCCCGCATGTTGTGCGGTGCCACTGTACCGACCTAGATACTGATCCTGTGTTGTGTTCGGCTAAATCACGTGTGGGGCTGGGATATGCCGAGCAGAGCAGTGCTTGGCGGTGCTTTTGTTGGCATGACACAATTTTCACCTCGATCTATAGAAGTGTAAAAAGTTTCGGCCCAGCACAACCCATACCACGAAGTCACGTGCTTAATGTGTTGTGTGCCGTGTTGTGTTGTGCCGGAAATTAAGGCATGCCTTGTTGTGCCATGTTAGATGATGTGTTGTGTTGTGTTGTGCCAAAAAAATAAACGTGTTGTATTTAGTTGTGCAGGGTCGGGCACATTTATTTGGAGTTTCTCAAAGTAAGTATTTTTCACATACTTAGATATTCTATGAGTTGTTATAAAAATAAGACAATATAAAGATAATCAAATGTCAAGAATTGGGATGATTAAAGACTCTCGTGTGAGATATGCACAAAACGTAATGTATTTTGTAGCGTTTGATGCATGTTATGACGTGCTTTCTTAACGTAGTGCCACACTGTGCCGATTATGTTAGCTCAGCACAACCCACAAAACTAACGTGCTGGGACGTGCTGGGCTAAGTCACGTGATATGCTGGGTCGTGCTAAAATTTTAACGTACTGTATTGGGTTATGCTTTACTCCTCTATCTATTTGGATATAATAGCAAACCTGATGGCATAAAGATGCATGCAAGTGTTTTATGTAATTAGAGCATATGGAAAACCATCCGAACTTTTCTGGTTATTCTCGTTGCCATGGTTTGTATATACCTACGTGACATTCAGTCTTGCATTACCAAGTTATCTTAAACATATGCTTGTTCAGGAACAATTAGTTCATAAGTAATTATAATCTTCGTTGAAAACTTTAAATTTTCATTCTCGATCATCAACAGAAAAAACGAAAGGACTAATAAATTGACAAAATTTTACCTAAAAAAATGTTAAAGAAATCATTAACCCAAAAGAATGATAATTGGCTAAAACAATAACGCTTCTTGCAATATCTTTATCTTCCACACTTCACAGTCTTTGCCTTTTCTCAAGGCTAATCCCACTCCTACAAAGGGGACAGTCTTGTTTTTTCTGCATCCACTTTGATATGCAAAGGAAATGAAACCGATGAGAACAATTAGGAAATCTAGTAGTGCCTTTCTCATCTTTTTCATCCTTCATAAAGTCGAAGCAAATCGGACACTTGTTTTCATCTCCTTCGGATTTTCTTTTCAGCGTCGAATTCTCAGAAGAATTTTTTGCAGGTATTGTTTGACCACTTGAAGGCATATTCTTTATTTCTCTGCTGACTCGTCCAGAATAAGATCCTATTCCTGTTGTTGTAAGGAACACTGAACGTACAAGACCTTGAATTCTGAGCGTTGCAAAAAGACTAGAAATAATAACATCTCTTACAGACCGCGGCAAGAATTGTGATCCTCTTATCTCCAGCCTCAATAAGCTAACGCAAAGATTCGCGATTTGTGCGAAAAATCTTCTGTACAATCCTATCTTGCCTTCTGGCCTACATAACGATGAAAGTGTAGCCATCAGTAGGCTTTTTACCCATTCGATTCTCATCATCCTATCTCCTCCTCCTTGAAACCTTGCGATTATTTCTTTGCTTACAAAAACAATTTGAGCTATCAAGCCTGAATGGGCAGCATTGTTCAACACTAGAGAATGGCCATAACTTTGTAACTGACTAACAATTAATATAATGCATTGAAGAATATGATTTCTATATACATCACTTCTTACTGGAACCAAATTGAAACTATGGAGACCAGTCTTCCTGACAACCACCACTTCTCCTCTTTGAACTTCCATAACAATTGAAATTTTGTAAAAACAAAAAAGTTCTTCTCTAAACCTCTTTGATATTGCATGCAATTTGTTTCATCGATTAATATATATATATATATATATATGCTTCGTACTCTCAGTTGGAGTGTTTATAGAATCAGGGAATGTTTGGGTATCGTGTTTATAGTAAAAATCATACACTAACTTAAAAAGGTTGAACTTCCTCTGTTTCTCCTTTGTACTCCATAGAAATTCGGTGACCCATTGGTTAACCTTTTCCGGTAGACTCTGGAGATTGGGTATATTATAAAGACTGAGAGTAATTTGGAGTGATTACAACTGGACCGCCAGTATGCTCGTCAGTTACTGGTCAACACAAAAGGAATGACATCACTTCTGTTGCATGTATCGACTTGATCCATATTTCAATCTCTCATGCATGTCCCGCAACATCAATAGTTTGCTTTGTTCGCCAATATGATCGGTGCCCAAAGTTCTAGAAAATAAGCGTCCTTGTGGAATTATATTTAAGTTTTGAGTTATGATCAGTTGATCACAATGGAATCTAACATCATGCATGGCCACTATGTGGTGCTCGAATGCAACTGGGATTAATGCATTAATCCCAAGTCATACTAGTTTCAACTTATTTTAGGAGGGACTCTGTGAGGTCAAAAGTTTCTATTTGCAACAAGAAAAAGTTCTACAGCCGCATGCGTTGCTTTAAGCAATACGAAGATTTATTCGCATTAACATAATACGCTTGTAAACTAATGTACCAATTTGAATAGACAGGTATGTGCACTGCTTACAGTCATGTCGAGATCTATGATCTCTCTAAGAAAATTCAAATTATCATAAAACTTATGAAAATATTGACATCAGAAGCAGTTGACAGAAAGTTTGAAGAAGCAAACATCGATGAAAAATAAAATTTGTAAAACAGACTAACTAGCAAATTTGTAGGGTCATAACAGTATTTCGGTCATAACAGTAGATGCATTGGGAATGCATTGTATGCTTTGTAGGGTTTTGAGCCATAGAAGAACTTCATTGCTCTCCGTAATTGCAAAAGGGTTGTACCACCCTGGTGGAAACATGCTATGCTAAACTCCTTATTGCAAAAGGGTTGTATCATTCCTAAGCCTTTGGATTAGGAATGATGGACCCTTCTGAGGAGCGTTGATGAACCACTAGAGTTATCGGTCCACTTTGAGATCCCTATTTTGGTCCACCATAAGTGTTTCCGGTAGAATATGGAGATTGAGCCAATCATATTTCCGGTATATTATAGAGACTTGGAGTAATTTGGAGTGATTACCTGTCAATACTAGTTAGAAGTGACAGTTTGCTTTGTTCGCCAACATGATCGGTATGATTTCTTGTGGACTTATATTTAAGTTTTGAATGATCACAATGGAATCTAATATCATGCATGGTCACTATGTAGTGCTCTGGGATTGATGCATTAACCCCGAGTCATACTAGTTTCAACTTGTTGGAGGATGGACACTGTGAGGTAAAAAGATACTAGTTGCAACTGGAAAACAATTTAAGCCGCATGTATTGCTTTAAGCAATATGAAAGTGTTGCATTACATAAGGTACCTATTTGAATAGACATGTATGTGCACAAATCGGCACTGCTTGCAATCATGTCTGTTGATATCTATGATCTCTCTACGAATATTCTAAATTAAACTTTAAACATACTAATTATCATAAAACTAAGGGAAATATTGACATTAGTAGCATCAGGCAGAAAGTTTCAAGAAGCAAACATCGATAAAAACTGAAAAATTCTAAGATAATTGATACTGGCTAACTAGCTAATTAAATTATAAAGGCAATGCCACGACATGTACACCAATTAAAGCACTTGATCAAAAACAATTTTGTGCTACTTTTTCAACCTTTTAGCTCTTACTCATTTATGCCTCAAATTCTCAACATTATCCGAGCATTCTCCTAGACCTTTCAGGGACACAAGTGTATTCATGTGATGAATTATTTGAAGGCATGAGCCGTAGGTATTGGGCTAGTCGATGATTTTTTCTCTATCATCCACTAGTGAATAATGAATCTTCTAATGTGGAAAGTGTTCAACCTGCTCAGAATATTGAACAAGCTTTTAGTGGTATTCATATTAATTCTGAGCTGGCATCCGTGATGATCCTTCCGGTTCCGGGGTTCGGCCTTCAACTTGGATTTTCGATTCGGGGGCTTCTCGTCATATGACTCGGAGATCAAGCTATACTTGAATACTTCGCTTACACTGGAAAAAACAAAGTTGTGGTTGGAAATGGTAAGTCACTTCCCATTTCACATACTGGTAGTTCTATGTTACATACATCTACTTGATTTTAGGTTAGATAACATATTACTAGTTCAGAAATAGCACAAAACTTATTATCAGTTGCCCAATTTACTAGAGATAATTGCTGCTACTTTGTATTTGATCCATGGAGCTATGAAATTAGAGATTTAAGTTCACATGCAATTTTGGCTCAGGGTAGGATGATAAACAACTTATATCCAATTCAGAATTTGTCCTTTCATTCAAACAGTTGTTTTACGTCTTTTTCTAACTATTCTTTCTTCTCCATCTGTTTGGCATAACAGATTAGGTCATCCATCTAAGAAAATATTGCATCATTTGTCTTCTACAAAGTCTATTACTCTAAAGTCTTAGCCTTATGATGTTCATTGTCATCCTTGTCAAATTGTTAAAAGCAAAAAGCTTCCTTTTCATCTTTCAAAATCTCATGAGTTTATTCCTTTAAAGCTTATTCATTGTGATGTATGGGAGCCATCTCCAATCCCTTCTTATGTTGGTTTTCGATACTATATAGTGTTCATTGATGATGCTAGTCGATTCCATTGGATTTATCCAACGAAATTGAAAATCGATGCTTTACAATGTTTCACTCGTTTCAAAACACTTATTGAAAATTTGTTTTCATCCAAAATCATTTGTTTTCAAACTGACAATGCTTGTGAGCTTGCTAAAGGTAATTTCAAACAGTTTCTTGATTCTTTTGGTATTCATCTTCGACTTTCTTGTCCAAATACCCAAGAACAAAATGGGTTAGATGAGCGAAAACATCGTCACATTACAGAAATGGGTAATACCCTTCTTTTTCACTCTTCTTGTCCTAAATCTTTCTGGTATGATGCTTTTCTTAAAGCAACATTTCTTATTAATAGAACTCCTACACCTGTTTTGTCAATGAAATCTCCTTTTGAAATTCTTTTTTGTACTACACCTGATTATTCAACATTACGAGTTTTTGGTTCAACTTTTTTCCTTATCCTAGGTCATTCTATACATGATAAGTTGTCTCCAAAATCAACTAAATGTGTTTTTATTGGTTATAGCCCTATGCATAAGGGTTATAAATGTTTTGACCATGTTTCTAAAAGAATTCATATATCCAGGCATGTGATTTTTGATGAAAACTCATTTTATTATAAGCCTATATCATCCTCATCTACCTCTTATGTGGATACAAATGTTGACATACATTCTGAGTTGGAATCTTCAGATTCTGCTCTCATTCCTTCTGCATCTCACACTCCTGTTATTACTAGGTCCATGGGGGTATTTCAAAACAAAAACAATTCCCTGATTTTGTTTTAAATCATTCTGTCAAACATCTGGTTCCCAATGCTTTTACATGTTTATTAAACATAATTGTAGTACCACAGAAGTATATAATTGTTGATCATAGAAGTAATTGGCGTAATTGGAGGGATGGTGTTTTGATTCTACATCCACCATTTGGAAAATTCTTCTTCTTCATTAAGAGAAAAATCCTTTGTAAAAAGGATAATTTGCACTGAAGATTATTATCAAAATCAATTGCAGTAGCCATTGATCTTGTTTGATTTAATCTTAATCATTGTCACACCGAAATTGATTGCCTTCGAAGATATACTTGAATATATCATAGGACTCCAATTGAAAAGCCCGAAGGATATAGAAAATCGCACTAAAGGTTACTACTACTACATGGCATGAAACAACCATGAGAAATCAACAGTAAAACTGAAAATAAAACAAACCCTAAAATGTAAAATCACAAATAATGTGATTATTTTATTAAAAGCTTAAAAAGTTAATTACACAAACCCAAATCTACTCATAGAATCTGATATCTCGGGTAACTCCGAGTCAATGCAGATAACTCCGAGTCAATGTAGGTTTGGAGATCAAGAAGATTGAAGAAAGGAAGTTTTGGATTATTATTTGGAAAATACAGAGGAGAGTGTTTTTTGTGCGTCTCTCAATTAATACTTCCAAGTTATCTCTTTATGCCTGGTGAGCGTAAGCACCCGCCGGATTCAGCATAGACGAAGAGCATAGAGTGGGGGCTCCGGAAGAGGGAAAGCCGGAGCCATCACGGAAGGATGACGTGGTGAATAAGGTTTGCCCCACAAGAACGGACTATGGTTTCCCAACTAGACCTTATTGTGATGTGTAAGTGTACGGTTAATGCTGAGCATCTTGTGACAGAGGGCATTAAATTGCACTTGTAAGTTATCCTGGTGTCAGGATTTACCTATAAAAGGAGATCAGGCATTCAGAGAGGCGAAATTTTTCAGAGAATTGCAGTGAGTACTGAGATTAGTCCCTCTGTAACCTTTCAATGATTTTGGGGTGTTTACAATGACGAACGACTGTGTACACGACGATTCGCATTCATAACACCACATTATCACTATCAGATCTTCTTCAGGACAAGTTAAAGAGTTGGAAAAATCGACAAAATAATTCTACCTCAAGTACAAAAATCAGTAACCGAAGGATCTTTTTATTATTATAATATGGGTGACAACGTTTCTTGCAATATTTTACAGCGTAAAAAAGGATTTTAAAAACTGACGAGAGGCATCATAAAAGGACATCAGTTATATCTCAACTAGGTTGGCACCACTAATACGGAATACTTAATATCCTTAGCGACCGTATGCCCTTCATCCTGCAACCAAATTTCCCAGACTATTCACTATTGTATTCATTGCATATCTTCGTTGTGTTTTTCATTGTTTTTGCTTTTTCCTACAGAAAAAACCACTCCTACAAAGTGGACAACTTTTTTTCTTGATCATCCACTCAAATATGCAACAGATGTGAAACCGGTGGGAACAATTAGGCCAACTAAGAATACCGTCATCCTTGATAACATCTAGGCAAACCGGGCACTTATCGGTTTCATCTCCTTCTGATTTTCTTTTCCGCGTCACACCGTCGGAAGGTTTTGTTTGATCCGTATTCATTATTTCTCTGCACTGGTGTGTGAATCTAGATTGTATTCTTTGTGTCGCAAAGTACTCCAAACCCTCAGGACCTTGAATTCTGAGTATTGCACAAAGACGAGATATAAAAGCGTCTATTATTAGAGGCAACACCAAGTCCTCGGATCCTCTTCCCTGCATCCTCCATAAACGATTACAAAGAATCGCAAGTAGTTCGAAATATCTTTTAAACAAATCTGTCTTGCCTTCGGGCATAGACAAAGAAGAATGTGCAGCCATCCATAACTTTTTAATTGCTTCGATTCTCAGCATCCTTTCTCCTTCTCCTTGAAAGCTTGAAATTACTTCTTTGCCAGCACAAACAACCTGTGTTATTAAGCTTTCATGGGCAGCATAGCTCAACACGAGAAAACGGCCAAAGTAGTCTAATTCATCAATGCATGTTTTAATGCATTGAAGAATACGAATTGTATATACATCACTTCTTATAGACTGCAATAAGATACCATCGAGACCAGCACTCCTTATCACCACCACTTCTCCTCTCAGAACTTCCATAGCGATTAAAAATAACCTTCTTCTCGAAGACTCTTTAAAACTAAAACTATTTCTTGCTTGTAGTAAAATTGAAGTCTGTCAATTGGTATATATATATAGGGTTCGTATACTCATTCTTAGATTAGATTAGGAATCAAGCTACACGGTATAATTGGAGATTTTTACAGAATCAGGGAATGTGTTAGAAATAGCAATTCAGTATAATCAGAAACTAATTTGAAGTTTCTACATCCTGTGTTTCCCCTGTTTTCTTAAAATAAGCGATATTCCTTTGCCTCGGGTGGAAAAAAGCGCCCGGAAAAAGTGATTCTCATGGTCGTCTTAAGACTCTTAACAGTTCTGTTATGTGCCTGTACCGGCATCCTTAACTCTTTGATACCGTATATTGCTATTTTTAACCAAACTATAATAACTCTAATTGGTTTAGGTACATGTGCTCTAAGATTGGAAACAGTTTTCTGCCAAAAAATTTCATAAAATTTGGATCTTACTGCTGTTGAATGTTGATTCTGCATAGTTTAGACGAAGTTGTCTACAAATTACATGAACACTCCAATGTAAAGGAATAAAACCCGCTGATGAGGAATGAATTGTTTCCGCAAAGGTGTGTATCTCCTTTCACTAATCGATGGGAATAGGCTTCTTCGAGGTTCACATCACCTGAGCTAGCTTCACCATCTGATGCATAAGGCGACATACTTGAGAGCCCATAAGCATTAGCTGTTGCAGTCAAACCTGATTTACAATGGAGAGCAACCCTTAGTGTGTACAATGTACATACAAAATTTTTGAACGATTAAAGGTTTTGCTTATGTTTGAAAAGATGGTAAGGAATGTATTATGTAAAAAAAAAGCAGTGAAGCTTACCTTCGAGCATCATAGACTTCTTTTCTACCTAATTCTTTGCGGATGTCAAGAAGCGCGTTCTCATTAATAAGCTTTCACTTATTTCTCTGTAAAATATAAAACCCATGCAGAGATAGATTGAAGCTAACTAGTTAGTCCCATGGTCAGTACCTACACGAAATTTACTCTTGCACCAAATCATCTCTCAATTCTCGCTGAGGAAGTAGTAAACTGACAAAACTTTACCGAACACAATTAACAAAATTCAATAACCAAAACATATTCTTTTAATGTTTCTTACAATATTTTACAATAAAGCCACATCCAGGCTATATATATATATATATAAAAAAATAAAAAAAACTAGGAAGAGGCATCACAAAGGGACATCAATCATCCCAACTAGGTTGGCACCACTGACACCCTAAACGATCATATACACCCTCCACCCAATATATACATATCTTCGACTTCGTCTTCTGTTTAATTTCTTCATCGACTTGGCCTTATCACGCTCCTACAAAGTGGACAGCTTTGTTTCTTTTTTATCCACTTTGATATGCAAAGCAAGTGAAACCGATGCGAACAATTTGGCCAAGAAGCAGTACCTTTCTCATCCTTTTCATCCTTAATAACTTCTAGGCAAATCGTGCAAATATTTTTGTTTTCATCTCCTTCTGATTTTCTTTGCAACTTCTCATCACCAGAAGAGTGTCTTGCAGGGTTTGGTTGATCTCTTGAAACCATATTCACTATTTGTCTTCTCGGTTTTATTAAACCGGGTGGTATTCCTATCAGACCTTGAGCTTTTAATGTTTCACCAAGTGTAGAAATAATATAATCTTTTCCGGAATACGGCAAGTCTTCTGATCCTCTTCTCTGCATCCTCAATAAACCATCACAGAGATTTACGATTTCTACGAGTATACTCTGATAAAATCCTTGTTTCCCTATCGGCATAGATAAAGGAGAAAGTGTAGCCACCAGTAGCTTTTTTATTACTTCGATTATCATCACTCTTTCTCCTCCGTTAAAACCTGCGATTACTTCTTTGGTAAGAGAAACAACTAGGGCTATCGAAATTTCATTGTTCTGACCATTATTTTCTAATTGATGAGCAAGTGATTGAATCTTTAGAAGAGGATGGTTTATTAACTCAAAACTTGTTATGGCAGGCAGACGAAAACTATCGGAACTACTCCTCCTAAACATCGACACTTCTCCTCTCATAACTTCCATAGAAACTAATTAAAACTTGAAAAAGAGAAGAAAACCTTCTTTAATTCTCTGATCTTCTTGATTGAAAGCTACAGCAGCTTGAATAAAGCTACACGGGCATAGTTAGAGATGTTTTACGGAATCGGGGAAGGATATTGATATAGTAACTCAAAACTACGGCCGTACCTGCAGCGATTACGAAAGATGCATCGAAGGGTGTCACGGCTGGAGGTTTGGGCATCAATGAATGGAATTGAGTCAGATGCAGCCCAGAAAAACATGCATCATTGGAATTCGATTAAAGTAACATGAGTAACTCCAATTGCCTGGCAAAGAACATAATAAATTATGAGTATCATCCTGACGGATCATCGGTTAAACAAAATGAATCAAAGAGAGATAAAGAGATTAATACTATGTAAAGGTTCACTCTATGTCAGAGTTCAGAGAATTTAATACTATGTTAAGGTTCAAAATCGAAAGATACTTTTGCTTATGCACATAACTATACAGATCTTGCCCAATGATTTTTAAAAATAAAAGTGGGGATTGTTGGGAAATATGTTTTAAAATAATTCTTTTGTGCATTTATATCAACAATTCGAGCTTGGCCTAGTGGTTAAGCACTTTGAACCCGGAGGGTTAGGTCTTAGGAACGAATCCCTCCCCCTACTGGTTGTGCATATATATTATAACATTAGTCCGGGAGCCTCTTGGGAGGTCTCTTGAATTTTGAAAGTATTTTTGTTGTTTTTTGAAAATATTTTCAAAACATTTTCTGCCCTTAATTGCATTTTTAATTGTGATAATTATGGCATAATTTATTTGCCGTTTTCTGACTATTGAATGAAATTTTTTATGGCAGCAATAAATTAAATGTCATTCTCTATTAATTTCGGTTTAAATGTCAGGCTATAAAAGGCAATTTTTTATGGCAGCATTTCCATTCGGGAAATAAAACAAGACAATGCAGACTAACTGAAGCGAGTGGTTAAAAGACTGATGACACTAATAGTTCCATTATTATCGGAAACACTAAAAGACTGAGCCAATTCCCTCGGAATTGAATTCCTGGGCATTGAATTCCCTGAACCGAATGCGCTGTTAGTTCATTGCTAGAATAAAAAACTGTAAGTATAATCGCATCGCGGTCCATCCCAAGAGAACGAGCATAATTTTTCAACTGACGAACAAGTGATAGAATATTTTGGTTAGCGTTGGAAATGATTTTGGGGTTAATGGGCTAAATGGGATTAGGAACTATTTAGTACTCACTCAATTGAACACTCGATCACTTAAATGATGGTTGGGAGAAAAAAATTTTATTACTTTCTCAAAACTGATTGTACACGGACCACTAGATCTCACTTTGTTTACAAACTCAATGTACTTGCACCTTAACCTCACTTGGTGTTTTCACTCGATTACACCTTCCCATGACCTCTACTTCCCTATTTATAGGAGCTCTCCACCGACTCCAAACTACTCTAATTTGGTCTAGAATGTTCATGACCCATTCACTACTTTACAACTAACTAGAATTTTCTTTTCTTTGTTGGGCTTATCCCCAACTGAACCATACAGTACTAGCTAGAGGATTCTAGGCTAGCCGGCCACTTCCCTTTTTTCAGATTAATCTTGATTAATCCAAATCAAGTTTATTCTTCCAACACGCCCCCTTAAACTTGATTTGCTTGTAACTCTAATAGATGTATCTCGACGTTGAGAAAATTTTCGTGCCTTAGTGGTTCCGTGGTCTGGTCGTAGTTTGTAGTCTTTTGCTACCCATCTCGTCTTTTGTCGTTCTCTTCCTTTTTTAGCAATTTTCTTGCCTTCGTAGAACTTCTTGACTCCCGTCTTGGTGACGCTGCTCCTTGTCACATTTCTTCCCTTTACATTTTTTCGCAGTTTTTTCTAATTGGTTCACAACTTGCGGAATGACAAAATAGTGATACTGGGTTTCCGTAAATCTCATTTAGACTTCTCGTACGCAATAGTCTTGCGCTCGAGCTTCCTTCTGACGACGATGGTTCAATACGCTCTAACCTTGGAGGCGGTTGAGGTGGTGAAACATCTTGAACACCTGGTTCTGGCGGCACTTATTCCTCCTCCTCTTCTTCCAGGATCGGGAGAAAATTATACTCTTTTTCTTGAACGTCAAAGTCTCGGACGCCTTCTTCGTCGAACTTTACATCTCTGCTTATGATGACCTTTCGGTTGGTTGGATCGTACAACTTGTATCCCCTGGATCGAGCATCATAACCGATAAATATGTACTTGGCGCTCCTGTCATCCAACTTCGTTCTTAGCTGACTCGGCACATGAGCATATGCGATACTCCCGAATACTCTTAAATGTGAGACGCCCGGTTTCACTCCGCTCCATGAATCTAAAGGAGTCATGTTCCACACGCTTTTTGTCGGACAACGGCTTATCAGGTAAACCGCACAATCAACTGCTTCTGCCCAAAACTCCCTGGGCACTCTCTTTGTCTTCAGCATACTCCGGGCCATGTTTAGAATTGTTCTGTTTCTCCTTTCGGCAACTCCATTTTGTTGAGGTGTATATGGAACCGTAAGAGGCCGACGGATTCCATTGTCTTCACAGTAAGACTCGAACTCCCTTGAAGTAAATTCTCCTCCTCTGTCTGATGTCATAGCCACAATTTCAAAGCCACTTTCTTTCTCCACAAGGGATTTAAATTTCTTGAAATTAGAGAAAACCTCTGATTTTTGTTTCAAGAAATAAACCCATGTCTTTCGACTAAAGACGTCGACAAATATGAGGAAATAGTTATTTCCACCATACGAGATTGGCTTTATTGGTCCACAAACATCTGTGTGAACCAACTGCAGGGGTCTTGTGGCTCTTGAGAACGTTTCCTTAGGAAAACTTTTTTCGAAATGTTTCCCAGTAAATATCCTTCACATTTAGTGATCCGGTGGTCTATTCTTGGCAAACCTCTAACCATCTTTTGTTTGGACAATAACTTTAATCCTCCAAAATTGAGATGTCCATACCTAAGATGCCAGAGCCATGATGAGTCTTTCACACAAGTCGTCAAACATCTCGCGATGTCATTTTGAATGTTCAAATAGAACATCCCATTCTACAAATCATCGGCACTTTGGCAATAAACTTTCCTCTCCTATCTCTTATAAAAAGACTAAGGTCCTTCATATTCATCCTATAACCTTTTTTCTAAAAGTTTCCCCAAACTTAGTATATTCATTTTTACGTTAGGGACATAATAGACATCAGAAATAAATTCATGATTTTCATTTATCAACTTAATCAAAAAATTTTCCAAGACCACTCAAGATGTTTTTCTCCATTCCCAAACGTTACATTCCAAAACTGGATTTATCAAGCTCCACGAACTTCTCCTTCGTGCCGCAGCACATATGGTTGCTTCCTCTGTATCAAGCACCCATGTATGATTTTCATCATAGTCGCCTCCTTTGCACGCCACCAACAAGGTCAGTCTTCTTGATTTTCTTTACTAACATAATTAATTAGCTTCTTCGATGTCATCCGGTAAAAACCGACATTCCCGAGCATAATGACCAAGTTTATGACAATTATAGCATTCAACTTGATATTTGTCATACCTTGGCCTATTATTATTGTGCCATGAATTGTTTCCTCTTCCATGACCTCTTGTGAAGCTTGACCTCTGGCACCTCTGATCATCGTTATTCGCTTGCCTCTTCCTTTTCCTCTTCCGTCGTCGTAGACGCGTCCTCTTCCTCTAGTATTACTACTAGAAGCTCTCTCCTTGTCTTTCAAACTGAGCTTCGCTTGTAGAACTTGTTCTCTTTGCTCCCTCTTCTTATCTTTCTTATTCTTTCTTCATGGGCTTGTAGCGATCCCATGAGCTTATCTACGGGTCATGGATTCGCGACGTCTTTGGACTCCTAAATTGCGACGACGATATAATCAAATTTTGGAACGAGTGACCGCAATATTTTTTTCGATCACACGACTATCACTCATGACCTCACCATTTCTTCTTAGTTGATTGGCGACAACTAAAACTCTTGAAAAATAATCCGAGATTAATTCGGACTCTTTCATGGAGAGAGATTCGAACTCACCTCTTAGAGTTTGCAATAGCACCTTCTTTACTTTATCAACTCCCTTGAAGGAATTTTGAAAAATCTCCCGCGCTTGCTTTGCATTAACGACTCTTAGATATCTTCTCGAATGACGACTCATCCATGCCTTGATAAATAAGGAAAAGAGCTCTTTTATCTCTCTTTCTTGATATACGTAGCATATCTTTTTCATTTTGCAGTAGCGCCGCTTCCATCTTCCGATTCGACATAACCTTTTCTACTATCTCCCATGCATCTTGCGAGCCTAATAACGCCTTCATTTGGATGCTCCAATTTTCATAGTTATCTTTGGTGAGTTTAGGGATTTGAAAGGGAAACATTTCAGTAGCCATTAGGATCTGTGGCTCTGATACCACTTTGTTAGAAATGATTTTGGGGTTAACGGGCTAAATGGGATCAGGAACTATTTAGCACTCACTCAATTGAACAACTGATCACTCTAATGTTGGTTGGGAGAAACAAATTTTATTACTTTCTCAAAACTCAATGTACTCGGACCACTAGCTCTCACTTTGTTTACAAACTCACTTACTCATTGTACTTGCACCTTAACCTCACTTGGTGTTTTCACGATTACACCTTCCCATGACCTCTAATTCCCTATTTATAGGAGCTCTCCACGGACTCCAAACTACTCTAGCTTGATCTAGAATGTTCATGACTCATTCACTACTTTACAACTAACTAGAATTTTCTTTTCTTTGTTGGGCTTATCCCCAACTGAACCATACAGTACTAGCTAGAGGATTCTAGACTAGCCGACCACTTCCCTTTTTTCAGATTAATCTTGATTAATCCAAATCAAGTTTTTTCTTCCAACAAAGAGTGCGATTCGAATCATCATTACTAGCCATGGAAACCAAGCTACAACCTTCGAGACAACTCTTCCTAAAGACCACCAATTCTCCTCTCAAATCCTCCATTGAAAACTTAAAAGAAAACTCCTCCTTGAGGACCTTGACTCATGATAACTCCTTAGAGCATTTCCAACAAAAGGTGCAAAAAATCCTATGTGTCTTTTTAATTTAGTCCCTTTATCTATGGGGTCTAAACATAGAGTAAATATAGGACCTCATATTTAAAAAACCATCTCCAACAGTAGAGAATTTTTTAAGAAAAATAGTGTAAAATATGACGTGGAGGTGGAGCCGGAGGTGTAGACAACACTTTCTTGAACACCTTCATATTTAATAATTGGTCCCTCCTAGTTTATAGGACCCTACAGTTGGAGATGGATTTATGTCAAACGAGGGTGTAAAATCCCATGTGTCAATAAAAAAAACAAGATTCACCCTCTCTTGGAGATGCTCTTAATTATCTCTAGGGTTAAAAATCTTATTAACAGAATTAAGCAAATCCTAAGAAACGAAATACAAAATCAAAGATACATCCAAGATATTATTTTGTCATATCTTGAAATGCAAGTGAATCCCAAAGATACGTCTCGTATTGCGTTCAACGCGAACATCTTGTGCCACGAATGCAATTACGGCATCAAGGGATGGGTATTTTGTCAGATACCATATTTTTAAGTAGAAATTTATGTTTAGTCCCAAAGTTGTTGGGCTTTGGACGCCCTGGTCCTGCCATCTCAAGCCTAGTACTAGGACGTCCAAATTCACCAGATTTTAAACGAGTTGATCCATTTGTTGACGATTCAGTCCAAATTTAATTATTTTGAAGACAAAAATACTCATCTTTGGTTCTCTGGATTAATCCAGTTTTTGTTCCTCCATTCCACTTGTCCAGGCATAGATACCAAACGAAGAAAAACAAATCCTAAAACCAAATCTTCTCAACGTCGAACCTAAATTCAATATCAAAACATAGATCCGATAATCAAACAAGCACATTTTGACTTCGATTCAACTTAAATAACTTAAATCATCACCATCAGTACCAAGCTCCTTGAAGATTAAGTTGATGGGAGCAGTTGATTTTGATACAATTTCAACAAATTAATTCGAGTATGCTAACAATCAAAGCGATTTGAAAGATGAGTATAATCTATTCTATTGTGAATTTAAAAACCTAATTACTTCGATTTTTGTTGATAGTGTTGAAGGTGGTGTTGTTTTTGTTGGATTTCCTAGTATTGATTTGATGATTGTTATTGAAACCGCTGGTGATTTGCCACAAATGGAAGCTAAGATTGATTTAGTTGGTACTGTCTTTGTGATAAAACGTCCATGCCTAAGAATATTTCTCTTGTTAATGTAAGGTAATGACCTTAATTCCATCTCGTTTTTCCCCCACTTATTGATTTAGGGTTGATTTTTGTTGAGGAGTTGGTTAGATTTTGTTTTTTGTACTTGAATTTAAAATTATCATGTGTTCTATACTCCCTCCGTCCCACTATTAGATGACCTAGTTCAAGTTTGCACAATTCTTAAGGCAAGTAATAAAAATGAGATTTAGAAATGATTTATCTCTCAAACTATACCATGGATTTTCGTAAATTTTGTATCATTGAAAAGAATTTTAAAACACCTACGCAACGAGTATAAATATGAATATCAAATTATACATATTTCTTATACTTACGATAATTATTCAAAAGGATAATTTTAGAAGATTCCCTTGCTTAATGAAATAGGTCAACTAATGATGGGACAAAATTTAAAACTAAGTAGGTCATCTAATGGTGGGACGGAGGGAGTATAAAATGAATTTGAGGTTTGTTTTCTCTAATTTTGTTTTCTTACTGGAAGCATGAATGATAATGAGACTTGTCTTGTAAAATGGGATTGGGTATTATCGACAATGTATGTTTTTATGGCCGAGTGAAAGTGAGACTGTCACATTTATGCCACAATGGATATTATTAGCCTTTCTTCTCATTTTTTTTTTTTTTGCATTTAAGTTGGTTAGTAATCTTAACACTGGTAACACTAGGGTGCTGGAGTGGGGTACTCTATGTTCTACTCTTTCTCATTTCCTTAGAACAAATAGGCATATATCTGATCCATACTTTGCCTTGGTGTTTTGCTAATTATGTTTGCAAGAATTGATAGACGTGGTTTGGTGGCTTCAGCTATACCATCTTTTTCTATAACCATTTATAGTTATTAGTTAAGATATGGGTGATTTGATATCTTGGTGTTTGGTAGTTTAACATGGAGCATTATTATCCCTCTGCGTCGATGTTAAGTTGGTTAAAATGTTTTTTTGCTATACCATTACTTGAAAGCTACCAAAATAGCTTTTCATTATTTGTTTACGGTGCATCCGTTGTACTAAATAGCCTTGAGCACTAACGATTGAAAAAAAAAAAATATGTTTGCACCATCATTTTTCTCGTGCCTTAATTTTGTGTAGATTGTGTTCATATGCTAACTCATGTAACATCACAATTCCTTTTTATGTTTGTTAGAATCATTAATTCCTTTATATAAGAAAATAAGCAGGAGTAGTGATTTGTTATACATTTAGCTGTGATAATTTGACTTTAACCAAGCGGTAAAAATCGTAAAAGTTTGCGCTTATGTTATGTTTTATGGTCTTTTATGAAGGTCTTGAAGTATAGAATGCGTCGATTGTGCACACTTTTTTTTTTTTGAAATGTTAAAGTGTACATAGTTGTGCACATATTGGTTTTTAATGTGTACATAATTGTACACATGTTAATTTTTTTGAATTGTTAATGTGTACATAATTGGACACATGTTGATCTGTTTTATGCTGATCGTTTGCGGCTGCCATAAACGGAGAGATTCAATGATTATGATTGCTTTATTTATATTTTGTATGGATTGATATTTCCTACAAGAAACTCACCTTTGGTATGGGAAAACTTGTTTTAATATAAAGCGTTCGAGGTTTGAATTTTGTTTACGCCTTATAGTTATGGTGACAAAATATTTGTGTCTCTTATTGTGGAATAGTTGAACGTTAATGGTGTCTTTTAATATTGTATCCACTCTATTAATGGATAGTGTATAAGCGACATATCATGCGTCGTATCAATTGTGTTTATTATGAGCACTACTACTTTGAGGACATTGATCAAGTATATTTGGTTATGGCTTGGTGGCTTCGGCTCTACCCGGCTTCTTCTATAACCATTTATAGTTATTAGTTAAAATATGGGTGATTTTATATCTTGGTGTTTGGTAGTTTAACATGGAGCATTATTATCCCTCTGGCGTCGATGTTAAATTGGTTAAAATATTTTTTTGCTATACCATTACTTGAAAGCTACCAAAATAGCTTTTCATCATTTGTTTCAGTTCATCCAGATTGTACTAAATAGCCTTGAGCACTAACGATTGGAAAAAATAAAATATGTTTGCACCATCATTTCTCTCGTGCCTTAATTTTGTGTAGATTGTGTTCATATGCTAACTCATGTAACATCACAATTCCTTTTGTTTTATTAGAATCATCAATTCCTTTATATAAGAAAATAAGCAGGAGTAGTGATTTGTTATGCATTTAGCATGAGTAATTTGACTTTAACCAATTAAAAATCGTAAAAGTTTGCGCTTATGTTATGTTTTATGGTCTTTTATGAAGGTCTTTGAAGTATAGAATGCATCAATTGTGCACACTTTTTTTTTTGAAATGTTAAAGTGTACATAGTTGTACACATGTTGGTTTATGAAGGTCTTGAAGTTTAGAATGCTATTGAAAGTCTTTGAAGTATAGAAAGCTATTGAAATTCACCGACTGATTGTTGTCACAGGAAATTACATGTGTACATATTGGTACACCTGTAATATAAGTGTATATTGTTGTAGACATGTGACAAAAATTACATGTGTAGATAATAGCCCACTCTAGGACTCTTAATCAAATTTTAGTAAACAATCTTTTTCATTTCTTGGATGTCGAATCAATGATGTGCTATGAGTCACTGATCGTTGGTTATGACAGGAAATTACATGTGTACGTATTAGTACACCTATAATATAAGTGTACATTATTGTACACATATGACAAATTACATGTATACATAATAGTGCACCTTAATGAACATAATGTTACTCATCATTTCTTGTCTTGTAAATCTAAGAACATAATGTGTTTGTAAAAAATTTGAGGGTCTGTAAATTGCAGGGAGAGACATGCAGTCAGGAGGTAGTGGTGAAAAACCCAGCAGTTGTTGAGAAGGTATTATCTTTCTAATATATAAGTGTACATTATGCACCACCAGTTCATATTTTTGTGTGAACTTGAACTTGACAGAACTGTGCTATTATTTTTCGGTAGTAAAAATTTGATGGTTCCAGTTCCAGTTCTAGGTTTAGTTTTGTTCTTCAAATTTCTCCTTTTTTTTTTCTGAGATTGATACTTGAATCTGACTGCATCAATTTTGTAGATTAATTGTTATTGAAATACAAATCTAAAATGTACTTGATTTGGTTTTAAGGGAGAAAAAAGTGATGCAAATAAAAACAGTTGTTGATGCAAGGAAGGATTGTGCGAAGTTTATCTTACCAAAGTTAACGAGATGGAACGATTTAGATGTGGTACATGTGTTTGTTATGTCCTCATCTAAATGGGTTCCCACCAGCAACTCATAGAGTAGTAACTAAGGTGTACATAATTGTACACATGTTGATTTTTAATGTGTACATAATGGTACACCTATTGTATGTGTTTCTCTCTGTTTATATGTGCTTGTTCTGTTTTACATATACTTAGTTTTGTTCGATTGTAGATGTATTGTTGATAACTTGTGATTGTATTCTCTTTGTTTGGGATCCTTTTGTCAATGAGAAAGTCCCACCGTTAATTTGAATTTAACAAAGTTTTACCACCTCGAGCTGGAGTTCCAAAGAACTTGGCTCATGTCAGAAACTACACGAAGGTTTGCAAAAAGCTTGTTACACATACTTAATGCTCATTATTAGTTTTGTTTTCATAAAACTACTTGAAGAATTGCTAAAGCTTGTTGTTCTTAAATACACATACCATATGCCCATCATCCGTTTTGTTTGTATATCTAAGAATTGTCTTTTATCACTTAGCAGTCTAGCTGTTCCGATTCAACCAATTAAATTCTCCTGTTTGGTGGTTTCATTTTATTTTCATTTTCATTTACACGTGTTGATTATTAAAGTGTACATAGTCGTACACATGTTATTCATTTTGAAGTCTAAGAAATTAGGGAAAGCACTAATGTGTACATAGTTGTACACATATTATGTTGTTTAGGTGTGCATAGTAGTCCAAATGTTGATTATTTAGGTGTAAATAATCGTACACTTGTAGGACTATATTTATGTTTACAAACCAAAAATTAGGGAAAGCACTAATTGTACGGGTGTTGGATTTTCTATATATGTGTACAAAGTTGTACACTATTGTGTTATCTCGAGTAATATGTGCATTTTTGTGGTATAAATGTTGGATTTTTATACCACAAAACATCAAAAGTTTACACCATCTCTTTCTTATACCATCAAAAGTTGTCCTCTCATTAGAAATTTAGATCCTTGTAACATCTCTTAGGCAAAGATAATGTACATTCTAGGATAGTTGTTGCAGCTTCAGTGCCATTTTCGAACAGTTTTATTTAAATAATCTCTGCAGATAGATGAATAGATTTAAGCTCATACTTGTAAGTTAGTATAATCATTTTTTTCTAAGCTGTAGCCTGTAAGAACTGGATGGTTTATCAATGTGTTACCCAGTATTCATGCTATCAGTGATTACTCAATTATATAGGCATAAGTGAAAAAGAAGTTAGAAACTGGCGCTACAACAGTATTTTAGCTTACGAGTCACCAATATATAGCTCCCACTGTATAATTATTTTGTTGTTTTATTGGATTCCTTGTCGATCCAAAAACTTCATGAAACAATAGTTTGATCTGTCTTTGACCAATTTGTCCTCTTCGTCATTGTATGTATATATGAACAGTATAAATACATCATTCCATGTCTTGCGTATCAACAAGATGCTTTCATGTGACGGGTGGAGGGCTTCAAACTGGTATGAGGAGCGTTCGGTAAACCCTTGGGCATGGATCACCTAGCTAACTTGTTATCGTATGAGATTCGAGCTGCGATCTACTTTTGTTATGTTGGTGTGTACAAGTGGTGCACCTTGTTTTGTCTTTTGATTTTTGGATTTTTGTAGACATGTACATGTTTGTACGCCAATGTAAATTAAGATTTTTTAAAATGAGAATTATATAGTCATATGGGTACTCTTTTTGTAGCTCTCGGAAAGAGCTTTCGAATATATAAAGTTTATGAATTTTGAACAAACGGTTCGAAAGATAAATTGTTTTTTATATTATTTAAAATTGCTGACATAATTGTGAGTCACTTTGGACTAAAGCGTAAATATTTGGACTAAATTGTAAATCGGGGAAGGTTATTTGTGTACTTTCAATGAAAAAGACTAATTTGTACCTAGTTGAATGGGTCAGGACTAACTAGTATATTTGGATGGGGTTTTGGATTAAACCGTATTTTTCCCAATTTTTAACCAGTAATTGGTTAAGTTTTGTAAACCTAAATTTTAGAAAAGTGTCCGGCAAAGAAAAACATATAGTAATTTGTATCTTATTGCTGCGGAATATTAATTCGGCATAGTTTAGACAAAGTTGTCTACAAATTACACGAACAGAAAACAAAAGGTTTTAACACCACAATTTAAAAGAAATAAAATCCTTTCCAAACCCTAGGATTCAGGAAAAGTCATCTTCTTTGGTGGGTAGCGATAATATATCATCGACCTTGATTGTTTTGCGCTAAATACTGGGGTGCATGTTTAGCTCTTTTTGATGGTCGATTGGACGATGAAGAAACTTAGAGACTCACGTCACCTGAGTTATGGCTCTTTGCTAGATCCACCTTCTGTTGCAGAAGGTCTTTGCCTGAGTGAGTTGAAGAGTTGGTCTTCTTTGAGGCCACATACTTGAGACACCATTGGCGGTAGCAGCTGCGCCTCATACGAATTCCTTCAATGAAATGATGGTTAACTAAATTAGCTTATTTAGTTTTAAGAAATGTGACGCAGAAGAGGGAAATGAAGCTTACTCTCAAGCATCTGTTTTTGAAAATGAAAGGCGGACTTCAAGAAGTGTTTTCTCATTGAGTACCTTTTGGTAATCACATTTGCAAAATATAAAACAACCAAAGAAATAAATTTAGCCTAATATGTTATACACCTAAAACACTATTTGCTAAACAACCCAAAAAATATGCGCATCATATCATACAAAATATACCTTCCATAGCTCCAATTCAAGACGATAATCTGCTGCTTCGGCTTGGAGGATTCAATTTTGTTCTCAGATTCGAAATATATCGGGCCTTTAATGCTTTAGATCCAGCCAATGGCTTAGCGGTTTTAGAAAACTCCGCACCAAAATGCAAATTTTATAAATTTGAACTATTATCATCTATTTGAAAGATACCAGCGTTTAAAATAGCATTTTCGTTTTTTTTCCTGCCTTTGGACCGTGAAAAAGGAAAGTCGTTAAAAACCAACACCCGTATTTTAAATATATTATTAACCTTAATCATTGACGAAGTGGACAAAATTATCCAAATTTGTAATAGCCGGTTTTTCCAAATCCATCAATCATTTTACAGTATTTTTATGTGAAAATAAATCATGTGAAACAAAAAAAATAATCATGTGAAACAAAAAAAATAAAATAAAGTTGAGCACTAAATTAGGTAAATCCCAACAAGGCGGAAAACATAGGTGAAATTAGGGTCGTCAATGGGTTCGAGTTCTCCCGGGTAACTCTGGATGCGTATCTAGATCCTATTTATAAAAGTCGTGCCTAATTTTTAATAGTTCGGGTTTGGTTGCAAAATTTGTGGACCCAGATCCGGAGCCATCAATAACCCCGGGTACCCATTGGGTATTGAATAATTATGATATCTTCTTCTTTTTGCGTGAATTCATATTATTTTTATACAAGTTTTTTATAATTTCTTTATTAATGTTACGTATAAAAGATTAAATGTAAGTAATAAATTGAAAATGAAAAAAATATCTAAGCTTAACTAGCAAAATACTTATGATTTTGTTGATGATTTGAAGAATGAGTAATCGAGTTTCGTGTCCAAATGGGTAATACCCTTTAGGTCATAAGCTGTTATAGGGTCTTATTTTAGGACCCGAACCCTAATCTACATGGTCCATCTTCAATTTTGGGTAACAAATATTCATTGATGAGCCCTAGTGAAACACTGTTTCGAGGGTAGAGGTATCGACTAATGCCATCCAGTTTGAGTGTGTAACACGTGACATATGCAACCTAGATGAAGTTGGACGCAAAATTTTAAAATAAGGAAAGAAAATCTATTTAACTCGTTACCTTTGTGTTTTCTCTTGTTCAGCATTCCACAATCGAATATAGTCTTCAGGAAGCATCCCAATATCTGCTCCACCCTTGGATGGTTTTTTGTGATCAATAATCTCCTTACCATCAGCTCCTTTGACGCCAGAAGTTCCAATCCTAGCTGCAAAAGATGAAGAAAGAGCTTTATGAACGGACTCGCTATTGTTGATTAGACTAGACATATCCCTCTCCATTTTTTTTTTGTTGGAAGAAATTTTTCTCTTTTCATTTGCTTTTATAGATCGACTGCCACAACAAAAGAAGGAAAATTCATCACCATTATTATAAATTAATTATTCCTACTTATGTTAGATTCTGAGGATTTAAATAGAATTTTAATTGCATAATAAGAAAATTTACTGTTGGATCCGCCTTTCACGTTGATATTTGTCATATAACGAAAAAACATACCGTCTTTGCTTTGATATACCACGGGGTAGTTCCTGGAAAAAAATTCCCCAAAGTGACCGATTTTTTTTTTTTTTTGCCTCTATATAGGGACATCAAGATACTGTCTTAGGTAGGGTTTAATGGCCACTACTATATGAAGCCTTGAAGACATGGCCGAGGCTTTTCTTTTGAAATAATCACGTAGTTAGTGTGTAATTCTGATTTACAAATAGAATACTACTATAGAACTAGACAGTTAAAAGTTAAAATGAAAAAGCTCAGTAACAAAAAAATAAGCATGAAAAAAATTTATTGTTTATGGAAGAAAAATGGAAGGTAACTAAAGTGGTAAGAAAATATTATTTTGCTTTTCAATAAAAATAAAAATCTACTTTAACTAGCATATGATGATCCGTGGAGGGAAGCAAAAGGAGGAGTAAAGAAAGAAACGGAAAATATTTCTATTAAAGTTAAACTATTTACATATTCATTTGCAGCCCTTCAAAGTTATATAAGTAAGAATCCAGTCCATGTTTTTGTTTTTCTTTATGAAAACCCCCAACAGAAATGGGCTATTTGTTGCCCTGTGCCGTTGTTGCCTACAAGTGGGGCTTACCCTGCTTGCCTATCAGGCCCGGCCCTGTATACCATCATCGTTAAATTCACCTATTATGAAAACTAGTATGTAACCCGTGCTACGCACCGGGACTGATGGAATCATCCAATTTAGTGTGAGGGGCTTCGCCCGCACCCGTGGTCAATGCCTTAGATTTTTTACGAATAGTCTTTCATTATTTTGATATTTTAAAGGGATATGAAACTCGATACCCTTTAGGTATGAAATTTTGTATGATAAACCCAAATTCATGTATTAGCTTTACCGAACGATATTAAGATAAACCAATGAATTGATTCATTATTGAAAAGCTTAAAGAGTCACTTTTCAATCAGTTTTATTACAATTACTTGAAATGCGTTTGGATTGCATACTCTTTCGACTGGGTGTGGCTTCGAACAATCCTGGAGCTTGACATTTAGTTAACCATAGACATATTTTAGTTAATGGCCATGTAGTAGATATACTAAGTTATGGCTGCAAACCCCATGATATGCACCATACAAAACATCTAAATTACATGCCCAATCTTGCCAATAATTTATTTGAGCGTTATGAATTGTCAATAATTTATCCGATCGTTATCAATTATTTTACTTCGCATTACACACCCTGCTTAGTATTTAATTTAATTTTACTGATTAGTTTAACAGTGTCATTTTCTGACATTACAGATTAGAAACCTTCTGGACTGCGTTGATGAAGCGATTTAGAGAAGGAATATTACTCAAAAGTGGGTTGGATCTAAACATATTGTCCCAGTGTTGTGAATACACTACTTTTGTCATAGTCATGTACTTTTAGTTGGAGAGTATAACTATCGCAAAATATGTGTTAGTTTTGTAACATTTTTCAATAACATGTAGTAAGAAATAGATGGATTTTTTTCTTCCATGGACTAAGTATTAAACTTGAACATTCTACAGTCTTTACTCAAACCCTAGCATCTTTAGCGAACCTTATAACCATTACAATGCCATTCTACTTTGGTGAAATGATACGTACAATCTATAAACCTTTAAAAGCAAATGTTTCTCTCATTAACGATCTTGATGCTCTCCATCCTACTAACACACTAACATTATTAACACTGTCCAAAATCTCTTTATTGATAGCCAATAAAAAGCATACAGTCGCCCCAAACTAATTGCACAAATTGACTGACATCCCCAAGTCCAAGTGCTTGACTTCCAAACCCTTTAATTCTTTGAATTCTTTGCCCTGCTTCACATGCAGACCTGCTTTGTGGTCAAATAATCCCAACTTAAAAAATGTGATGTAAAAAAATTGTACGTGTTTGCATATGTATTAGTATTACATTGTGTTGAGAACTTAACTACAAAAAAAAAATATCATTTTAATTGCAGATGGTAAGTCTAAAAAAAAACATATCATTTAAAGCCATCATGTTCATAATTAGCACAGGGGTCCTACAATCCCTTTTGAGAATCGATGCTTCTTGGTAGACGATATTAGTGATCCAGAGCTCTAAGTCAGACATAAGTTTTACTGTAAACAAATTTTATCAACTTTCAATCCATAAACTCATTTTATAATCAACATAAATCATATAAAAACAAAAATATGCACGTTTATTAAGAAAATGCTAATTAAACACTTCTGATAAGTTTAACTACAAACTGACTACACGAAGATTTGAATTAGGGGTGGAGCTATCATGGAAAAATAAAAAATACATAATTCTTATGATTTATTTTCGTTCCCTGCCCATGCTCGAAATTTCGTGCGTGTTATTTCCTCTCATATTCAACTGCAGACTTGTCCAGCCACACATGCATAAGCAATAAGACACGTCATTTGAACATCAAAACATATTAATGGATCAAAAAATAGAAAAGAATTAATCACAATCCCCAATGAGAATTATTCGAATATATTCCCCTCAAACCAGCTTTAAGAAAGCCCAAATCGCTTAACTGAACTATTTTATCGCATTTGCATCGGTCAATCTGTTGTGAAAATTACCAGATTTGAAAACAAACAATGTTGTTGTTTTAAACTTGCTGCACACACCGTCAGATATTTCACCTCAACCAATGCCGAAAGATACCTAATAAATCGAAAATGATATTTTTTATATTTTGCTGCAATATATACCTACTTCTATGCTAATCTTCCATATTCTAATGGAAAGTATCATTGTAACATTTAAAAGGATGCATCATGTCAATGATTTCTATGGTCGATTATCGGCACAAAGGTTACAGCTGTCGTGATTAATAGACTTAACATTTATCAATTTTCTGTCTAGGGTGAAAGGACAGGGCTAGACGCATAATTTATAAGTACGCAATGTCTCTTCATGTGTTTGAAAGAGTTGAGTATGTCTTGATACAAACTTACCGCACTAGAAGATACATGAGAGAGCGAAAGTATGTCAAAGAGAAGTAACAACCGTGAGGTTTAGTGATTTAATTTAAGTAAGTAAATAAATAATAAATATTAATGCGGGTAAAAGTGACAGGTATTCATGTACATAGATGTGTTTTATGTAACATTTCGATTGCGGAAAACAAACCAAAAGTAAAAGGTCAAAAATTGTGCACATAAAAATTTCTGGTGTAATTATACAGAGAATTGTTGTACACAAAAAAGGAGTAACTACCCTAGGCACCAAAACGGGAAGATCAAGTCCAAGTAAGGTCCCAAAAGAAAATCATTTGGCATCGTAAGGAAGGATAATGTTAGATATTGATCAAATTTCTTACCCAAAACAACAGGTTGCAATAATTGCTCGACAACTCGACTATATTCTTTGAAAAAAGTCGGCGTACTTATATCATTTGAGTTGGGTGCAATTTATCAATAATATTTTTAAAACAAATCATTTTCTCAACCAACCGACGCTAATTAGTATTATGCCGGCATGGTTGTTTTTTGGTATGCTCTTAATAGTAATAATCATCTGATGAAAAAGATTGACTAATTACTATTCATGTACACAACGTTTTTAAGTTCTTCTCTGTAAATATGAGTCTTAAACTATTATCAATAATAAGTAAAAGGAGTTCTTCAATGATTTGGAGATTAATTTTTTAGTTACTTTGAGTTACCGAACATATTCAATGGTCACGATTTTTTTTGTTTTTTTAGTTACGACATGGCAGTGGTGAAATTAAGGAATTGCAATGGTGAAAGTAAGCGTTTTGGCATCTTGGTCTAAAAGGATGAGTGTACATAAAGTAGGTGACACACTCACTTCACGCATGTCATTACCAAACAGTACATCTGGATGTAATACTTTTTATTAATCGTACTGATATATACTTATGAACTCTCAAAAACTTGTGTTCACGTAACATTATCGCACACCTTGAAAGCTACTCTTCATTAGTTTTCATTTTTCTCTTTAACAGTTTTTTCTTAAGGCAAAAGCACATATATTTTACTATATTAGTGATTATTATATATAAACCCTACCTATGAATTATCCGCGGTTTCTAAGCCAAAAGTTAATCTTACATGGCAGGTTGAGAGTGAGATTTAGTTGATAACGCTTAATTTGAACCCTTCAAGTTCACTAAACAATCAATGTATCGCCCATTCTTTCCCTAGATGTCACATTTTCCTAACTTCCACATTAATAGCATAAGGAATCAATTGTATAATGCTTTTCAGCCATCCACTTAAAAACTTAAAAGACATATCATAAGGCATCAATTGTCTAATGCTTTTACGCCATCCACTTAAAAGACATCAATGACCTTCCACTTGCTCAAAATTTATATTATCCAAACGAATTTATCAATTGCTCAAAATTTATATTATCCAAACGAACTTACAGCGTAACAACATATGCACAACATCTATTATATTAAGCTATTACAGTAATCTTACACTGGCAGTAATAGGTACACATTGGCATGACTTATCGAGACATGGTGAGATTAAAGAAGATCAGTAAACTTCATGTTACGGTTAGGAAATCTAATGCATCCAAATCTAAAATCTTTCAAAGAAATTCAACTCTTTGTGATATTCCAATGGTGGTGGTTGACTTCAAATTTTGGTCCTCCGATATTTTTATGGACCTAATAATATTTCAAGAGGTCTAAGACATTAAATACTTCAAACTATGGAGTTGATACTAACAATAAATCAAGGCTTCAACTAAGTTGGAAAAACTTATTTTACCGGCCAAACCTAGTTAAAAGATATAAAGCAAACATGCGTGAACCTACTACGGTTCGCTCCATCATGCCCCATTCAGCTAAGTCATGAATATCAAAGACGAAACAATAGATCTATAGAACTTTGAATTTCATACATATGTTAATAACGATAGGGAAGAGAATATTTCGCAACATGAACGCATTGGTACAACTTTGTACCTTGCTATGGTATAGTTATTTTTATGTTGGGGATGTAGGTATAGCGCAAGTAAAGGGACATCATTAATCCCATACACGATTAAATACCGACAATTGGACCTGACGTGAATCGAACACACATATGGAGTTAGATGCACTACCATTGCGCCACAGATCTGTGGTTTAGAGAAAGTAAAAGACCTTGCAGCATGAAAAGAAGATGGTAGTTCAGACCAAGAGCGACAACATAGCATTTATAAGGCCTTTTGTGGGTGCTCAACTCGTCCAGTACATGTGATTTCAAGCAAAAGAGTCACCTACATATAATTAGAAATACCATGAACACAAAATGACATACATAATTAAAGTCTTTGAGCTTAAACTTTTTTTGTGGCTCCCTAGAGGAATGCCAAGTTCCCATGCAGAAAGGCTCTGTATTCGTGACGTTTAAGTGATTCCATATGCATATAATTAGAAATATAAAATAATCAAGCTGAAGACACGAAAATAAGAATGCGGGTTAATTGAGACAGAGCGATATTATATTGTAAATTTTTCGCAGAAGTCATAGCACTGTTATACTATAAAAACATAGATATCGTTATTGACAATTCTCTGAACCTCTTAACACAGGCACCCTGACTGTTTTATTTACATTAAAAATCCATTCTCATAACCTTTCATGGCATATATAAACTCGTCCCAGTTTGGCTCTCAACTATAATAATATCTAGACAACTTAGCGCGAGAATATAGATATCATGTAAGAGTGGGAAAAATGTGCGCACTAATACCTAACACGAATCGTTTACATTAAAATCCATTATCATAACCTTTCATGGCATATCTAAACTCGTCCAGTTGGGGATCTCAACTATAATAATATCTATCATGTAGGAGTGGGAAAATGTGCGCACTAATACCTAACACAAGTCTTGTGAGTAGAATAACCTAAAAAATTAGCAAAAATAAATGTTCATATTCCAAATAAATATGTTGAGGTTTTGAAATCTCACCGGATGAAAAGTCTTAAATACTTCATTTGAACTGAGAGATTAACTATGGTCTCGCTAGGTTGATGAATCTGTCGTCCAATAAACCACGTATTTTCCGACGTAAGAATCAACAATGGGAAACCAAGTAATTATAACGCGCGAAAAAAAATTAAATAAGAGATTCGAAGATTGGAGTCACTAACAATTAAACCAAGTATTTAGCCACATCACATACTTAGAGGAGACTATTATGTATCCAGTTGTTGGTTTGGCAACATTAAACCTCCGAATAGAATACACATGCCCTTCCCGCGTTTTTGATAGATCATCTTCACATGATCCTTTCCCAGCCTAGCATGCATCTGAGTTCCCTGCAATCTGCAGTTGATGTATGCGAAAAAACAGTTAGCCGAATGGAGTCAACAACCCAAGAAAAAAACAGTTGCCAAAAGAAGCATTAGCATACATAAGGTAAAAAAAATATATATTTAAGAAGAGAACAAAAAGCAACCTTCAAACTAAACGATTAAAACAGTTAGAACAGCATACTAACATTTCAACTAAAGAGAATGGAACACAAAATATTAATCTTCACTCCTTATAATCACTCAAATAACATCTGTCAAAATTTACAGACCCAACAAAAATACATGTCCAAGAAAAAAGTTCAATCACTGTCCTTATAAAGCAAACAGTTGGGTATAACATTGAAAATGGAGCTACACCAAAAATATTTTCCAATTAACGTACCAAAATCCACGGCTTGGTTAATCATACAGATTATTCATCCAAATAAATCCAATCCAGTATTACTAATAATTCATGGGGTGCAAATTAAAAACTTTAAACTGTATTATAAAATCTGATCACATCTGATCATAAAAGTCAAATCCAAAGTATCCGTAAGAGTAAAACACTACTCACATCATGGTCACTGATTTGTCCACTTTTGAGTTGTGTTGTCCGGATTGATTTTGATGAATGGCATGTAAAATATCACTGCAAAATGTCAATATAGTTTGAATATTGGTGTATTGTATCACAAAATCAATGTAAGACCAACCAAATACAGATTCAATTTCAAATCAAAAGGGAATACATTGGGGTAGACAAACCTTGGTCATTGATCTCCATTGCTCTCTGATTTTTCTTCTCACCTACCAGATGTGACTATAACTGAAGCTGCAAAGCAAACCTAGTAGCCTTGTATTGTTTATACACACCTCTGTAGCTCGGTCATTATGAAATTCTTTTGGATCTTTCTCTAACATTGGCATAAGATGCCAACGAACCATTCGTGTTTCTTAATTTAGACACCTGATACTTTAGCACAAATAAAAGCTACCATATTATAGTTATTTTCCATAAAAGGATATATTGTAGGCTATTGTTGGTAGTGCGATGAAAGCTAAGATATTACAGTCATCATAATTAAGGAATATTTCTTCGTTAATTAAGTAAGTATATCAACCTTTAAGTCGTTTCTTAAAATAATTTCTCCATCAATTTACAAAGATATGGAAGTAAAGAAATCCCAAAGATTTTCACACAAATTTTCGGCAGTTATTAATAAATGGACATTCCTGTTATAAGAACAATACAAATAATTTGACATTACATACCTACAAACGATCGGTTTTAATCCACAAACGATCAATAAAACCATGAAAAAGATCAATAAATTGTAGTCAGGAATTACAACGGAGAAGCAATGAAAAAACCTAAATAAGAAGCACAAAAAGCAAAAATCGAGGCGTCTTGAGCAAGAGAGGAAATACTGGTATCAAGGGCAAAAATTGGAGGTACATAGATAAACCTAAGCGGCCCGATGAGTTTTGTAGAAATATCTAAATTGAATAATAACTTGGTTAGCATTTCATCTGCTCCGCTTTATAAATAAGTTGCTAGCTTTGATGAAAAGGAGCAACATTTCTGAACTGAACACATGAAGATCCCTAATTGAACGGGGAGAAGCCAAATATAAAACCCGTAAATATTTCAAATGTTGTCATGTTTATAAGCTATAATTTTAGAGGAAGTGAATAAGAATAACAATTTGCGAGACAATGTGGAGGAGGAAAATTTTAAAAATTGATGCTAGTAAATATAGCCTTCAGAAATGACTGGAATTCATTAGATCACTGAGTTTTTTGTAAGGCCAAAAATCAATACAAAGGAAGTAATAATTAAAACCAAATTCAAGATCCTATTATGGCTTGTACGGGTTGTAGTAGATATCAGCTGCACGGTATCTTGTAGAACCTTAGTTTGAAAGCTTGTCATAAACAGTACCTTCAGCTTTGAAATACAGAAAATTAAGAAACCTGCAATCATAATAAAACACTGACCAAAGTGATGAGAAGAAGGAACAATAGCAAGAATCAACTCACAAAAGAAAAATACAAAATCAAAACACTACAATTCGTACTGACCAAAAACCTGTAAACACCAACTAAGAAAGCCCTAATAATAATCAAACCAATAACCCAAATAATGAATACCGTATAAACTTGAATCAAACAATCAGAAAAAGCAAAAAAAAAAAAAAAAAAAAAAAAAAAACTAACAATATAATTTTAGGGTTTCTGCATGTATATCTTCTTCTTTATTCCCCCAAGTACCAAAGTAAAAACCCGAACGAATTCAACAAACAATATAATCAGGAATTACACCAAGGAAGAACCTAAAAAAAATATTATAGGGTTTAGCGTGAGAGAGTAATACTTGGAGGAGGAATTTATGCGGAAATTGTTTTAAAGGAATGAAAACACAATTATAATAGGAAACGGGCAGAATATAATGATTTTGGTATAAAAATACGGAAATTGGTAAAAGTATTTTTCCATTTATTTTTGTTATCTTTTTAGATTAAAGATTTTTGGTATAAAAATTAAAACACAGAAAGATTTTCAGTATAAAAATCATTTTTTTATGGAAATTAATAAATGGAAATTCTAAAAATAAATCCGAAATCTTTTTCCGTGTTAATAAGATTTTCCTTTTATTTATTTACTATTCTCACATTTATCGTTTTATTGCTATGGAATTTAACTTCCCAATATGGTAATAAAATAGAGAAAACCCTAGTTACATGGAAATTAATAATATTTTTTTAAAATATTCCGTATTAAAATATTATTTCGTATCGAAAATATAGGAAAATATTGTATCGTTCAATTTGGAGCATTAGATTGAATTGTAATTAACGGCCACGAAATGTAGGTGGCTAACTTTGATTTCGGCCAATCAGGAGCGAGGGTTCCGTTCACCGGCCAATAAGAGGGGAGGTAAATGCAACTCTTGACGTGGTGTGAGAGATGTGATTGGGCGTTTAGGTTGTTGATTTATGATGATGATAAATCTCATCATATTTATACGTGATAGTACGATTAGATCTGTCAGTCCATTCGTTGTTCAAAATTTTTTGACGTGGTACCTCTAACTACATACGTTAAATATTTGGAATGGACACCTATTGACATAATTAATGTGATCCGGTTTGTTAAAGACATGCCACGCCAAAAAAAAGTTTTCAAGAAAAACCGTCTTATTATGTTTCACTTTTTAGTCAGCGTTCTTGATTAAACACAAATATGAAGATCGTTTGCCGGCTACGGTTGTTCAATAGGGATAGCGATGGTTATCTAGGCGTACTCCTAAATATGTGTACTACTTTTGGATTTTAATACTCTCTTCATCTTTTTTCTATTAACACTCAATTTATTTTTGTCCACTTTAAGTATTTTCTCATTAGTCTCTCAACTATATATCCTTGAACTTTTTAAGATTTTAGAATCATTTTTAGTATAACTTAATCCAAAATCTTAAATAGGATCTCCATGAATAAATAAAAAATTTGTTTAATATTTTTGTTATTTAATTTCATTTTATCTTTATTATGGAATAAATAAATTAAATAATTTTAAACAAAGCTTTTAATTTCTTTTCTTTTCTTATATATTATAAGCAAACAAAGACAAATTTTACAATGAGTTTGTTGGTAGCCTAGCTCAGCACCAACACCTTTCTGATTAGTAATACCTATACGATGAAAAAAAGAACCTCCTACTTTGGAATTAGCATCTTGACTAGCAAGACGACTCTTCAACCTTCTCAAAAATATACAAGTATCTTCTCCCAATTCACCAAGTGTTGAAAAACCCAAAACACCAAACTCATATCCATGTTGTTAGAGCACTGCTCGGTCGAACTCGCATGTGTTGCTATCTCAAGCATGTTTGTCAATATTAGTGATCAAAACTATATGTCTTGATTTCTAGTTTACTTATGACTAATTCTCGGTCTAGGATAGTTAACGAAGAACTACTCGAGGAACAAGTGGAACTTCATCCGACAAAAAGGTATGTGGAGACTTGAACTTATCTATTACCCAAAAGTCTACTCTATCTCCTACTCTTGAGACAATAGTCATATAAGTATGATAGTTTTCATACATACACATTTGCTATTTCGATCCGAGTTTACTCACCTATCTTTTCTCGAAATGTGTTGGTGAGCTTTCGTTTTCACCATTTTCATCTTTACCGTGACGAAAGTCATGATGAAGTTTCAATCTTGAAAATAGATTTGATGACAATAGTGGTGAATACTTGATTGTTATAACATTATAGAAGAATGTTTCAATGATTGAAATGTAGAGTTGAGATTACCAACTATGGATATAAGCATATATAGTGTGTTCACACATTAGTGTATAAATCCATGTGCCGGAAACCAAGTGCGTGCGTATGTGTGCATGTTGTATTGGTGAAGGAGACAAAGTTGAGTACACGTGCCGTATGCGTACAAGCGGAAGTTTTATACCGAAAATTTATCTTTGAGTTTGTAGTTTGCAAACTAGTAAACCAAATCACCTTAGGTACGTATACCCGTACGCGTGCCCACGGAAGTTTTCGAACCGAAAATTCTCTGAGTTTGTAAACTCAAATCCGGTAGCTAATGTACGCATACTTGTACGCATATACTCAAGATGGTTATTTCTCAAATCGGTAGTTCATGAAATTAAAACAATAATTTATAAGGAATGCAATCTTTGCAAACCTTGGCTATATTGTTCATGAATAGATTCAAGTGGATCAAACCGATTTTGTTTCAATGGTGTCTATAAATAAAGACCTAAGCAATTCATGAACAACTCTTGACAAGTTCTTATGAGTCATTTGAACTAGTTATGAGAAAGATGAATACGGTTAATATGAAAGTGCTCATATGGCTAACCATTGGTTAACTATTTGTGAACCAACTAATGTACACGTTTAGGTACGGTTACTCAAAGCTAAATGAATACATTTCATTTGTGTGTGACAAGCTAAGTTTCGATCTAACGTTTGAAAGATATTAGCTTGGTTGAATCAGGTTTTTCATCTAACGGTGAATATTGAATGCTTTGTTACCAAGGTAACTTAAATTGATAATACTAGGCTGTTCTTCGGGAATATAAGTCCGGGTTATCAATTAGTTCTTGTTCACCTTGATTTATCAAAATACGGAACAAAACTCGTAGGTTTATCATGGGAGGCGATTTATCTATTATCGTAGACTTTTACATGTGATACATATTTGTTTATTAAAGTCTTCGACTTTGGGTGTATGAGATCTTAGTTATGGGTGTGATCGGCTAAGGGAATCAAGTGCGTAGTATCTCTTTTGGGATCAGAGGCGTAAGGAGCGCAACTGTACTTTGAATCAGTGTGAGATTGATTATGGTTCAACTACAGTCAGCCGAAGTTAGTTTGTAGTAGGCTAGTGTACGTAGCGGACTTAATACAAAGTGTGGTGTTCAATGGATTAGGTCCGGGGTTTTTCCGAATTTGCGGTTTCCTCGTTAACAAAACTTAAAGGTATCTGTGTTATTTCTATTCCGCATTCTATTCTGTTATATAATTGAAATATCACAGGTTGTGCGTTGTATCGATCAATTGTGAAATCCAACCTTTAGTTGTTGATTGGAAACTGATTGATCCTTGGACATTGGTCTTTGGTACCATCCAAGTTTATATATCTTGTATTTGATAAAGACTCACAGATTTCTATTTGTTTGAGTATGTATAGATCAAATCGATAGAAAGAGATATTAACTCCTTGATATACTTTTTTTTTAAGATTGAGTCTGAATAATACTCATGTTGAGGTTGATATTGATTTACTAATCGGTGTGTGTAATGCTCCTCCTCTGTGTAATCCATCTAATTTTAACAAACCGAACGAATTACAAGAGGAGTTTAAATCTCAGTTATCTGAGTAGATCACCTCAAAGGATGAATTGATCCTTGATACATCGTATCATGTTAATAGTACTGCCTTCTCTCATGAAGAAATAAGGATGTCTCTTTTTATCAAAAGAGTTTCCTTACTATCTGTAGTAAAACTCGATATGAGTTGGAAACCAAGAAACCACAAACTCATCTTCGTTTGGGATATCTTGATGCTCTGTGATAGTCTTATAAAAACATCTCTCAGGTGTCTCTTTCTACTAGAAAATGTGAAAGTTCTTGAAAGACCCTCTCTTAGTGTCACGGTGTACAAAGTGATGGTCTTGTGAATGCAGTAAAAGCTTTGTTGAGCCTTGCTCCAAACATCCTTAATTACTCACAAAAAAAATGTGCCCCTGCTTCACATGTACAGTTCACGAACTCCGAACTCATATTTTTCCAGTTCAAACATATCCGGTTTGGGTTCCACCATTTGTCACAATAAAAGAGAAAAATTTTCTCTTCGTTCTCTTCACCTTCTCTTTTCACAGTTCGAGTACGATTGAGAAACCCATCAGTTCATGTACCAATTGTTTCTCATCTTCCTTCTTTTCTTAACCAATCTTTGATTGGTTTGTACCTTTAGAACCAGGGAAGAAGCTATTGCTTGTTGGGTCAAGAACGTTTTCTTTTGCTTTACTGTTTTGGACTCCACCATCAACAGGTTCCACGAACCATTAAGTTGTTCATTTTCTCTGTTGTGTTTTTGTTCAAAAGATGGCTTCTAGGAAAAGGTTAAGCCGTGTGGTGAAAGTTCAAGTTCTCAACCCAATCAAAACTTAGGTAGCGATAACGAGTTTGAAGATGATGAAATTGGCTTAGACGCTTTACATCCTTTTTATGACCCTACTCTTCAAATTAGCTTTACTAGTCTTCTCGCTAGGAATAAATATGTTAAGTTCCTTAAATGGAAGTTTGTCATACAAAGGGTTTATGATCGTCATCAAGTTACGAACCCGAGTTTCACCAGTTCATGAATCAACATGAGCGGGTTATATTCATGATGGTCTTGGGTTTTCTTATCTTGAGATGCGTGCCGGCTTCTATGCTAACTCGTGATGCCAACAAAGTCGATTCTTTGCTTCAAAACAATGGTGGGAGGGATAACATTTGAGGTAAATCGTGAAGTAATTGCATATTTATTTGAACTTATCACTTGATCGCTTATTTGCAATTCCTCAACCCGAGAAAATACCAGACCAACTCAGGACAGTTATCCAAATTGCTTCTAAATGAAGTGAATCATGAGTAGGGCAAGTTGTTTGTTGACAACATTGGCTTTCATTTGAAAGTCTTTAGTAAGTTGTTTGTTGCAAACTCGATTCCAAGTACCTTTGGATAAGAATCATTGGAGCGAACCCTTGCTTGAGATGGTTTTCTACCTTGTCTCAAGGTGAAGAGATTAATTTATGTGTGGTCCGATTATTCGTCAGATGATTTATATGGTTTCGCAGAAAAAAATCTTGGGTTTCCATGTCGATTAGTAGAATCTGCAAATCAATTTAAGGTTAAACCTATGGTCACTGCCTTTGGTTATGCTTCTCCTCTTTCCAGCATGTGCATCAACAAGATGAAGAAGCAGGTCAATTCTGAAGACAATCTTCTTAATGAAAGAATTGAGTGCTCTACGAGAACAACTGAGCTATGTATTGAGGATTCATCCCTGAATTAACTGAACATGTGTAAGATTGTTGAGAAATATAATCGCAAGCTTAGATCTTTCTTTTTTTTGTTGTTGAAACTTCTTTTGATAAGTTATTGTAAGGGTTGTAATAACTTTTATTTTAGCTTTGAATGTATTTTTTCATGCTAAAAGTATTACATTGATGAGAAGTTTTTATGTCTTGTCAAAAGTTAAGTCTTTCGTATGTCGATATGCATGTATTGATACAAGATCAATGAAATTTTGACAAACAAAATTTAAGCCTATTATGTCATTTATTGATGAAAGATAGGTTAAAATCTTTTGTTGATGAGGATTATGTCTATTGTATGTCATTGTGCAAATAGTGATGGAAAATAGAATGAATCCTTGTATATTCCGCAAATATTGATCTTCCTTTATCCATATTTTATGTATATCTTTACTGCGGCTCCATAAGTCTTCTTGTGTGAGCATTTCCAACTAGACTAATCATAGATTCGTTTGTGATTATTTTGGTTGTGTATTTTGATTAAATTAATCATGGGTTCTCTTGTGGTTAGTTTAATTGAGAATTTAGGATACAAAATCATTTTGTGGTTTTGGTGTCCAAAGAAATCCTTCTTTTCTCATGAAAGTAAAGTCGCTCTTGTTGTTCTTTGGAAGGACATCAAATGGTGGTGGTGGTGGTGGGGTGGGGGGGGGGGGGGGGTGAGTTCTTTTGAACTTGCGCTTAATTTCCATATCTTTGTGGGAAGTGCGGCTGTGGATTATTTGAGGAGTTATCTTGTATCTTTATAAAATCCGTGATGAATGCATTTATCTTGGCTTTATGATTGCTTCTAAACAAAGTTGAAATGTACTTTTCTTTTGTCTTGAAGTGTCTCCATGAAAATTTCATTAGGATCCGTTTTGCATTTGCCAATTTTATTGACAAAAGAGGGAGAATTAATATGTATTTCACACTACAAATACATATGGTTTTTGGATCATTATGTAAGGGGGTGGTTTTCGTGTTGATTAAGTATTGACTAAGGGGATGTGAAACATATCACCATAGTATTGTTGTTAAGTTGTGATATGAGAACTTTGATGTTGTGTAATAATACTATGACATTGTATAACAATGATCGAGAGCTTTTTGTTTTCTCATTGTTATGGCTACGGAACTTCAACAACTATGATGTTGAACTGAACATCTATGGAATCATAGGAGTACTTGGAAAAAACGAAGTTTTCGAGTAACGAGAAGCTACAAAGTTTTATCAATTTTGTAATCCATATGTATTGATAGTTTTGTCACTAAAATTGACAAAGGGGGGAGATTGTTGTGATAATCGCTCATTAGTCGAACTCGCATGTGTTGCTATCTCAAGCATGTTTGTCAATATTAGTGATCAAAACTATATGTCTTTATTTCTAGTATACTTATGACTAAGTCTCGGTCTAGAATAGTTTAGTGTAGTTGAGCTCCGGACTCCATGGCGATTATCTTACGAAGACGAAGAACTACTCAAGGAACAAGTGGAACTTCATCCGACAAAAAGGTATGTGAAGACTTGAACTTATCTATCACTCAAAAAGTATACTCAATCTCCTACTCTTGAGACAATAGTCGTATAAGTATGATTTTATACATACACATTTGTTATTTGGTTTAGTTTACTCGCCTATCTTTTTTCGAAATATGTGTTGGTGAGCTTTCGCTTAACCATTTTCATCTTTACCCGTGTGAAAGTCATGATGACATTTCAATCTTGAAAATAGCTTTGATGACTGATAGTCATGAATAACGCATTGTTATAACATTATAAAAGAATGTTTCAATGATTGAAATGTAGAGTTGAGATTACCAACTATGGATATAAGCATATAAAGTGTGTTCGCACATTAGTGTATAAATCCATGTGCTAGGAAACCAAGTGCGTGCATATGTGTGCATGCGGTATTGGTGAAGGAGACTGGGTTTAGTATCTGCGTACAGTGAAGTTTTCACAGTAAAATTTCCGTTGAGTTTGTAGTTTGCAAACTAGTAAACCCAGTCACCTTGTGCACGCGTACTCCCGGAAGTTTTGAACCAAAAATTTCTGCTTTGAGTTTGTAAACTCAAACCGGAGCTAAGGTACGCATACCAGGCTAGTTATTTCTCAAATCGGTAGTTCATGAACTTAAAAAAATAATTTATAAGGGAATGCAATCTTTGCAAACCTTGGCTATATTGTTCATGAATTGATTCAAGTAGATCAAACCCGATTTTTGTTTCAATTGTGTCTATGAATAAATACCTAAGCAGTTTAACAAACTCTTCAACTAGTTCTTATGAGTCATTTGAACTAGTTATGAGAAAGATGAATACGGTTAATATGTAAGTGCTCATATGGCTAACCATTGGTTAACTGTTAGAACCAACTAAGTGTACATTTTTAGATACGGTTACTCAAACCTAAATGAATACATTTCATTTGTGTGACAAGCTAAGTTTTGATCTAACAGTTTGAAAGATATTAGCTTGGTTGAATCCAATTTTCATCCAACGGTGAATATTTAATGCTTTTGTTACCAAGGTAACTTAGATTGCAATCCCTGATTTGAAAACGATATAAGGAACTCTAGCAACTGGAAAAACTAATCCCCACACCTCATGTGATACTAGTTGGTTTTGCTAGAGTCGCATTCTCCTTTAATCTTAGGTTTCTTCTAAGGACCTCTGAGTTAACGAGTGAAAGACTTCATTGTGATGTGAAGTTAGACGAAACTACTTCTCTTTTAGTTAAGCAATCTGATCTTGCCATTTTTAGCAAATCGAGTTGAATTCAATAATTGACTTGAGATTATATCTCCGTAAAGGGTAAGATAAAAAAGAAATCACAAACATCTTGCCTCATCGTTTGTGATTTCACAATATCTTGTTTAGCTACCATCGATTTAGATTATTGTGAGGTGATTGTGAATACTAGACTTTCTTGAAACATAAGTCTGCGTTATCAATTAGTTCATGTTCACCTTGATTTATCAAGACGAAACAAAACTCATAGGTTTATCCATGGGAGACAGATTTATCTATTATCGTAGACTTTTCTCGTGATCTGATTTTTATTAAAGTCTTCGACTTTGGGTCAGCAGAACTCTTAGTTGTGGGTGAGATCGACTAAGGGAATCAGAAGTGCGTAGTATCCTTCCTCGGGATCGAGGCGTAAGAGGCCTTATTTGACCTTGAATCGGGCAGAGGTTGATTAGGTTCAGCTACTGGTCCAGACCAAAGTTTAGTTTTAAGTAGGCTATGTGTGTACGCATGGTATCTAATACAAAAGGTGGTGTTCAATCAGGACTGGTCCTAGGGCGGGGTTTTTACCATTTGCGGTTTCCTCGTTAACAAAATTTCTGTGTCTGTATTATTTCTATTCCGCATTATATGTTGTTATACAATTGAAATATCACATGTTGTGTGTGTCAGATCGATCAATCAGGAAATCCAACCTTTGTTTTGATTGAAATTGATTGATCCCTTGATATTGGTCTTTGGTACCATCCAAGTTTATATCTCTTGTATTTGATAAAGATTAAATTTCTATTTGTTTTTGAGTATAAATCAAATCGAGAGATAAAGATATTTCCCTTGATATACTTTTATTAAGATTGAGTCGACTATCTAGATGATTCTCTTTAAAAGTATATTAGAGTTAGTCCATACAGATTGTTAATCGAAATACTGGGCGAGATTGTTGTACCCCCGCTTTTTCACATGTGTTAGGCGTTTTGTCTAGGTATTTATTACATTTTAAGTATGACCTTGAGAAATAGCATGTTCTGGGGTGAAGGAAGTAGTTCTAGCACTAGTGAACCAGTGAGACACACGTGACATCAAAAGCACATATCCCCGTTTTCCTTATCTACATTTAGCAGATACTTCTACTAAGAGACATGAGCAAAAGCCCGTTAATGACCCAATAAACCCATAGAAACCTCCTTATAGCAGCCACTTTGACTTTGTACCAAAGAATCTACTAAAACATCACTAAACAAGTCGTGTCTAAATTTGATACCCATTTACTACTAGCCTTGATGTAAAGCATGATCACCATACACAGAGCTTGTTGATATCTCGGCATGATGCTGCGGTTTGTATCTATAATATAATGCCTTATGAAGTGCTGGAGTTTTGAAACAGAGGTACGAAACAAAGAATTAAAAGTATATGCCATAGTGTAAAACCCCAACCACCATTCTTGATGGGAAAGTACTGAGTTGTTATACAGCAATACCATTATTAACACACAGTACTGCGGATTTGGTTTCTTAATTTTTCATTTCTCGTGGGTTTTTCTTTTATACTTGAACCATTGGAACGAAAAACTATATAAGCTAAGGAGAAATTCTATAAACAAAATGGTGGATTGTTGTTGACATAACGTTTATCTTCGACCGAAAAAATGGGTCGTAATCAACAAGAATCTTTACATCCGATGAACTAGAATTACAACCAAACAAATTCAATGAGAGTGAAGTTCTAGGGCAGGGAGGATATGGTGTAGTTTACAAAGGAATTTTATCTCGTAATCGTATAGTCGCCATAAAAAAGTCTAAGGTATTCAACCACGAGTCAAAATGAGCGGTTCGTAAATGAGGGTGATTATCTTAGCTCGGATTAACCCGTAAACGTGGTGGAAAGCTTTTGGTTGTTGTTTAGAACTGAAGTTCCTCCTCGCCGCGTAATGAGTATTTATCGTGGTACACTTTCCGAGCATATCCATTACAAACAAGAATCTCTGACATGTCTTCCATGACCGGGAAACTTGTTGCTCGAGGATTGCAACTGAGGTTGCAACAACAATTGCATATTTGCATTCCCGTAACATCTCCACCCATCATTCATAGGGGATATAAAATCCGCCAACATATTATTAGATAAAAATTTGACAACTAAGTTTTGATTTTGGGAGCGTGAGATTAATTCCTCGATCTATGTTGTAAAAATCATGCCTTTGCTTTAAGCCCAAAAAGGCCCACTAGGCGTTGGACCGTGCCACTAGCAAAAGCGCCAAGGCGGCGTCCCGACCAATTTTAATTTTTAATTTTTTGGGCGCCTTTGGCTCTCTAGTGGCTTAAGCCCTAGGCCAGGCCGAGCCGAGGCTGATGGGCTTGAGCGCCTCGCCTCACTAGCGCCTTTGCAACATAGCTCTGGATCA